>ML682041.1:17340178-17353443 GCA_007922195.1 Podocnemis expansa
CAGTGATAACTTTTTTCAAAAAAATCTATCTTGAAAAAGGCTTTTTTCCGAACTGTAACCAGGTTAAGTATTACCGAAAAAGCACACTGGTATTTCGAGATACCAGCATGCTTTTTCAAAATAGCTAAACCGGACAGTTTTTTCAAAATAAAAAGTCTTTTCTGAGATAGTTTTTCCGAAAAAAGCCATCCCCAGACACGGCAAAGGCTTTTTTCTAAAAAGCCTGCCTATCTTTTCCATTGCCTTTCTTTTTTTCGAAAAAGAAAGTCCTTTGTAGACTTTTCATTTTCAGGGAAAAATAGCTGCAGTATTTCAGGACAAAGAGCAGTCCCCGGATCATTCTCTGAAATAGCATTTCTGAAAAATGTTATTTTGAGTTAATTATTTTAAATATATTTGGAATTTTTTTCAAAAAATGTATTTTAGAAAATGCTCTCCAATGTAGACACAGCCAGTGTGTGCAAATGACAGTGTGTGACACATTGGTAAAGCACAAATAAAGTGTCTCAGTGCAAAAACTGGCCTTGTATGTGATTTATTTCTGCAGGATACAGAGGGAGAAGGGAAGGAAAGAGCTAGTGGGCAACAGAACCTTCTACGTGCTGAAATCATTATTTTTATTCACATGATGCTGTTGGCACAGCTTATGGCAGAGAACCGTTCCATATGTCCACAAAAATCACAGTCCTGCCCCAAACAGGCTACGACCCAAAGGTGTGAGATAATGCAAGACAACAAAGCGAAATAGGCCACACAGAGAGTACAGCCAGCCAGGTAGGTTTTACATCTGAAATTTGTCACTGAACCAGAGGCACCGCTGGGGGGGCAATGGACCCGGGGCACGGGCCCAGCCCGTACCCCCGGGGGCACGCCCCACCCCGTGGGGAGAGGCCCCGCCCCCTCACCAGGGATAGGGCCAGGGGGAGGCCACTCCACCACGAGCGGCTAGGCTGTGGCATGGTGCGGCCAGAAGCGGCCGCTGGAGGCTGGGCCCGCGCCCTTGGTGGCCGGCAGCCAGGCCCCTGATCCCCGGGCTGGGTACGGGGCCGCCGTGGCTGCGGGTGGCCAGCTGGGCCCCGGATCCAGCACTGGGGATCCGGGGCCTGGCCACCGGCAGCCGCGGGCATGGGCCTGGCCTCCAGCGGCCGCTTCTGGCTGGGCCACACCGCGGCCTAGCCGCTCACAGTGGCATGGCCTCCCCCTGGCCCTATCCATGGCCAGGGGTGGGGCCTGCCGGGTAGCCAGCCAGGCCCCAGATACCAGGCCAGGGACAGGCCGCTGCGGCCATGGCTGGCTGGGGATTGGGCCCCCCATTCCCGGCCCGATTGGGTTGGAGATCCGGGGCACCGGTGTTGGGACCTGGGGCACGTGCCCCGGCGTGCCCAACGCCAGCGACACCACTGCACTGAACCCATGGGGAGCAGGGAGCTGTTTGAAGGAGGAGAAGGAAGGTGCTTGGTAAACATAAATGGGTATCTGGCTGATCCCATGTTAACTTGCATTAACTTAATTCGGACTAATTCGTTTGAATTCTCTTATTTGGAACTAACCTTCTAAATGTAGACATAGCCTTAGAGTCTCTTCCTGTCAATATGTTCAGGCTATTGGGTCATTCACTGTTGACAAATTCATTAGATGAGTTGGATTATGCTGGATTCTGTCTCTGGTGGAGACAGGGACACAGAGTAGCAGCCATCTAGGACCAGATCTCCTCTAGGCCCGCAGGAAAGCAGCCAGTCCAGGGGCTATGTTCATGGCCTGTCTGAGACCAAACCCCTCGGGTTACAGAAATCAAACCCCTCCTACCCCTGAGAAGTTTACTGGCATCAGAACTATTTCTTTCCTCCCATTCTGTAAGTCCCCCATCTTCAAGTCATCGGACGAATTGGGATTTTCTCCCCTGAAAGCTCATGTAATAAATAAATTTCTTAGGCTATGTTCAGACACAAAGTGCTTGTTGTTGGTCAGTGAAATGTGAAAGGTTTTTGTCTTAGTTCCCACTCTGCTAACACCACTGTGTGCATCTTAGCGTTGCTGTCCCATGTCACACAGTAATAATCAGTCTCATCCTCTGCTTGGAGCCCGGAGATGGTTAAATAACCAACACTGCCAGAGGCAGACCCAGAGAACCGATCCGGGACCCCAGAGCCTCTGCCTGTGCTAGAATCACTGTAATAATAGAGCAGGGATCTGGGAGGATTCCCAGGGCTCTGTTGGAACCAGCCTACTCCATTGCTACTGATGCTGTATCCTCCACTGACACTGCAAGAGAGTCGCACGGTCTGCCCCAGAGACCCTGACGCCGAGGGTGGCTGCGTCACCACGTGCTGGGCACCAGAACCTGTCGGAGACAAGACTCAGATGTGTCAGTGTTGCAGAGCTGGCACTAAACCTCTAATTAGCTCATTTAACTGGACCCCAAAAGACCGCCAGGAATGGGAATTACCTCCCAGGAAAATCCCCAGGAGACAGAGAGGCAGAGCGCACAGAGCCATGGTGCAGGGAGGAGCGAGAGAGAGAAGGAGCCGACTGCGCCCTCAGGTGTCAGCTGGTTCTTGCCTTTGGGAAATCCTGCAGCCGTCTTTAGAGCCCTAAGGGGCAGGACAACATGCAAATGAGCTGTGGGGGCCAGGCTGCATTAAGCCACCATGCAAATGAAGTGTGATGCTCTCTAAGGTACCCCACTGCTCAGAGACATCTTGTGATTAGTACTGAGCCCACTTGACTGGCAGCACTCTGCTCACCTTTAGTTTCACAGCAGTTTGAGGACTTTCTTGGAGAAAGGGGAAAAGCCGACCTATAAATCTATCTTCCAAAGACCAACCCCAGGGATAGTAAAGAACTCCAACCAACAGGAGAAAACCCCTGTCAAGCCGTAGCCTAAACTTCTGTACTGATAGTATTTCATCACATCTCCCTCATCAGATAAAAGCTCAGCACAACGTAGTTTTTGAGGTCCTTGCCACCAAGTTAATACCTTTGCTGCATCTAGTGGTTGCAGGAAGTTTCGCTTCCCACACTTTTCAGTTTGTGACCCTTCTCTATTTGTGCACTGCTTCCTGAGAAGAAAAGTACATTCCTTATTCCACTGGACCTGCACAGGAAAAATCCAGCTCTACATATCTAACTTAGTGAGTTCCTGCTATCTTGTGCTTATGATCTAGAGAACAGACATCAAAGAACTGCTTCTGATTTTGATCTCTTTTATGGCCAGATTAAAGTGGCCTCAGCCCAGTTTCTATGTGTTTTCACTGGTTTGGGGTGTGATCTTTGCCAACCCACTTTGCATAACATTTGCACATAGGTGAGGAAACCAGGTCACTTCTGTGTGTAACTGATAGCGTTCAATAACAACATGTGTTTTGGAAAAGCACAAATAAAGGTCCCATTGGGAGAACTGGTCCTGTATGTGATTTATTTATATAGTAATTCGTTGACTCTGCTAGGTCCTGATTCGGCCTCAAGTGGCGTACTGTATCCAGTTCTGGGCACCTCATTTCAGGAAAGATGTGGACAAATTGGAGAAAACCCAGAGAAGAGCAACACAAATGAGGTCTGGAACACTTGACTGATGAGGGAAGCTTGAAAGAGCTGGGTTTATTTAGCCTGGAAAAGAGGAGATTGAGAGGGGACATGATGACAGTTTTCAAGTATCAAAGAGGTTGTCACAAGAAGGAGGGAGAAAAATTGTTCTCCTTAACTGCCAACGATAGGCGAAGAAGCTTGAATTTGTCATTCATGGGAGCTGCTTGGAAGAGGAGAAGGAACGGAGTTGGAGAACATTAACGGGAACCTGGCTGATCCCAGAGTAAGATGCAGAATGGGGGAAACAGAAGGGAAAACAACCCAGAGCTGTCACTCAGCTTCCCAACTCCACTCAAGCCTCTGTCCCGACTTATTACAAACAATAATAATAGTACTGTCTACTATGAAATGTGCTTTTTGTACCCAGCACGCTTGGATTTGGGGCAAATCCTTGGGAAAATCCTTTCTTTCACCGTGGCTGTGGAAATCAGCATTTTGAAAAATACTCCAGCAAGTACTGAGGATGAGATTTTCCAATGTATGAAAATGGCAAGGGTGCTACATCATGCTCTTAGGGGTCTCACCTGGGCCCAGGCTTCAATAGAATAATTACACGTTGTGATCTCATTCCTACCCTTCTCATCGGACTGAGAATTGTCATTTCCTATGCACCTGAGAAGCAGTTACTTGGTTTGCTTCTTTTTAGCTGGTCCCTCTGATAAATTGTTTCATTGCAGATAGCCAGATTCTTAAAGAGCAGTTAAAGTAGCTCAGATATTTTGTCCATGTTGCTTGAGAGAGACGACCACTGCGTGTCTGCAGAGAAATTGCTGGCCCCTTGTTCCCCGGGCAAGCACGAGAATGTGTAACTCTGATGCACACCACTTCACTGATATCTGGTGGCTTCAGAAACAACTGTGTTTGCTACTCTATGACACAGAACATGGAGAACGCGGGAAGAGCTCTACAGAGAACGTACCACGCTCCAGGAGGCTGTGCGGACACATTGCTGAGATGTTGAAAGTTCTGATTTAATCACTTTTAGCCATTTGCAATCATCTTCTCCATGGCTTCTGCATTCCTGAAGTGATTTTCTCCAATTTCTGTATTCCTGCATAGCACCAAATGTGCCGGATGGCAGCCACATGAGGGAGGTTTTCCCCTCCTTCATTCTCTCATGACACTTTCAGATAATCTTTCTGCAATGAGCTGAGTTACAATTTATGTACCCTGTACTTCAAACAAACCTGGCTCACTCTGACGTACCAGGCCTTCTTTCAGTAGGGTTTGCAAGAAAAGAGGGGCAATGCAGAGTTTGTAGAACAATGTCTGGCAGCCCCTAAGGCAGAGCAGACAGATGGTGCCCTGATGCGAAGGACAATGAAGCCCTCTCTCAGTTTCTCAGCACGTCTTGCTCTCTTCTAGCTGTGACGGTATCTCGGGGGAGTTCATTGCTTGACTCTCACGTGGGCACAGGCAGATAGGCTGGGATGGAGAGTTTAGGTCTCAGTTCCCCATCACACTCTATCACTGTGATGAGAGCTACTATGGTGCTCCCACATAGCACAGTAATAGTCAGCCTCATCCTCTGCTTGGACCCCATTGATGACTAAATTCCAGAGGTTTTTGGAGGTGTCAGGGGAGACAGTGAATCGCTCCGGGATCCCCGTGCCTCTGCCCTGGTCACTGCTAGTGTAATAGTGGTAGCCAAACTTTGGGGCACTTCCTGACTTTTGTTGGTACCATTGCACCCTATAGCTGCCTATGCTGGACCCGGAAGACATGGAACAAGGGAGTCTCACATTCTCTCCAAGGGACACGGACACTGAGGGCGTCTGAGTCAGCACAGGCTGCGAGCTGGAACCTGAAACGAGACAGAAAAGACGTGAAATACGGCTCTGCCTGTGTGGAAACTGAGAGTGGCTGAGCCACTGCCAGCATCTAAGAGCAGAGAGCGAGGCAGGGCAACTTTCATCCCTACCTGAGCAGTATGTGAGGAGAGTGAGGAGCAGAGGGACCCAGGCCATGGTGAGGAACCCAAACCAGCTCAGCTTCCTGAGGCAAATGAGTCTGTGGCTGAGACTTGCCAATTTTCTCTTAAACCCCCCGAGCTGGAGAACAGCCCCTTCATGCAAATCTTCTCCTTGCTCTCTGGCTAGTAAAGACAGCCCAACCCAGTGGAGAAGGGCAGAGTTATTGAAAGAGACACTTCTGTAATGGAGAAAAGCGGATGTTTCGTGCACTCAGTTTACCTCCTCTTTAGTGGTGGAGACCCTTGGTCTCCTCCAGAAGAGGCAAAGAAAATCTTTTAGCTCTCGGCACCTGACAAGACACTAGAACAGGGCTACCAAGAGGCCATGGCAGGAATCACTTGTATGAGCGTCACTGTCCATAGGTGGCACTTGCTGCCATGGGCACAGACCTGACCTTCTAGCCAAGGGGAGGTTCCCAGCTGGGGTTTGGCCTCCTGGTGTCTGATTCCTAGTGAAACCTCACAGATGGCAGCAGGAACACATTGATTATTTTGCAGGGAAGGGATCTACTGAGAGATCACGCTCTATTCTGAGGGCAGCTCAGTCATACACATATCTGACCAGCATGTCTGCTACGTGGACATGCCTTCCTCACACAGCTCAGCTGTTCAGTCTGGGCACCAGAGGTCTCTGCAGACTGGCCCTCCTGTGTCCCTTCCAACAGCGGGCATGACTTTTACCTATCCCTATCAGCAAACATGTCACTTAGCTCTATCAGCAGCCTTGGCTGACAATTCCAGGTACCTCTCAGCTAACTTTTGCACTCCCTGATTTCTTCTGGGGCCCTGCTAAGAAGTGAGATGTTGCAGCTTGACCCTCCTGCGTTATGCAAGGATGTTGACGTTCCCATGGTATTGCTCATCAGAACGGGGGCCGTCCATACAGTCCTTATCTATAATTTCTCCTCCCAAGACACACTGCAATGTCACTTTGTAGACTCCACCACAACACTTATGCAAACCTAACACTGACTGGCCACCTCACTTCATAGACAAAAGGATTTTAAGTCCCATTCAAAGCCCATTTCAGGACACAAGACAATTTATGGAGTGACCAACTTGGTTTCTCTATAATATGCATGGTACAGAGACCAGGGACCATACTCTTGGATCCCACCTGTTCACAGCCAATCAGGACTCTGCTACGGTGGAGCCATTTCCCATCCAGCACCCGGGTGTCCTCCCTACCTGTAGCCAGCTCCCAAATCCAGGCTCAGAGGGTCTGACCCTTGCTCTGTCTGGTCTCCCTTGGGGGGGTTCCTCCCTCCACGAGGATCCCAACAGTCCCAATTAGCAGTGACGTTCAGCCGGTGTAGAAGTCAGAGGGTTTATTAGCAATCCAGTTTGCACAGCAGCTAGGACAGTTGGTTTTCAGATCAGCTAGGAGGCCTAATAATAAGTCCCCAAGACGAGCCCCAGAGATCCTGCCTCTCCAACGTCCATCTTCCTTCTTCCCCCTCTCCGCCTTTTGTTTTCCTCTGCATCCAGCCACCCTGCTCCCGGTCTAAATGAGCCAAAACCTGGCCACGCTGGCAGGGAAGGTATCCCCTACCTGATTCTGGCTATGCTGGCCAGGCGGCGGGAAGGGCATCCACTGCCCAGCTCTGGATGCACTGGTCGGGTGATTCATTCCTGGCTGGGCGACAGGGGAAGCATCTTTTCTGCCTGGCCAGCACAGCCAGAGCCGGGCATGGTGATGCCTTCCCTGCCGCCCGGCCAGCACAGTTAGAGCCGCATGGAGGAGGTGCCTTCCTTGCCACCCGGCTCAGCACAGCCAGGGCACCCTCCACCCAGCCCTGGCTGCACCTGGCCGATGGTGGGGAAGGCACCCCCAGCCCAGCCAGGGGACTGGGGCTAGATCAGGCCCCAGGCTGGATCACGGCCCGCGTGGAGGGGGCGCCAGAAAACCAATTTACAGCCTTGCCTTGGGAAGAAGTGCCTTCCTGTTTCTATGTGTTTGGGTGGTGGCATGGCGCACTTCCCATGGTGCCCCCCTCATAAGCCAAACTAGCAAGTCCTGAGCATGGACATGCTAGTTCAAGTTAGGTTTCTAGTGGGGCCATGTTAATTCAAACTAACTTAGTTCAAATTAACTAATATTAGTTTGAACTGATTAATTTGAACTGAGTTAGTTCAAACTGACCTCTTAAGTGCAGACATAGACTAAAAGATGTGAAATTTACCACACATCAGTGTGAAACTGCAGGAATGGACGGGGTGGGAATAGGGCCAGGGAGTGGATAACTCATCACAAAAAGTAATTTTCCCTCTTTAAACATTCTCACCTTCTCATCAACTGTTGTGAAGGGGCCACATCCACATTGTTTGAATTGAGCCCATTAACACTGCTCCATCACATAATAATCTGACTCACCCCACTTTGCACGTGTATACACCTAACAGACTGCTGCTTCCACTTATTGCCTCTAATGAAGTGGGTTCTAGCCCACGAAAGCTTATGCCCTAATAAATTTCTTAGACTTGAAGGTGCCACAGGACTTCTCATTTGTTTTCCTGATCAATGGATTTGTCTTTCAAACATCAACAAGTCTAGGGCATAGTACAGAATCACAACCAGTGGAAGAAAACCTATTATGAGCTCTAGCCCAAACTCCAGCCCTGATAGAGAGAATTTCATCACTTCTCCCTCCTCAGATAAAAGCTCAGCACAAGCTTTTGAGATCTTGGCCACCAGGTTAATACTATTGGCCCATCTAGTGGTTGCAGGCAGGATTTGCTTCCCCTTTCTCATTGCACTTTCCTGTCTCTGACCCCGTGCACGGCTCTCTGTGAAGGAGTTGAAATTACTTATACCACAGGGGCTGCACAGGAAAAATTCAGCTGTACAGCTGTGAGTGAGTTCCTCATGGTTAGTCATGAATATAAACTAAATAACAGCCATCACACAACTTCTGATATTGTTCTCTCTTACACCCAGACTTAAATAGCCTCAATCCAGTTTCTGGGGGTGCTCACTGGTTTTGTGAATGATCTTTGCCAACCCAGTTTTCCTAATAGTTGCATATGCAGGTGTGAAGAAATCTGGACACTTGTATGTGTACCTGATAGTGCTCAGTAACAACCTGTTCAAATAATGGTGTGTGATATGTTGGAAGAGCACCAATAAAGGTCTCATTTGGACAACTAGCCCAAATCTGATTTCTTTCCACACTATAGAAAGGTCAGAGAAGGGCAAAGACACGGCAGGCACAAAACATTACTATAGACATGCTGAAATATTTATTATTAGCTCTTCACATGGTGCTGCTGACGAAGCTGATGTCAGAGAACAGTTCAATATGTCCAGCAAAGATCACAGCCCTGCCACAAACAGGATACAGCCCAGAGATGTGAGGCAATGAAAGCGAGCAAAGACAAAACAGGACGTGCACACAATGCAGCCAGGTGGGTTTTACAACTGGAATTTGTCACTGAACCCATGGGTGGTTGGGAGGTGTTTGAAGGAGGAGAAGGAAGGAGCTTGGAGAATATAAATGGGACCTGCCTGATCCCAGTGTAAGGCGACGAATGGAGGAAACGTAAAGGATGACAGTCCAGAGATGTCTCTCAGCTTCCCAGCTCCACTCAAGCCTCTGCCCCTTCCAGCCCCAGTTATCCTCTTACCCTGCACTGTTGTTGCACCTAATCTAACCCTCTCTGCCCCACCAGCTGTCCTCATCACCTAGCTCCTTCCCTTCAGTTTGTTTCTATATTTTGTATTATATGATTAATTATTACTACTCCTAATTGTACTCTTTTTTTAGTGATGTGTGCTTTTTGTTTCCAGCACACATGCATTTGGGGCAAATCCACTGAAAAATCCTCTTCCGTGATTGCTGTGGAAAGGAGCATTTAAAAAAAATCTTCCTACAAGTGAAAGTTTGGGGGTGTGTATTTGCCTGGTATGAAAATAGCAGCCATTATGGGTGATAGTATGGAAATATGATGAATTGCTTTTGCCCAGCTTTCCGTGAGGGCAAAGACACCCCATCCTTGTCTGTTTTAATTAATGGCAAACCATCCACTGACTACAGCAGTGCTGCATCATACTCCCACAGGGTCTCCCCTGGACCCAGGCCTAGGTAGAGGAATTACACATCCTGATCTCATACAATCATAGGAACTGGAAGGGACCATGAGAGGTCATCAAGTCCAGTCCCCTGCACTCATGGCACTTCAAAGTACCATCTTAAACCATCCCTGTCAGGTGTCTGTCTAACCTGCTCTAAAAAACTTTGAAGGATGGAGATTCCACAACCTGCCTAGGCAACTTATTCCAGTGGTTATCACCCTGATAGTTCAGATTTTTTTTCCTAACGTCCAACCTAAACTGCCCTTGCTGTAATTTAAGCCCATTGCTTCTTGTCCTATCATCATTCTGTCCCTTCCCATCGTACTGAGAATTGTCACTAGACAAACCTCTTTGTGGGCATTTGAGAAGCAGTTACCTGTTTTGCTGATTTTAGCTGTTCTCTGTGATACATTGTTTCCTTCCATATAAACAGATGTGTTCAGATTAATGAGAGGGGCTCAGACATTGTGTCACTGTAGCTTTGAATGTATCCCACATCCCTGGTACTCGGTGGCCTTAGAGACAGTTGAGTTTACTACTCCAATGACTGATAAAGACAAACTGGAACAAACCCCAAAATAGATACTGGAGCAAACTTCAGTTCTGGATCTAAAATGCTTTTTTTTTTTTAAGTTGTGCATTGAAGAAAGAGCATTTAAAATCACATAAACTTAATGAGAAATAGTGCTAGATGCCTTTTGCTTACTTGACAAAGCAGCATTACAACTAAAACATGCTTTGACACAGACTATCGGGAATGTGGTCAGAGCTCTACCAACAAGGCACCTCGCTCCAGAAATGATGGGACACAGTGCTGAGATGTAGGATGTTCTCATTTAATCATTTTCAGTCATTTCAATAGCCTTCTCCATGGCTTCTGTGTCCTTGAATTGTTTTGAGATTATTTATATAGTATGTCATAGTACCAACATGGTTGCCATATGAGACAAATTTTCCCCTCCCTCATTCACTCACTACACTTTCAAATAATCTTTCTCTGGTGAACTCACTTACAACTCACATAGCCCCAGTATTTCAAACAAACCAGGGTGGCAGGCCCTTTTGCTGGGGCTTGCAAAAGAAGAGGGTGATGTGCGGTTTGGAGAGCAACATTAGGCAGTTTCCCTGGCAGAGCAGGCAGAAAGCGCCTCAGTGGGTGGGACAGTCACACACGAGGAATGATCAAAGCCTTCTCTCTGCATTCATCAGTCTGTCTGTCTCTTTGCTATCTGTCATGTGGTCTCTGCAGAGTTCATGGCCTGACCCTCATGTGGGCACAGGCAGACAGGCTGGGATGGACAGTTTAGGTCTCAGTTCCCCATCCCACTGTATCACTGTGATGAGTCTTACTACCACCATCCCATGCATTACAGTAATAATCAGCCTCATCCTCTGCTTGGACCCCACTGATGACTAAATTCCAGAGGTTTTTGGAGGTGTCAGGGGAGACGGTGAATCTGTCTGGGATCCCTGTGCCCCTGTCCTGGTCACTGCTAGTGTAATAGTGGTAGACAAACCGTGGGGCACTTCCTGGCTTTTGCTGGTACCAATGCACCCTATGGCTGCCTATTCTGGACCCCGAAGACATGGTACAAGGGAGTCTCACATTCTCTCCAGGGGACATGGACACTGAGGGCGTCTGAGTCAGCACAGGCTGCGAGCTGGAACCTGGAACGACAGAGAAAAGACCTGAAATGTGGCTCTGCCTGTGTGAAAACTATGAGAGGGGCTGAGCCACTGCCAACATCCAAGAGCACAGAGAGAAGCGCGAAAACTTTCATCCCTACCTGAGCAGTACATGAGCAGAGTGAGGAGCAGAGGGAACCAAGCCATGGTGGAGAAGCCAGACCAGATCAACCTCCTGGGGAAAACGGGTCCGGGGCTGGGACCCAGCGATTCTCTCTTAAACCCCCAGAGCTGGAGAACGGCCCCTTCATGCAAATCTGATCCCTGCTCTCTGGTTAGTAAAGACAGCCCGACCCAGAAGAGAAGGGCAGAGTTAATGAAAAAGGCACTTCTGTAGTAGAGAAAGGGGCTGTTTCCTGCACTCAACCTGCCTCCTCTTCAGTGAGGGGAACCCTCAGTCTCCTCCAGAAGAGGCAAAGAAAGTCCTTTAGGTCTCAGCACCTGACAAGACACTAGACCAGGGCTACCAAGAGACCATGGGAGGAATCACTTGTATGAGCATCACCCTTCATACATCTCAGTTGCTGCCATGGGCACAGCCCTGACCTTCTAGCCAAGGGGATGTTCCCAGTTGGAGTTTGCCCTGCTGGTGTCTCATCCTAGTGAAACCTCACAGACGGCAGCAGGAGCACATGGGTCATTTTGCAGGGAAGGGATCTACTGTGAGATCACGCTCTATTCTGAGGGCAGCTCAGTCATACACGTATCTGATCGACTTGTCTCATACCTGGACATGCCCTCCTCACACAGCTCAGCTGTTGAGTCTGGGCACCAGAGGTCTCTCCAGACAGGCCCTCCTGTGTCCCTTCCAACAGTGGGCACAACTCTCTTACCTATCTCTATGAGTAAATGTGTCACTTGCTTGGATCAGCAGCCTCAGCTGACGATTCCAGGCACCTGTGAACTAACTTTTCCACTCCCCGATTTCTTCTGGTGCTGCTAAGAAGTGAGATGTTGCAGCAAAAACCCTCCTGGGCTCTGCAAGGATAGTGAGGACTCCATGGTATTTTCCGTCAGAACAGGGGCTGGCCATACACTTCTTACTAATGGTCCCTCTAGTTTCTCACAGGCTTTGTGCACAAAAAATTTCTGTTGTGCAAACAGTCAGAACCAGTGCCCAAATTTGTGCGCACCCCAGTGAGTGTAGTCAAACTTGTGAGTGCGACAAAGCAAGCGTGTATGATGCAAATAATATCTAAATTTTATTTTGATATGGTGATGGAAATCATTTTATCAATTACAAAACCTTATTTGAAACATGCTACTTGAAACCACCTTCTTAAAGTAGCATAAAAATATCAACACTGTTGAATATTTTTTGTACGCACTTTATTTTGTTGTGTGCACGGGTTTCATGACCTGTGTGTCCATGCACACACGCACAGCTTAAAGGGAACATAGGTCTTTACCCATAAGTTCTCCTCCCAACACACACACACACACACACTGGGATGTCCCTTTGCAGACTCTGTCACAACACTTATGTAAACCTCACACTGACTGGCCACCTAACTTCAGAGATTAAAGGATTTTAAGTCCCATTCGAAGTCCATTGCAGGACCCGAGACAATTTATGGAGTGACTAACTTGGTTTCTCTATAATATGGAACTTCTCCCAACCTAAATATCTGGCTTTGTCTCATTGGTCTGTTGCCCAGCAACTCCTCCCCACCAGTGGCACCAGCCTCAGTGACCCCTTTATCCACTTCTCCCACAACCATCTCTGGGCCGGCTTCCAAGTCCTCCTCATGCCAAGTGCTCTTGCAATTCTGGGCTGCCAAATCACCCCTTCATCTCTCCCCCTGAGACTTGGTTCTTCCACAACATGCCCCAAGGCCTGAGCCCACAACCACTGTAGATAATTTTAAGAAACCTTTAAATCAGGTACTGTGCCGGAAGTCCACTGGAGTGTGTGTGAGAGAGCTCCTTGCAAATGGGGGTGGAAAGGGG
>ML682041.1:17358443-17662323 GCA_007922195.1 Podocnemis expansa
TGAGCTTTCGTGGGAGAAGATCCCACTTCCTCAGATGCTTCGAAGATCTGAGGAAGTGGGATCTTCTCCCACGAAAGCTCATGCAACAAATAAATCTGTTAGTCTTAAAGTGCCACACAACTCCATGTTGTATTTTCCTATTACCCTGCCAGTGACTTTCAATGCTGCCCTGGAGCTAGTACTCAGGTATATTGTCAGCTAACTGTTGTCCTTATAGCTCCAGTAATTGGCTTGATAAATACATATTTGTGGTAGACAGCTGGCTTGAAAGTGATTTACTAAATGAGTACAGTGTGTCTCAAGTGCTATGTACAACAAGTATTGCTTGCTATCACACAACAAGGCTACATTTTCATTACACCACATGGTGCGGTTCATCAGAAATGTGTGACAACAGCATGGCTAGAACTCCGATCCTCCTGCTCCAGGAGAGCTGTCTCCTTCATCGGGGGAATGAAGGGGAAGCTGCAGTTAGCACCGTAGGGGCTATGACACACAGTTGAGCAGTGTTGATTCCTCAGCCGGTGTGCCGTCAGGCTGGAGCAGGTGTGCCGTGGAATTGTTTGAAAAACTTCTCAGAGCTCTGGGTTGACTCATGAATATTCATGAGTTTATTTAGAGACTATACAGTGCCATGCCTCAAAATAATCAAAGATATCAAGGTGTGCCGAGGCTGAGAAAAGTTTGAGAACCACTGCAATAGAGGATATTGGTACCAACACACACACACGGGTGACCAGATAGCACCTATGAAAAATAAGAACACTTTTTTTTTTCAGGAGCGGGTGATAGTTACAACAAAGCCCCCTAATACCAGGAAGTCTGGTGACTCTAGCGAAGTGGTTTTCAAACTTTCTTGTGGGGATACAGTTGAAAAGATATCATTTATGCCCACAACCCTACAGTTACATCTCTGAGCAAATCTTTGGGGGCAGCAACACAGGATGCTGCGACCCACTACCTGAGGGTCTGCGAAGAAGTACTGCATCTCTCCCTATGGTTTGAAAACCATTGCACCTAGCGCACACACACAGAAGCAGTTTGTTAGCACACTTCAGGACAAAGAAACTAGAGGAGAAGACTGACCAACTGTCAGCGCAGCTGTTGTACCATGTGTGCTTTGTTCTGGTTCCTCCAGACACAGAGAACATCCCTTTTCACAGCTCTGTAAACCTTCCCCCAGATGGTGTCAGAAAGCCTGGGTTCAGTCTGTCTGAGGGCCATCTTGAAGAATAGCAAGAGGCTTGAGATGCACCAGGATTCTTTGGGGAAAAAAAATACCGAACACGTCTTTGGTTGCCGTCAGTGAGCAGACAGCCTTGTGGTCGCTTGCAGTAAGAGTTTAGGTGGAAAACAAGGGAAGTGTATGCAGGGCAACAGAAACACTAAGTCTCGGAAAGCTCAGCAACAATTAAGTGTTCCAAAAAAGATGGACGCCATCAATAAATCTGTAAGACTCCATTCACCTCTCTCCCAATCAATCTCTATCAATACCCACCTGGCAGGGGTTACCTGGCCACCAGACTTCCCCAGCCACCTAAGGACACACTCCAGGTTCCAGTCAGTAAGGAGCAATACTCCAGACATCGAGGGGTGGGGATCTCTGCAGATCTGGTTCTGGCTCTGCCCTTAATGAAGCTGCATGTCCAGTACCCTTTGGAGAACCAAAACCCGCCTCAGCTTTCTCATTTAGCTCATTTTAAAGTGCTGGAGAGGAAAGTCACTAAACCACCCCAATTCTGCCACCACCCCTCTGTGCTATGAGATCCTCAGCAGGCAGAAGCCAAAAGCCTCTAGTACTGCTGAGGTGGAGTCTTATCCACTTGGAGAAGATCTTCACGCTACAAGGCAAACCCCCTTCTCCTCCTCTCTCACTGTTCACACCAGTTTCTCACAGCCCTTAAGTCTGGTCCAGTTGGGGGATTTCCAGCAGCGACTGGTGGAATTGTGGGTGATTCACACATGGAAATAAGGCTCTCTTTTGCCATCCTTTTCCCTCTTCACCCATAGAGGAAACAGGCAGCTTCTTCCACTAAAGCTTCTGGCCATCAGTTTACACTTCTGTCCATGTTTCAAGAGAAAAGATCCAAATCAGCTGGAGCAGCACCAAGAAAGACTACCTCTTAACTGGTTCCTATGGCAGGAAACTTAGTAAAATGTTGCTAGTGCATCCTACTTAACAGCTGCTCCTCTGGAAATCAAGTAGCAAAACTTGCACATTACAGCCTAAGTATCTATTCTGTAGATACAAAAATGCCCTCATCCCATTGCTCTAAATAAATCATTTCAATCAGCTGGTCAGGGATTTACTTGGCACTACTGAAAAATAAGCTCATTAAAATTGTTACACTAGAAAACAAATCATGGGTTGGTAGCTTAAAAGACATCTTTCTTTGTGCCTCCCATTCACAAGATTTTCTGCAATGTTATTTAGTCTTCTCCTGTGCTGCCCCTTGCTGGTCAGTATGCATCTCTCCTGTTTATCCTGTCAGTGGACCACTAAAGGTCATAGTAGTGCTGCCTGCAGTCCCAGGGACTTCCATGGCAGCTGTCCAAACACACCTGACTGCTGCATCAGGCGTCTAGCGTGTAGGGAGCCTTGTTTGCTTTCCCTCGAGTCCCTCTGAACATTCAGCTGCTTCTCAGCACTCGGGATTCTGCGCTCAGCTTCTTTGCTTGTGATGGCTTTTGTCACAGGGCACAAACACAAGCACTAGGGAGAAATCTGGGAATCCCATCACTGTCTGCCAGGGTGTCACGTGACACAATTCTGCCATGAAACACGGCTGCATGTTGTGTTAGCTTAACATGTAGCGTGGACATGGATGGATTTCGGAGCTTGCCCTGGGGATGCCAGGTCCATAGCTGACCCAGCCCTCCACCACCACAGCTATGCTCCTTCACTGCAAGGGCCAATTGCACTCCTACTGCAAGGGCCAGGGCCAGATCCTGCTGACATGGCAGCATCAGGACCTGGCCAGGGCCAGATCCAGCTCCTGCCGCTTGTGGTGACTCCAGCTCCATGAACAGGGCTGGATACTGCCTCCACTGGCGGCTCCCAGTTACCAGCCAGCGTGGGACCCAGCCAGCACTGGCAGCCTCTGGTTCTAGCTGGGGCCAGATCCTGCTCCCTCTGGAAGCCCTAGAAGGGTCAGCAGGGAGGCAGAAAGTGGTCAAACAAGGGAGGCAATGCCTCCGTGTGCCCCTTACAAACTCCACCCCTGGTGGGTTGGGAGCAGAGGATAGTGGTTCTGCAAGGAACTTCCAAAAGGATTCACAATCAGTTCCTTTAGTGTGTATTTCTCCTTTTTGTGATGGCCTCTCTTGGGAATTCTGGGTATTGGTCTCCAGGGGCCCTAGGCTACAGACAGTTTTTGTCTCAGTTCCCTGTCTCAGAGTATCACTGTGATGAGTCTTACTACCACTATCCCATGTAGCACAGTAATAATCAGCATCATCCTCTGCTTGGATCCCAGTGATGGTTAAATAGCAAATGTTGCTGGAGGTGTCTTTGGAAGCAGAGAACCTGGCAGGGACCCCAGAGCCCTGGTGCTTATCAGAATCATCTTTGTAATACAGCAGGTATCTTGGTGGGTTCCCAGGTGTCTGCTGGAGCCAACGAATGTAGTAGCCACTGATGCTGCTTCCACTACTCATGGTGCAGGAGAGTTTGACGGTGCCTCCCGGGGACACAGACTCTGAGGCCGGCTGAGTCAGGGTTGGCTGTGTGCTGGCAACTGGCAGAAACAAAAACACAAGTGAACTGAGTGTGATCAAACTCTACATTAGTGAAGCTCAGTGACTAGAAGAGGGCTCTGCCAGGCAGGAGATCTAGGTCCTGCTCTCTGCCCTCCAAAGACTCCTTTGGGATCTTGGAAAAGTCATTTCCGTGCTTCCATTTCCCCTTGGTACAGTGAAGATAATATTTCCCAGATTTGTAAAGTGCCTTGGGACCCTCTGTCTGAACACACAGGGATATTTTCAAAAGCACTTCCATGATTTCAAGTGTCAATGGGTAGCACTGAAACCCACCCAGAGTGTGACTTGCCAGGTGGGAGCACATTACAAATCCCTGACCACTTACCTGCCAGGAAAAGCCCCAGGACACAGAGAATCAGGGTGTGTTGGGCCATCGCGCAGGGAGGATATGACAAGAGATAGGAAGGAGCCCAGTTTGGTAACTCTGGTTATTCCTATTTATACCTTGAGCCCTGGCTCTGTGCAACCCTCCAGGCACTTTTAGATCCATGAGGGGCTGGGTGGAGCTGGTCAAGTATGTAAATGAACCCCAAGGGGTGGGACTCTGTGGCTCTATTGGACATGCTAATCTCTGGTCATTAGTATTACACCTCACCATGCAAATAAGGCATAAGGCTCTATGTGAAGACTTGATCCCCCTTCCTTCCACAGGGTCACAGTCTCTCCCTGTCAGACCCGTAGTATTCGGCAAAGGTTAGGTACACAACAAATCCCGAGAAAGGAATAACAGCAGCACAAATGGTAACACAAATGCTGTGTGGGCTTTGTGGGATCACTGTGGTGGCTCTGAGTTCACCTGTATTAAGTCGACTTATTTTTCTACTGTAGACAAGGCCTAACACTACAGAGAGCATGTGTTAAGAAAATTTCATTTTGTAATTAACATAGTTTTTTGAATTGAATATTGGTTGGATTTTATCTTTATTTTTCTTATAACTACTTCTGATTTTTATGCCTCCATATTTGTACTTCCTTAAATCTCTATTTGTAGCTAATAAACTTATTTTATCTAATCCAATGTGTTTGGAATGACATGTTTGGTAATCTTCAGTTGAGATTTGTGCTTATCATTTCTCTGAACAGAAAGATGAATTTTATGCCAGCTTGTATTGTCCAGGCGAGGGCTGGGAAGCACAGAACATGCATTTCCGGGGGGAAATCTCAGACAGGACTGTGTTGGGGTCACCTTAGTACATGCACAGGTGCAGTTGGGAGGGATTTACATGCTGGAGGATATTGGTGAGCAACCCAGGATGGAGGCTACAGCCAGGCTGCAGGCAAGTGGGACACAGCTACTCATTAGTCTGGATTGTACCCTAGGGCATCATAGCTGTAGGGACAAGAAGTGCTATATTAATACTACAGCATTCTCCTCATTCTTCATCGTTCCCCAGTCTGAGCAGTCGTGTTTTCTGCTCTTCCCCATCTATAGAGTGTCTGCCAACTCAGATCAATCAATCAATCAATCAATCAAATCATAGCTCCAGCCAGGATGCAGAACCAGGGAAATACTGTTCTCCGCTGCTCCTCTCTGCAGAGCCCTAATGAGGGTGGGGTGAACAAGGAAAAGACCCAGGTGGGGAATTTTAAAGGGAGGCCGCAGGACCCTGCCTGGCCCGGAAGAGGAATGTGCCTTAGGCACATTCATTCTGGAGCCAGGCAGAGGCTTGGGGAGTTTCTCCCACCCTGCCCCAAACATCCCTGGCTACTCTCACCCAGTAGCAAAGAAAGCACCACCCGCCGGGTCTCCGGCCAATCTTCTCCAGCAGTAGGGGAGGAACCTCCCTCCCATCAAGACAGATGACATCCCAGTTCAGAACGGGGCGGGGAGACAATGGAGCATCTTTCTAGCTTCATGCCGCAGCTGCCAGATGCAATAGTTATAGCTCTGCGCCTCTGTCAGCACTGCTGCCTTGACAGTGCTGTGGTCAGTGCAAATGACTCTGGATGTGTTTGGCAGGGAAATGACCCCGCCATGCTATGGCATTTGAACGAGGGCACTGGTCGGCAGGAAGCATGGCATAGAGCCAGATGGGGTGCTAGGATGAAGGGAGCAGAAGGGGTAGGTAGGGAGTCGCTAACTCTCATTTTTTCACTTCCATCACAGCCCTTCCACCACACGGCAGCCCATACAGAGCCACAGACCTGCAGTAGTCGGGCTGTGCTGCCATCTGCTGGGAACTGCCTTGGCCTCACTTTGTCGGGTCTCTCAAGCAGTCGGCAGAATCCCAGGGAACAGGAGGGAGAAGCCCTTCTGGGGCCCATCTTTTACATGGGATGTGGACTTTGCTCTTCATTGTGCTGCAGACCCAAAAATGTTTAATGGGGACCCTGTCACAGAGAGCAGCTGCCTCATAATTTGATTGACAACCATCAGAAACCAAGTGACTTGTGACGAGTGACTAGGTTTGAATTTACAGGGTATTTCTGTGCTATGGGTGTGGCTCCCCTGGAGCACTGGCGGACCTCCACCCTCAAAGCAGAGTATCCTGGAGGGCTTATTTACATAAGGGGTGGTCCCAATTTGCAACATCCCCCATCTGAAGGCCAAGCTGGTGGTCAGAGCAGCCTAGAGCTGCCACAGGACTGCAGTGGACTGAGGACGGTTTTTGTCTCACTTCCCCATAGGACTGTCTCATGGTGTGTGCACTACCAGTCCATGTAGTACAGTAATAGACAGCATCATCCTCTTCCAGGGCTCCAGTGATGGTTAAATACCCAATCTTGTCAGAACTGGAGCGCGAGCCAGAGAACCGGCTGGGAACCCCCGAGCCCATGCCTTTGTTAGATTCTGTGAAAAAATACAGCAGGTATCTAGGGGCACTGCCTAGTTTCTGCTGTACCCAAAGGACACGGTTGCTGCTGACAGTGTAGCTGCCGCCGAGCGTGCAGGGCAGCTGGACGTTCCCTCCCGGAGACACAAACTCAGAGTCCGGCTGAGTCACCTGTGCGTGGCACCCTGAAAAGAGCAAAGAAGAAGGTGAGAACAGTTGTTACTGCCGTGTTGTTGTCTGGCCTCATTTTCAAGGTTTGGTCAGCCGGCAGGCTCCTGTAGCAATTACCTGCCAGGAAGAGCCCCAGGAGAGTGGCAAACGGGGCTGGGCCATGGTACAGGCAGGAGGTGGAAAGACTTTAGCAGGAGCTGCTGGGTTCCCACCTTTTAGAGCCATTAATGGCAGAGGTGGAGCAGCCCTGTATGCAAATGAGCCGCTGGGGTCACACTGAGGCAGCCTTGTATGTAAATAAGTTGGCAGGGTTGAAACTGGTACAACCTAGTATGTAAATGAGCCCCCTAGGGTCATATTGGGAACACCCCTTATGTAAATGAGCCCTGCAGGATTCTCAACTTTGAGGGTGGAGGTCCACCAAATCTCGGTCTGCATTGTGCTCTTGACACAATTACGGCTCCCTCGGTTCTCAGAACTTCAGCCCCTGCCCGGGACAAACCAACCCTCCAGCCTCTCCATTTTCTGTCACCAGAAGCAGCCAGAGAAAAGAGTTCCACTCCCTTAAAGAACAATTGTGCAACTGTCATGCTAGGCCTGAGAAGGCCAAGCCATCTTATAACATAAATGACCTAAATGTAGCCTTTGAAGGCATATTATAGGAAAGTACAATGGTACTGCGTAGGCTGGGGCTTTGATATGCATGTCTTTCAATAGTGGTTTCTTAATGAAATTTACATATATCCCCTTAGAAAGTAGCAAGGAATGTGAACTGCTTCCTTGTCTGCAATTATTCTTCTATAGGAAGGGGTTGAAAGGGAACATTAACATTTAGATGGACCTTTGATGTACCCATGTAAACTGTCAATGGTGCCAATGCAGCTAATTACCTGTGGAGCCCAGCAGGGGTTAAAGTAAGATGCAACAGCCCGGAACCCACTATTTTTAGAGGCTCAGCATTCGGGGGACCCTAAAAATAGACCATGGAGCCAGGATGCTGCATTCCTGGGCCCACTATTTAAAAATACCAGGCCCCAGGAAGCAGCGTTCCGGTTCCCCTTTCTATTTTTAGGGGCCTGAACACTGGGCCCCTAAAAACGGCAAGCCCTGGAGCAGCGTTCTGCTGCATTCTGGGTGGGCAGAGGGAGTGGCCAGGTGTGTTGCTGATGGAGTCAAGCCCTGCCCCCAAACTCCTCCACTTCCACGCCCTGCCCCAACCTGGGGGCTGCAGCCTCATGCAGAGATGCAGCACTGCCGCAACCTGGGGCCTACCACCCTGACCTCCCCAGCTACACTGCCACTAGTAAGTGCGGAGCAGACCTGCACATGCTCGGAGTGTATTGGGGGCAAGGGGTGGGGCACTGGTATGTGGGGGGCGCAGGAGCTGGAGTCTGTGTGGGCCCACCCATGCGGGAGTGTTCCGGGCCCCCCAAATTATACTGTAACTCCTGCTGGTCAGGAGATGAAGGTTTTACTGCAAAGGACAATATACATTACTATTCTCTACCTAAGTACCTGAGAACTTTGTCATCAAAGCCCACATGAAGAAATGACCTGCAAATGCCAACTTTGCTACAAGTATAAAAGGAAGTTGGGAACATAATCCCTTTATCTCACATCTGTCCAAGCTTCTCAGGGAAAGTTTGGGCTGCAGGATTGTGATCCCAGCCAGCACTGGCCTGGAAACCGCCCTGCTGAGTCTCAGGGGAGAATGAGAACCAAGTCTGCTCTTGGACTATTTGGTCTCTACTCCTTAAAACTGGATTTCTAACAACTGAAGCTGTGAAACGAGGAATTATTTTCTATGGCCTCTAAATCATTTGTCTGTATGGGGACCATTTTGACCCTATAACATGTCTCATTTTGTTTCCTCTTTTTGTATTAAACCTTCAGTTTTAGCTACTAAAGGATTGGCTAGCAGCGTGTTATTTTGGGTAAAGTCCAAGCCTATATTGTTCTGGGTGATGTGGTTGACCCTTTGGGGTCAGAAGAACCTATTTCTTTAAAAGAACTAGTGCCTGGACTGGGGACCAGTGACTGGAATGCAGTATAAGGGGCTGATCTAGTGCAGGGGTGTCAGAAGCATTGTTTGTGACTGATTGGGGATTTTATCTCCAGGTAACGCACCAGTATGGGGGAGAATCTGCTCTCCTTTTTGCTGCTTGCCCTTATCTTTGCATTTTCAGGTGGTTATCCCAGGAGGTCTGGGTCACAGCAACAATACAGATGACATCTCAGTCTGGATTTGTCTCTGGGGATGGATTGTGTCTTTCCTGAACATGTGGGTGTGAAGCACTTGACAGGATAAGCATCTGGGTATCTCTCACTTGGCCATTTTCCTGCTACTGGTGGAGCTTCAAGCTCTGCTGCACCTTGGTCCCTCCTGCTCTCTGCCTTAACCCCATAAAAGTCTGACCTCTTGAGAGCCAGAACACTGCTCTCATTTCAGTTGTGGGGGTTAGTCAGGGGTTAGTGTGTACACACTGGGTCATGATTAGTGGCCTATGCTAGACAGGAAGACAGATTGGATGATTTAAGAGTCCCTTCTGACCTTGAACTCTATGCTAAGAAGTGAGAGGGGAAGCCAATGAGAGGGGCAGAGAACAGAAGGCACCTTGCAGAGAAGGTTCATGGATTTGAAGGCCAGAACGGAGCTCTGTGTCTGTATAAGACAGCCCATAGAACGTCCCCACAATAATTCCTCAAGCAGATCTTTTAGTAAAACAGCTGTCTTAATTTTAAAATCATCCATGATGGAGAATCCACCATGAACTCAGGCCAACAACATCTTTTGTGGCAGCAGTCAGCAGAGCTCCCTCCCGGCCACCCTTAACTCTCTGGGCATGCCATAGGCTGGGTGCAGAGGCTGCCTATGATGTCATGACCAGCTCCAGCCTCAGCAGTGGCTCCACATTGATGGTGGGTGCAAGAGGAGGAGGGGGTGCCATGGCAGCATGGGGTCAGGTCTCTATGGGTGTCAGCTGCTGCTGCAGGCCTCCATAGGTCTTCCACAGCTGGCAGGGGATGCTACGGGTCTGCTACATATGCCACTCACAGGTCACAGGTATTGTGGGTCCCACCACAGGTGTCACTGCAGATGTCATAGGAGTGCCACAGTGTGGTGAAGTGGGAAACCTCTCCTAGGCTAATGCGGGATGACGCGGGTGACGACCTTGTTTCTTTTCTGTTCTGGTGATGGGACACAGGTGGTGATATGAAGTGGGGACACTAGGGGGTGGGGGAAAATGTTTAGGCAGCCTGTACCTGGGACCCCCGCTGGTCACACAGGTTCCATCTGATTGGACGGGGGGCAGAGAGGTGGGCAGAGCTGGGGAGGAGAACAAAAGGACCAGAGGGAAGGAAGTTAGTAGGGAATTGGGGGTCCAAGAGGCAAGACCCTATCCTGGGCTGTACCCCTAATCCCCTGGGGGTTCCACTGCTATACGTCCTGGTGAAGATGATACCTACTGTTCTGGCTTCTGTATGAATTGGATTATTAATAAACCCTGTGATTTCCACATTGGCTGAGAGTCACTGCTGATCACGACTGCCAGGGACCAACCTGGAAGGGTCCCAGGGGACCCAGAAGGGGCAGGAGTGTGGACCCTCTGAGGCTGGACTTGAGCGCATTTGACCTGATGGCAGTATGGGACTTTAGCAATCTTGGGAGATCTGCCTTCTCAAAGTCCTGAATGGCTGGCCAGAGCAGGTGGGAGAGAGGCTCCTGCGAGCCCCGGTCACACACAGGTACTGCCTAAGGGCCACTGTGGGTGTCACAGTTGCCGAGGACTGCCATGGGAGGCTGCAGGAGCTGGGCAGGGGGCAGTGCTGTCATGAAAATGGTGAATTACATCAAAGTTCTCAGGCATATTCCAGAAAGAAACAAAGCCAACATTCCTCACAATCATCAAAGAATAATAAGGCAAAAATGTTTTCCCATCTTAAGTAATAATCTATAATTTTGTTATTAAGAACAGTAAAGGAAATGCTTGTAAAATGTAAGATTTTTAAACTGATCATATCTTTTTAACAATACTGTCTCTCTTGATCCTTATACAATTTGAGTAATAGAGACTTGTTCCAGCAAGCTGATCCTTTTCTACAGGAGCAGGAGTGAGGCAGAGACAGTGGAACTACCTTTGGATACATGTTATGGCAAATTCACCAGCCCCTATTCTTCCATAGTGCCCCTCGCCTGCTGTAGGCAGGAAGGGTCTTCTCCCGATCTGCACAGCAGAAGAACATTGGTTTCTGTACACCCAGAGCACAGAGAAGGGGACAGGATTTGCCAGTGATAAATGTCTATAAGGAGAAAGGAATTGTAACTGACTTTGTATGCATGTATTGCTGCTTCATATAGGCTACGTAAAAGGGAGTTTCTCCACTACAACAGAGGCAGCGAAAGATGAAGAAGGTCTGACTCTCCTTGTGTTCTTTATAAATTTACTTTGCCTCTTTTTAATTGGCCACATCAAATTGGCACCTACCAGAGCCTGGCCCAACTTGCAGAGTTTGGATCTAGAACTGACCAGTATTCAACTTTCCCAAATATTTATAAAGGTCCAGATCAATCATTTCGGTTGGGCCACACCTTTAACACTTAGAGTATGTCTGCACTGCAGTCAGAGAAATGGGACTGCTGCATCTCTAGACCTCCAGATGCGACTGCTCCCCTCCCCACCACTCTCACGTGGTTCTTTCTCTGTTGCCCCCCACCCCAGAATGTTCAGGAATCAATTAAGAATCCCTTCAAAGATATTCATTTGTTTCCCACATAAGGGAAATGGCAAGTAAAATGGAAGGGAAGATGCAACATGGCTTATTGTTGAAGGCAGAGCAAGGAGTGTGAAAAGCTGATGGTTTATAATAGCCCTTATCACAGATTAACATTGTGATATTGGACCACCAGTTATTTAAGTCATGACCTCAAGTGGAGTCTTTCTATTGATTTTAAAAGGCAGTGAATGCAGGGACTTAGTCAGCCTGTGGCTCAGTTTCCTCATCTAAAACCAGGGATAATACTTTGCTACCTCAGAGGAGCACTTTGTCACTTAATTCATTGTTTTTGCTTAGGTGCCTTGAGATCATCAGATGCAAAGTGCTTTAGAAATGCTTTGTGTTTCCATAAGTAACCTTTCATTCCTATCCACTTCTTCTGGATCACATGAGACTGGGACTCCTCCTCCCACTGCTGCTGGAGCAAATTGCCAGAACAGCAATTTGTAGGGGGAAAGAGGGGACACTAGGGCCGACTCCCATCATCACTTTTCAAAGTGAGAAGCAAGAGAGCTAGACAAGACAAGATGCCACCAGGGCGGCTGTACGATCTGTCCATAAACCGTTCCCTTCCCTCTCTTCAAAGGGGGCAGAGCAGGGCTGGCCTAGAATTGGATCACTCAGTGTGTGGCAGGGAATGACATCACTATGACATCCAGTACTCAGGGCCAGTGCCAGCTATGCACGGCCAGGCAGCTGAGCAATGACTAGTCGGGAGGATGGATTGCCCTTCACTTCGGCCACAGACTTTCAGAACATTCCCATTTGGTAAGCAGCAGGCTGGTAACAATTAGGAGCACCTGGTGGCAGTGAATGTTTTCCCTCAGTTTTCTTTTCACTTGTTCAAGTAGTGGGGGGTAGCTCAGTAGGGAAGAGTGGTGGCGCCTCAGGGAGAGGGTGTGCGTGGAGAGGAGGGGGGCTGAGGAGGGAGGGGACACTGCATATGTAGAAAGGGGGTCTGGCAGAGCTGTAACTACGGCAGAACTAATGGGGCAAAGCCCCGGATGGCAGGGAGCAGCTCAACAGAGCCACTCTATTAAACAGCAGCTTTCATGACGCTGGCTTCAAGCACTGCTAATGGCAAGGGGCGCGTGGGTGGCAAAAACCAGCTTTACAGCTTTGGGGCCTGGGCAGGAGGCAGCCGTTTTTCAGACCAGAGGGGGTAATGGTTTTGAAGGTAGAGAAGCATATGGGGACACAGCGCAGCTGAGGGAGCTTTGGGTGATGTCTTCTGGCAACCCTACAGCGACTAGAGTACAGGTGAGGGCAGAAGTTTAGTACCGTGCTGCAAAGGGGCAAGGGTGTTCAGGGGTGGGATAGCAGTACTGGGAGATGGGCTGGGATCTGTGGGAGGAGGAGTGTGTTCTGGAAGCACTCAGCACTGGGAGGGTGCATGGCATTTTCCAGTACTGGGGGCAGAAGGAACATGTGAGATGGTGGAGGGAGGGCTCACACCAAACCATGCCCTGCTGCACTGAAGAGGCTGCTGCAGAGAAGCATCTCAGCAGGAAGGTATGAGACCCTTTGGTATCCTATCAGGATGGAGGGAGGCCGTCTGGCCAGCCAGGTCCTGCTGCTGTGATAAGGAGCCACCTCTCTATCCCACTGGCTCACCTCCTCTACATGGCTGCCTGCCTGTCCATCCTCCTGACCAACCTTCCTGCATCTCTCCACAGCTCCCTGTGGTTTCTTTAATGGACCCTTGTGCCCTAAAAATGTTTGGGTCCATTTGGTAACTTCCCACTGTCCATCTCTCAGCCAGGGAGAGAGAAATAAACTGAGGTATCTTAGAGAAGCCAGCTGCCACCCTATGTGCACCCTATCACCTACAGACTTGGGTATAGCAAGTCACGCTGGCCTGAGAGTAAGTGAGATGAGTTGCTCAAATCAGGAAGGAAGGGATTCACCTCACACAGCAGAAAGTTGGGAGTCCGCAGGGCTAGGAGTGGAGCTGGGGTGTAGTGTGGGCAGGGCCTTGGGGTGCGGAAAAGGAGACCAGCTACCCATGACCACAATCACAGATAAATTGTCCCAGTGATTAATTACTGTCACTGCATTAAAAATGTACACCTTAGAGTCTGAATTTGTCTAGATCTAGCATCCAGCTACTGGATCTTGCTGCACTTTTCTCTGCAAGATTGAGAAGCTCCTTATTAAATATTTGTTGTTCAGCTAGCTACTTATAGACTATAATCAAGTCATTCCTTAACTTTATCCATTTTTTAAGCTAAACTGGTAGAGTTGCTTAAATCTATCCCAGAAGGTAGGTTTTCTAACCCTTTCAGCATTTCTGTGTCTCCTCAAACTGCTTCTAGTTTATCAAATATCCTTTTTGAATTATGGACAAGCACCAGACCTGGACACAGGATTCCCACAGTGGGCACACCAGTGTCAAATACAGAGGTAAAATAACCTTTCTACTCAGATGCAAGCTTTCCCTGGGTTTGAATTTCAGGATCACAGAAGCTGATTTTGCTACAGCATCACACTGAAAATTCATGTCTGGCTCTTAATCCACCTCTCTTAGCACCTACACCCAAGAGTAAAGAACCCTCCTCCCTCTAATTCTACTCCCCAGCTTCTGGCTTTCAGCCCTTTATACAAGCCCAGGCTCATGGTGCTGGCAGCTGCCTCTAATTTTCTAATTATGTCCTGGTTTTCTCCAGCCACAGCCAGATCCCATTTACTCCCTTAAATGGGAGCTCACATCACAGGGGGGCAGATTCAGCAGTCCTTGCTCAGCACCCTGTCACAGAAGTTGGGCTGCCCGTGGCACTGCTATTCCGCATTCCTGCTCCATACTCTGCTGTACCACTACAGCCAGTCCAACCTGCTCTGCTGATGAGCCTTGGGACCCTCATTGCGGGACTGACCAATTCCCACCCATCACCAGAGCCACCTTCTGTTCCTGCCACAATCCTTTGCTCTGAGAAAAAGGGCATGCAGCTGGCTGCTAGAGTTCTGTGTTAGTACAGGACACAGCTCTCCCCCAGCAGTAACAAAATCACCACTCGAAGCTGCTTTTTGTCACATTGGTTTGTGGCCAGAAATCTACTGAAAAATAAATGCCAGGAAGTAAGGTTAAGAAAAACTCTTTAATACTTGATGACCTGTGCACATGCCTTATTGCCACAGGTAAACTGCTGGATCCAGCTCCCTTTCACTACAGTGCTAAGCACCCATTAAATTTAAACCTGTGTTTAAAATTAAGCAGGTGCTTAGATACTTTGCTGAAATGAGGCCTAATTTATTCGGTGCTTAATAGTGTGTGAGCAACATATGCCATAAGTATTTTAAAGGATTTTGTTTCCAGTTTGTTTCTGGTTACAGACCTTGGCCAGCAGGGCCAAGAGCCTGACAAGTTTCCCATTTCCCTTCCAGTGACTTTCAAGGCTGCCCTGGAGCTAGTATTCAGGTATATTGTTGGATCAACCTTGCTATTATCCCTCCAGTAATTTACATGATGAATGATTTTCTACATGAGAGCACATCTCAGACATTATATATGTAGGCACCCTCTACTTTAGGGGCCTCTGAAATCAAGTAGGAGGTTAACATTTAAGCAGTTCCTATGTGCTGTAAGTTTTCCACTGAGGGACTACAAGTCCCATGATTCCTTGGGAAAAAGAGAGGGACCCTGCCTGCCCCTCCAGGAAGCAGAGGGGGAAAAAAGGGGTTTCTACATAGACAGAGAAAGATATATCTGAAGCTGGAAGCTGCTGTGAGTGCTCCTCGCGTTTCTAAGACTGCTGGAGGCTCGCTCAAGCAGGGAGCATCAGAGGTTGGTGGCTTACTCAGCCCAAAGCAGGGTCTGAGCCTAGAGTTGGCTGAGCTGGATCTGCAGCAATGGTGTGAGTGTCCGTCTCTCCTCCTTCAATTTGGAGCAGAGCTTGTAAAGCAGCAGAGTCTGCTGAGAGACTGACTGGACCTGAGCAGAGGCAGTGTGGCAGTCCCTTTGAACCCGGGCCAGGACTACAGACATTGGTTGGGCTCACTCCAGATCTTCAGCGTGGTTCTGACCAGATACACTGGGCCAGCAGCGTGCTGCCTTGTCTCCTTCATTGACCCTCCAAGCACGCCCACGCAAGCAAGGGGATGAGGTTCTGAACTCTAGGAGGTGTGCCCTCTGAGTGGAAAAAGGGCTGTGAACATGCTAGTTAGATAAGTTTCCTTTAAATGCTTTTTCTGTGTCCTCTCACTGATTTATTTACTTGTCCCTGTGTATTTAAATTAGTAGTAATATTTAATTCCATCCTGTTATGATAAGTTTCTTTGTTAAGTAAAGGTCCGTTACATGCAATTAAGCACCACGAATGTATTACATATATAATTAGTAAATTTGGATTAGACCCATCCCACAGGTTATTCTTAGCCACAAGGATTTAGTCCTGGAGGCTCCCAAGGCACGCCACTGAGCGTGTACCAGACCCAGCCAGGTGGAGGCACTGCCAAGTTTAATTTTCCTGTAAAGCAAAGGGACTGCAGCAGACGAGTGGATAGAGATTCCCACAATCCCAACATCACCACTGGGAAACTCAGGATCTCTTTGTCATCAGACTTAGGAGCCTGTGTACACGAGTGTTGCCTGCTTACAAGTAATCCGGGGAGAAAAGGCAGAGGGTTACATATATACCAAGTATCGTTTGCTATCACTCAGCCATTCTACGTTTTCATTACACCAGACAGTGCAGCTCTTCCAAAGTGTATGAAACCAGCACAGGTAGAACTCTGATCCTCCAAATCCGGAAGACCTGTATTCTTCCCCTGGAGATGAAGTAGAAGCTACATCAGCTATTAGCAGTAGAGGGCCTATGACACAGAGATGAGCAGTGCTTATTCCATTCAAGAAACAAGCAGAAGAGGTTAGTATAAAACACACACAAGTGACCAAATAGCAAGTTCAAATTCAGAGAAGGAAATAACAGCAGCACACATAGTAAAACAAATGCTGAGAAGGCACTGAGTGATTACTGTGGTGGCTCTGAGCTGAGCAGTGTTAAGTCCCCTTATTTTTCTACTGTAAACAAGGCCTAAAACTACTGAGTGCATGTGATGAGAATTTTTTTTTTTTTTTTTTTTTTTGTAATTTAACATAGTTTGTTGAATTGAGCATTGGTTGGATTTTATCTTTATTTTCCTAGTAACCACTTCTGACTTTTATGCCTCCATATTTCTACTTGCTTAAAATCTCTCTTTGTAGCCAATAAACTCTTTTTATCTAATCCAGTGTGTTTGGAATGACATGTTTGGGAATCTCCATTTGAGACAATCAGCTTTGTGGATATCATTTCTCTGAACAGAATAATGAACTCTGTGGCAGCCTGAATTGTCCGAGCAATGGCTGGGCAACTCACAACATGCATTTCTGGGGTGAAATCTGGGGCTGGGCGTGTGTTGGGGTTGCCCTGCGTTATAATTCAGGCTGGAAAGGGTGTAGGTGTAACTGGCACGTTGCAGCACACACACAGGTGCAGTTGGGAGTGATTTACATGCTGGAGGATATTGGTGAGCTGTTTTTGCTCAGACAAGAGCAGAAGCAGGGAAATACTGTGCTCATCTGCCCCTCTCTGTCCTTAGCACTGGTGCCTTGACAGTGCTGTGATCAGTGAAAATGACATTGGATGTTTTTGGGAGCTAGATTCCCCCTGCACCATCCTGTGGCACTGGCCTGGCCGAAGGATGGTAGGATGAAGGGAGCAGGAAGTGGATGGGAGAGGCTGACTCTCGTTGTTCCCACTTTAGGCAGCATTTTATCAGTGGCTTCACTTCTATCACACCCCGTCCATCACACCTCAGGCCATTCAGTCTGGTCTCCTGAAGTAGCTGGGCTCTGCTGCCATCTATTGGGAGCTGCCTTGTCCTTGTGCTGTTGGGTCCCTTGCACGTTTCAGAAAATCCCAGGGAGCAGGGGGACAAGCCCTTCCACAGCCCATCTTTTATGTGGGGTACAACTTGGCTCTTCATAAGAAAGGAGACTAGAAAATGTATCCTGAGGACCGTGACACAAGCGAAGGCCTTCTCAGTTTTTGAGCAACAATTATCAAAAACTAAGGCACACATGAGCTGTAACCAGATCTGAATTCAGAGGGTATTTCTGTGCTAAGAGTAAGCCAGCCCTGCATTGCAGGTGGGCGCTGGTATTTCAGGGGCAAACCCCAGCACCGTTCCTGCACGTAACACAGTAATAGGCAGCCTCATCCTCTTCCAGGGCTCCAGTGATGGTTAAATAACCAATCTTGTCGGAGCTGGAGCAATATCCAGAGAACTGGCTGGAGACCCCTGGGGCCACAGCCTTGGTAAATTCTGTGTAAAAATACAGCAGGGATCTGGGGGCACTGCCTGGTCTCTGCTGTATCCAAACGACCCGGTTGCTGCTGACAGTGTAACTGCCTCCGAGCGTGCAGGGCAGCTGGACGTTCCCTTCTGGAGACACAAACTCCGAGGCCGGCTGAGTCACCTGTGCATGGCACCCTGCAAAGAGCAAAGGGGAGGAGGGGTGAGCACATCTGTCACTGCCAGGTTGTCGTCTGGCTTCAGTTTCCAGGCTTGGCAGCTGCCCGTCTCCTGTAGCAATCACCTGCCAGGAAAAGCCCCAGGAGACAGACGGGCAGAGTGAGCTTGGCCATGATGCAGGGAGAAGATAGAGCCATGGCAAGAGGAGCTGCTGGTGGGTCACCTGTTCCCGGGGCAGCTTTTAGAGCCCTTAATGGCAGATGTGGGGCAGCCTTATATGTAAATGAGCCCCCTCGTGTCAAACTGGGGCAGGCCTGTATTTAAATGAGTCCTGCGGGGTGGAGGTGAAGCTGGTACAACCTAGTATGTAAATGAGCCCCCCAGTGTCAAATTGGGACCACCCCATATGGTAGTGAGCCCTCCAGGGTCAAGCTGTGACAGCCCATTATATAAAGGACTCTCAGCTTGGTGGGCGGACATCAGCCAATGCTCAGGCGATTGGCGATATTGTACAATTTACACACTCGTGGCTCTATTGGTTCTCAGTGCTACCGCGCTGGAACAAACCAGTCCTCCAGCTTCCCCATCTCTTTTCTCCAGAAATGGCCAGAGTAAGGAGTTCCACCCGCCTAATGAACAATTTTACAATGATCCTGATGACATCTCAATCTGGATGCATCGTGGGGTTGGATTGCGCCTTTCCCAAATATGTGGCACAAAGCACTTGACAGAATAAGTAATTGGATATCTCTCTCTTGACCATTTTTCTACTACTTGGGGGGGACCTTCAGGCTCTGCTGCTCCTCGGCCCCTCATGCTCTCTGCCTCAAGTCGATAAAAGTCTTGCCTCCTGCAAGCACAGAAACTGTTGCCCCCTCGTTCCCCGGGTAGGCAGAAGACTGTATAACTCTTCGGTATCCAGCGTCCCTGGTTTTTCGTGGCCTTAGAGACAGCTGAGTTTACTACTCCAATGACTGACAAAGACAAACCAGAAGCACAGAACAAACCTCAAAATAGCTACTAGAGCAGACTTCAGATCTGGGTCTAACGTGGAGGAATTCTGGGGCTGAGGCCTAACAGTGTTGAGACACAGATAGATACCTCAGTAGGCCTGGGGGGGGGGAGCTGCAGTTTCTCTTTCCACTAGCATGCCTGGAAAAGGGCCAGTAGAAGCAACTAGCTGATAAGGTATGCTATAAAGAGCTTCGCTGAGTCCGTGTCTGTGCTTCAAGGACAAGCTGTCTACTGAAATTTGGAGACAGAGAAAGTGTTTGGATTTGCCTGCAGAATTCGATAAGTCAGTCTTCCCAGATAAAAGAAAACCCGTTTGGGCCAGCTCATGGCAAGGCCAAAGGTCTGTGGCGCAGATGAATTATGATTGGAGGTTATGTGGGGGTAAGGCGGGTCAAAAGAAGGGGTTGTACTTGGGGGAATTTTGGTGCAAAAAGGATGGACCCAGAACTTAATTGACTATACAGCAATAGTTTATGCTTTGTAATATGATGGAATATGTTACTATATAACAATAATGTACAGTATTCTCGGGGCTTGGGTACTTGTCCTTGGGCCCACAGCTGTGTAGAATAAAGCTCCACTCCTCACTAAGTTTGTGGCCCCCTCTACACATGCTTCTTCTTCTTCTTCTTTTTTTTTTAAGCTGTAAATTGAAGAAAGTGCATTTAAAATCACATAAACGTAATGAAAAATAGTGCTAAATGCCTTGTGCTTACTTGACAAACCAGGATTACACTTAAACATGCTTTGACACAGACTGTCGGGAATGTGATCAGAGCTCTGCAGACAGGGCACCTCCTTCCAGAACTGATAGGACACACTGCTGAGATATAAGATGTTCTTGTTGAATGATTTTCAGCCATTTCAAGTAGCCTTCTCCATGGCTTCTGTGTCCCTGAATTGTTTTGAGATTATTTATATATTATTTCATAGCATCAACATGGTAGCCACATGAGAGCAACTTTTCCCTCCCCTGTTCTCTGACTACACTCTCAAATAATCTTTCTCTAATGAACTCAGTTACAACTCACATAGCCCCGGTACTTTGCACAAACCAGGCTCACCGTGTCGCAGGCCTTCTTTCCATAAGGTTTGCAAAAGAAGGGGATGATGTGTGGCTTGGAGAGCAACGTGAGGTAGTTTCCCTGGTCGAGCAGGCAGAAAGTGCCTCAGCGCATGGGACAGTGACACACAATGATCACACCTCTCTGTGGTGTCAGCATGTCTTGTCTCTCTACTATCTGTGACTGTGTCTTTGGGGAGCTCACGGTCTGACCCTCACATGGGCACAGGCAGACGGGCTGGGATGGAGAGTTTAGGTCTCAGTTCCCCATTTCACTGTATCACTGTGATGAGAGCTACTACCGCCATCCCATGTACTACAGTAATAATCAGCCTCATCCTCCGCTTGGACCCCATTGATGACTAAATCCCAGAGGTTGTTGGAGGTGTCAGGGGAGACAGTGAATCGCTCCGGGATCCCTGTGCCCCTGCGCTGGTTACTGCTGTCATAATAGTACACAAACTGCGGGACACTGCCGGACTTCTGCTGCACCCATATGACCCCATAGGGTCTGATCATGTATCCTGCGGACATGGTGCAGGGGAGTCTCACATTCTCCCCTGGGGACACAGACACCAAGGACCTCTGCGTCAGCACAGGCTGTGAGCTGGAACCTTTAAAGAGAGAGAAAAGATTGAAACTGAAATATGGCGCTGCCTTTGTGAAACCTGCGATAGGGGCTGTGTCGACACGTGCTGGGCACCTGAACCTGTCAGAGACAAGACTCAGATGGGTCAGTGCTGCAGGGCTGGCACTAAACCTCTAACTAGCTCATTTAAGTGGACCCCAAAAGATCTCAAGGGATGGGAATTACCTGCCAGGAAAAGCCCCAGGAGACAGAGAGGCAGGGCACACAGGGCCATGGTGCGGAGAGGAGAGAGAGAGAGAAGGAGCCGACCCTGCCCTTGGGTGTCAGCTGGTTCTTGCCTTTGGGAAATCCTCTAGCCCTCTTTAGAGCCCTAAGGGACAGGGCAACATGCAAATGAGCTGTGGGGGCCAGGCTGCATTGAGCCACCATGCAAATGAGCTGTGATGCTCTCTGAGGTGCCCCACTGCTCAGAGACATCTTGTGACTAGTACTGAGCCCGCTTGGCTGGCTCCTGCAGTCACAACTCTGCTTGCCTTTAGTTTCACAGCAGTTTGAGGATTTTCAGTGAGAAAGGAGAAAAGCCGACTTATAGATATGTCTTCCAAAGACCAGCCATAAGGTATAGTAAAGAACTCCAACCAACAGGAGAAAATCCATTTCAAATCTTAGCCTAGACTTCAGTACTCATAGAATTTCAGCTAAAATTTTCACTAATAAGCTTCATCTTGAATTTACCCTCCAACCTGTGTTGCCATATGTCTCCAGCAGTGTGAAGATCTATATTTTTAAGCAAAACCCAGCTACACAGAGAAGCTAGACACCAAGAGCCCCATTAACTTATCAGTTACAACAAAGAGGAATACAGCTATTCATCTTTATACACAGTACTCATGCACATAACATATATGCAGCATCTGTTATATTATAAATAAAAAGATATCATCTAGTAATGCAATCAGTTGGTTGATGTCCTTTCTTTTCATCTCTGTCTTTAGTAATGATGACCTGTTTGCCTCTCTGTGAAGCCTTTTGTTAAGTATTAAAAATGACCAGACTATCACTGACTTACTCCTGGAGATATGTCCTCTCTTGCTCCTCACTCCAGAGGAAGGGAGTAAATAATACATGTATTTTCTTTGTCTTATTATGCACTTCTATAGCAACTTCCATCTGAGGGTTTACAAGCAGCATGGAACGGAGCCCCATAAAACCCCACGTGACATAGCACTCTATTATCCAGAATTCATAGACAGGGTAACTGGGCACAAAGTTGTTTTGTGACTTATCTAAGCTTTAGTCTATACCTGGGACTCTTCTCGGCAGCAGTTGCCCTACATTTACGCAAGGCACATAAAATTCCTCGAGTAAATGCAGGTGACTTTCTAAGCCACTAGCACACATTCGGGAAAGCCGACCGCAAATCCCTATCACAGGGAATGTTCCTCGGTTTCTCTTGAGCCCAGCATGGGTAGCACTCATCAGTGATGGCTCAACAACTCAGGCTGCTGCACAGGGTGATTCCAGTGTGTGTTTGTGTGTGTGCGTGTGCACCTGCTGACATGCAGAGGACAGGAAGGCTTCATTGCCGGGGCATTTTTGTCTCAGTTCCCCATCTGACTTTGTCATTGGGAGGAGGAGTGTTGCTGTACCACACAGCACAGTAATAATCCACTTCATCCTCAGCCTGCGTCCCATTGATGGGTAACATGGCCCTGTTACCGTACATATCACCAGAGAAACGCTGAGAGACCCTGGTGGCTCTGCTCCCTAGACTTGTAGATCAGTAACCGAGGGGCCCTCCTGCTTCTCTGCTGATACCAGGAGGGGTGGTTATCATTAATATACTGCACCCCTTGCAGCGTGCATTCAATCTGGGCTGTTTGTCCTAGACTCACTTCCATGGTTGATTTTGCCTGAGTTAGCACACTCTGGGAACTCAGCCCTGGAGAGAGGGATAGAAATGGTGGGTTACTTACCAGTAACCATCCTTCTTCAAGATGGGCTGTTCGGATCCATTCAGTAATAGATGTCTCCATGCTGGAGTGCCAGATTGGTCAGAAAAACTTTTGTCCCAGTCTGTCAGGAGAGGGCAGGCGGCCACTGTCTCCCACGCCACCAGTGGCTATATATATGGCCGCCCCCCGACCCTTCCCCAGTTCCTAGAAGGGGGATCTGAATGGATCCGAGCAGCCCATCTTGAAGAAGGACGGTTACTGGTAAGTAACCCACCGTTCTTCTTCAAGTGCTGCTCGGATGCATTCAGTAATAGATGACTACTAGCCGCACTGATGGACGGCGGGTGGAGTTGGCTCTTCTGCCTTCAGCACAGCATAACCCCAGAAAGGTATAGGCCCAGCAAACAAGGTCCTTACAGGGACTAAGAGACCAACTAGGGCTCTTGACATGGCAATGGAGCCTTCAAATGTAGGGCCAACCCCAAGCAGGGGGTAGGTCCAATCCACCCAAGCCAATTAGTGTGTGTGGCTTGGATGGACTAAGTCACCTTACACCAGATTAATGCATCAGCGCAACACAACTAATGTGGAGAAAGTCGCATTTGATTGCTTTACCTGAGGGCATAGCTCGAGGTATGAGGGACAGAGGGTTAATCTTCTGGCCGCAGAACACTTCAGCGTAAACCTTATGAAGAAATCCAGGAGCCTTAGGGATACTGGGCTGGTCATGATGGTCACTGCCTACGCAGAGAGCAATAGAGGAGGATAAACCATCATCCCTCCAACCAGCCATGTAAAGACCCATAAGTCACATGCCCAAAGGGGTGTGTGAATTTGGTATACTGTTCAACCCGCAAGGGAAAAGGGCTAGCGAAAATAGGCAAGAAGAATCTGAAGAAGAAACTTCGAGCTGAATAAGGGGAAAGGAAAAAATGCCAGAGGTGGTGCGGTCAGCGCCACATAGCATATCAGTCATGTAGACCCTAGGCTGGCCAGGGAGGGTGCGACACTAGATCTCCAGCAGTGTTACAGTGCCTTGACCCAGGAGACTTCTTACGTTTTTGGAAAAAATATTCCAGACCCATGAGGTGTTTGCAAGCCAGCATGGTGGGCTTTAGGGAGTACTGTTGGCCTTGGTATTCTTATGAAGATCCAAGGAGGCAGACCTTCCTGTTGTCCCGTCATGTTCTACCCTAGACTTCCACTACTGAGAGAACTATGTGGAGAATGGAAGGAGCAAGGAAAGCAGAATTTGCAATGCCTCCGACTAGACACCGAGTTGTGACAACCCAGAGATCTATGGAATTACAATTAACGTTGATTTATATAACCACTTGGAGCCCCTTGACAGACCTTCCTTGGGACTTGAGCAAGGGGAAGCATCGCATGAACCCTGAGGTGGTACTGGAGACGGCAGAGTTATATGTTGCTGCAGGGATGGCTCTACAGTACCCGGGCCCAAAGGAGTAATGGGTGGTGGGGTTTGGCTGCCCAGGGTCGGAGGTGGGGAGGGAGAGTGACCCAGGCACCCAGGCCTTTGATATGTAGGCCGGCTTGCCCCTCCTAATCAGTACTGAGGAGGGAGGCGTGAACAGCAAAAGGAGTGCTCATGCAGCCTCCACTGCCTCCGGGGTCATTGGGATCGGAAGCGACCCCGAACAAACTGGTGGTGTGGGGGGGGGGTGGCCACCTGCCCTCTCCTGACAGGCTAGGACAAAAGTTTTTGCAACCAATTCGGCGCTCCAGCACAGAGACACCTATTACTGAATGCATCCGAGCAGCGCTCGAAGAAGAACCAACAAATCAAAACAGGCCTCTCTTGTCTGAGAAATATGTCTTAGTAAATCGGAAACCAAATGACAGGGATTTCAACCCAAAGCCCATTAGATAATCAGCCCCAGGCCCTGGGATCCATTTGGAGAACCTGCCTCCCCCCCCCCTTACCAATGCAGCACATGAGCAGCACAAGGAGCAGAGGAGCCCAGGCCATGGTGGGGATCCAGACTAGCTCAGCTTCCTGAGGCAAACAGCTCTGTGGCTGGGACCTGCTGTCTCTCCTCAACCCCCACAGCTAGAAAACGGCCCTTGCATGCAAATCTGCTCCCAGGGGTGAGGGGGAGGGGGTGAGTATGTTCTGGAAGAGAGAAATTCAGAAAGAAAAAAAACAGGTTGAAGCACAAGAGACAGCAGAGGAACTAGGCAGCATGGAAAATGAAGAAGAGGAGAAATCTGAGGAAGAGAAGGAAAAAGACACCTAAATCACTGATATTTTTCCAGCCAAGCACAGGAATTAATTGGCTGGAGTGGAACTACAGCACAGGAACTAGGCCTGGAGAGAAGTGAACCTTGGCCCGTCTCTCAGTCTCTAGGTGAGGCAGGGAGTGGGGATCCTGGATGAGGAGCCGAGGAGCGCTGAAGGGTCTCCTCTGTGCCCAGCATCGGTGCCAGGATGGCAGGAGGCACAGAGTGGGAAGGGCAGTTGTGGGGGTCATGGGCTGACGGGCAGTGTGAGATCTTCTAAGGGAGCAAAGGACAAAACACATATAATGTATATATATAAAATAGATAAACCTCTTTGTGGACAGGCAGACAACCATCAAGTATGAAGGATTCCAGATGTGGAAGAAATGTGCCTTTGCACCTTCCCAGCTCAGTGTCATGGAACTTGCCCTGCTCTTTCCCGGCTGTTTTGAGAGCTCCCAAGTCACACAGTAGGGCCTGATCAACACCAGGAGCCATGATTGTCGTTCCTTCCCTGCCTAGTCTTGGCACTGGAAGAGGAAAAGACCCTCAAGAGGGACAAGAACTTAGCCAGCCGGTGCCCACCCCGACAGCTCTTGCCTAAGGGGCAGGTATGTTCTAGAGAAGAGAAATTCAGAAAGAAAAAAACAGGTTGAAGCACAAGAGACAGCAGAGGAACTAGGCAGCATGGAGAATGAAGAAGAAGAGAAATCTGAGGAAGAGAAGGAAAAAGACACCTAAATCACTGATATTTTTCCAGCCAAGCACAGGAATTAATTGGCTGTAGTGCTCCTCCTCGTGACATTACTGAAAGTTATAATGCACCCAGGATTTGAACCCTGGCCTCCAGAACACCCATTAGCAAAGTAAGACATTGTGAAATACAGCCCAAAGAAATAGTAAGACTTGCAGCTTTTGCTCTATGTAGCTCTAGCCAGGGCTGCCAGGCCCATTTCTCTTTTCAGCAGTACAAGAAGTTAGCATAATTTTTAAAAAGCCTTTAAATTGCCACATAATGATTCATTAAGGAATCCCAGACGTTTGGTGTCCATTTTAGGTGGTCTGAGTTCTTTTAGTGTAAAGTACTTTCTGCTTTAAATCATACAGCATGTAAAGACATTGCAAAGACAGCTAGAAAGGAGGGATCGTCTTCCAGTGAACCAGAAGGTCCATGTATCTTCAAAGAGACGCGAGTGCGAGTTCTGGCATTGCTGAGGATTCCCTTGTGGGCTTTGGCAGTCTGGGCCTCTCTCGCTCCCCTCTGCAGGGGGGCAGAAAGACAGCACTTGGCACCACAGTTGGTTCAGCCTCTGGCTGTAGCTCTCCCAAGATGTTGGGATGGAGAAACCTATGCCAGGCACGTGCAGGAATGGGGAATTCATCTGGGCAGGGTCTCAGTATCCCAGCTGCTCCATGGAGCAGAACCTCTTTGGCTCTGGTGCCCATCAAGTTTTAGTGCCTCTCTGGGGTATAGGAGGAAGAATTGTTCTCGAAATAAGCAAAAGCCAAGTTCAAACTGGGACTTGAAGCATTGTGGGGGCACAAGACCCCAGGTGCCAAGATGCAGCGGGACACGTGGCCAGGGAGGCTGCAAGGCGTGGGGGAAGCGCAAACGTATGCTTGGATCCCGGGTGCCTGCAGGTGCAGGACACCCTTGTACACCACTGACCCAGGCCACTCAGGGTCACAAAGCCAGCCCCAACCAGAGAGCGAGCTGAGAGGGTCGTCTGGGGTCAGTCACTGCCTGGCCGTCTTCATGATGGAGAAATGCACCCCCAGAGGGACCAGAGCCCCGCCAGCCATGGTCTGACCTTTCTGGCCGGTGTTCAGGGTGACGGCCAAGCAGAGGCAGATGACGAACAGCCCGGAGAACACAGAAGCCAGAGCTGTGTCCTGCTCCGTATTTCTTCTCTTTCCCTTTTTATTTTTTTCCCCTCTGTCTGCTTATGGCAATCTGCTGGAACGAGGCTGGGTCACCATAACGCCACAATACTGTTATCACATGCCTCTGGCTTCAGTCTCCCTCCCCAGGACAAGAACTGCAGAGTCAGTCCAAAGGCACTGAACTCTCGGCCGTTCTTTTCTCTCCAGTGAGGTAGGAGCCAGCATTGCCAAGTGACCACCAGAACGAGATCCAAGGCAATGTCTGCGACACTAGTGACCTCTTCTAGCCAATAGACAGATACCTGAACTGGGCAAATGCTTTTCCTTTGCTAGATACCTCCCAGAGATTATTGTAGGCCCAACCCAAAGCTCTAGAGCTGTGTGCTGGGTGCTGTACAAACCCAGAACATGTCCAACCTTGTCCCAGAGAGCTCACACTCTGCATGGCAAACAAGAGATGCCAGGTGGAGGGAGACAGAGAGCGAAGGACATGGACAGGTTAGCACAAGGAAAGAATGAAGCAATAATTCTTTTCCAGACACATCTCCCGTCTCCAGCAGATAGTTTTGGTCCCTCTGTGAACATGGGAGCCCTGCCCATCAGAGGAATCGTCTCCTAGCCACACTGCAAAGCCCCAGCCGAGGGCTTTCCCCAGGCTGCTGGGGACCGTATGTGCGGCTGGGCAGCCCGGAGAGGGATTCATGCTGCTGCCTGTGCTGTGCATGGGCAGAATTAGAGTCTCAGGGACTACACAGGCAGGTTATTGTGTTTTCCATTTGTTGTCTTTGTAATTTAGGGCTGAGGATTAGGGTTCATTGGTACCAGCAGTGGGGCAGGGTAGAGGGAGAATCAATGTCATAATAAAACATTAGCAGCACTAGGCACTATGGTGCCACCTCGCTGGGGATAAATTCCACTAATTCCAGTGACACCGGCACAGTTCCCACCATATGCCAGGGAACTAACCCAATGCCCTTTATCTTTTCAGTCTGACGTCTTCTCTGTCTGCGAGTCCCAAAAAGTTGCCCCGATTCCCCAGCCTGTATTTCTGGGTCATATTTGTAATAAGAGAACCCGCCACCCACTCTGTGCCCATAACAATGGGAACCTCGCTCCCTCCCTGTGCCACAGCTGTGTTCCACTAAATAAAAGCAGTACTCTGCCTCAGGGTCTGAAGGATTTTTGTCTCAGTCCCCTCTCTGATAACACCGCTGTGTGCACCTTAGCATTGTCATCCCATGCCCGACAGTAATAATCAGCATCATCCTCTGCTTGCAGCCCAGAGATTGTTAAGTAACCAGTACTGCCAGAGGCAGACCCGGAGAACCGATCCGGGACCCCAGAGCCTCTGCCTGTGCTAGAATCACTGAAATAATAGAGCAGGTATCTGGGAGGATTCCCAGGGCTCTGTTGGTACCAGCTTATTCCATAGCTACTGAAGCTGTATCCTCCACTGACACTGCAAGAGAGTCGCACGGTCTGCCCCGGAGACCCTGACACCGAGGGTGGCTGTGTCACGATCTGCTGGGCACCAGAACCTGTCGGAGACAAGAGTCAGATGTGTCAGTGCTGCAGAGCTGGCACTAAACTTTTAATTAGTTCATTTAACTGGACCACAAAACACCTCCACGGATGGGAATTACCTATCAGGAAAAGCCCCAGGAGACAGAGAAGCAGAGCACACAGGGCCATGGTGCAGGGAGGAGAGAGAGAGAAGGAGCTGACCACGTCCCTGGGTGTCAGCTGGTTCTCGCCTTTGGGAAATTGTGTAGCCCCTTTAGAGCCCTAAGGGGCAGGGCAGCATGCAAATAAGCTGTGAGGGCCAGGCTGCATTGAGCCAGCATGCAAATAAGCTATGGAGCGCTCTGATTTAGCTGACTTCACAGCCATCTTCTGATTAGTAGTGAGGACACTTGTCTTGCTCCTGCCCCCTAATATCTCAGCAGATCCTTATTTTCACAGCAGTAAGAGGATTTGCAGAGGGAAAGAGAGAAAGCCTGCTTCTATAGATTAGTCTTCCAAAGACTAACCCTGGAGTTGCATAGAGTACCCCAACAAACAGCAGGAACCATGCTAGACTCCAGCTCCGGCACAGAGAATATCATCACTTCTCCCTCAGCAGGTTGAAGCCCAGCTCCAACTGGCTTTGGGGTATGGCCACCAGTCTGATACCATTGCCCCGCCTAGTGGTTGCAGCCAGTATTTCTTTAACCATCTTCACTGCATTTTTCGCTTTGTGACCCTGCTCTTTTTATGCAGTGCTCACTGTGAAAAAGTTTACATTCTTTATATCACACGGTGTTCATGCACAGCGACAACGCAGCTGTACCGATCTAACAGGCTGAGTTCCTGCTGCCTGGTGCTTACTCATGAATATAAACTAGATAACAGCCATCACAGAACTACTTCTAAATTTGTTCTCTGTTATGACCGAATTAAAGTGGCCTCAATCCAGTTTCTCTGTGTGCTCACTGGGTTTGTTTGTGCAGAATCTTTGATAACCCACTTTGATAATTCAGTTTCCATAACTTTTGCAGATATGTGAGTGAGGAAATCTCGTCACTTGTACCTGTAACAGAGAGTGTTCACTAGCAATGTGTGCAAATGACAGTGTGTGACACATTGGTAATGCACAAATAAAGTTCCTCATGGCAAAAACTGGCCTTGTACGTGATTTATTTCTGCAGGATGCAGGGCAAAGAAAGAGCTGGCAGGAAACAGAACCATCTACATGCTGAAATAATGATTTTTATTCACATGGTGCTGCTGGCATAGCTGATGTCAGAGAACTGCTCAATATGTCCCCAAAGGTCACAGACAGGCTACAACTCAGAGGTGTGAGGCAGTGAAAGTAGGGCTGGCCCAAGGTTTTTTGGCACCTTTGGTGCCTCTGATTTGGGCACCCCATCCCTAGGAGTGTGCTGGGCTCGGGGCATTCAGCCTCTGCAGTCCCCCACACTCCCTACCCCACCGGGCGGTGGAGCGGACTGGCCCAGAGGCTGCCTTGCACTCTTACCCCTCCCCTGAGCCAGAGGCGGAAAGGACCAATTCGGGGGCTGGGCTCGCGCCCCTGCCCCCAGGGCAGAACAGCTGGCCCAGGGAAGGGTGGGAGAGTGGAGCCTGGTCTCTGGGGCTGCTTCCCGCTGCCCCAGCTCAGAGCAGAGGTCAGCTCTGCACTCCCACCCCCCTGCTGCCTTCACCACTCCAGTGACTGCCAAAGACAAACTGGGCGCACAGGACAACCTGCAAAACGATACTAGAGCAGACCACAGTTCTGTTTCTTACATGCATTGTTTTACAAATGTAATTAAAGGAAACGCATTTCAAATTAGAAGAAGTGACTGAGAAATTGTCCTAAAGGCCTTTTGCTTACTCGACAAACCAGGACTGCAGTGATAAGAACCTACATGACAGAGACCTTTGGCAATGTAGGGAGAGATCTACAGACAGGGCACCGACTTCTGTGGGGCCCTGACAAAAGATTGAAGAGATGTCAGAAGTTCTGGTTTAATGATTTTTAGCCATTTGAAATCACCTTCTCCAGGGTTGTGGGTCCTTGAAGTGATTTGCTATTTATGAATTATTGCATACTACCAACAGCACCTTGATGGTAGCCACATGAGAGAGATTTTTCCCAACCCCATTCTCTCAATGCACTTTCAGAGAATCTTTCTGTAAGGATCTCACTTACAAATCACCTACCCCAGTACTTCAAACAAACCTTCACCATGTAGCAGACCCTCTTTCAATAAGGTTTGTAAGAGAAGTGGCAAAGCAGAGTGTGGAGAGCAAAGGGAGGCAGCCCCCCGGGAGGAGCTGGCAGATGATGCCTCAACGCAGGAGACGGTGACACACAAGGAATGACCAAACCTTCTCTCCACATGTGTCGGCGTGTCTGCCTCTCTACTATCTGTGACAGTGCCTTTGGGTGGCTCATGGTCTGACCCTCATGTGGGCACAGGCAGACAGGCTGGGATGGACAGTTTCAGTCTCAGTTCCCCATCTCACTGTATCACTGTGATGAGACCTACTACCACCATCCCACATACCACAGTAATAATCAGCCTCATCCTCTGCTTGGACTCCAGAGATGACTAAATTCCAGAGGCTGTTGGAGGCGTCAGGGGAGACGGAGAATCGCTCCGGGATCCCCCCGCCTCTGCCCTGGCTACTGCTAGTCTGATAGTGGTAGACAAACCGCGGGGCACTGCCTGGCTTCTGCTGGTACCATTCCACCCTGTAGGCTGCAAGGGCGTTCCCTGTGGAGGACAGGGTGCAGGGGAGTCTCACATTGTCTCCAGGGGACACGGACATAGAGGGCCTCTGAGTCAGCACAGGCTGCGAGCTGGAACCTGGAACGAAAGAGAAAAGAACTGAAATGTGGCTCTGCCTGGGTGCAACTTGTGAGAGCGGCTGGTCCGCGGCCAGCATCTCAGAGCAGAGAGGGAAACAAAACAATTGTCCTTCCTACCAGAGCAGTAAGTGAGCAGTGCAAGGAGCAGAGGCACCCAGGCCATGGCAGGAGTCCAGACCAGCTCAGGCTTCTGAAGCAGACGGGTCCATGACTGGGATCTGCTGATTCTCTCTTAAACACCCAGAGCTAGAGAAACGGCCCCTTCATGCAAATCTGCTCCCTGCTCCCTGGCTAGTAAAGGCAGCCCAGCCCCGTAGAGAAGGGCAGAGTTACTGGGAAGGACGCTTCTGTAGAAGAGAAAGGGGCTGTTTCCTGCACTCAGCCTGCAACCCTCAGTCTCCTCCAGAAGAAGGGAAGAAAGTCCCTGAGCTCTCAGCTCCTGACATGACCCTAGAACAGGGCGACCGAGAGGCCATGGTGGGAATCACTTGTATGAACATCATTGTCCATAGGTCTCAGCTGCTGACAAAGGGCACAGGCTCGACTTTTTAGCCAAGGAGAGGTTCCCTTGGCCTGCAGGTGTCTCATCCCTAGTGAAACCTCACAGCAACAGGAGCACATGGGTTATTTTGCAGGGAGGGGATCTATTCAGAGATCAGGCTCTGTAGTGAGGGCGGCTCAGTCACAAACACATCTGACCACCATGTCCGTTACCTAATGTGATGGTTTCAGTAAGGATGGCTATAGGCATGGTCGTCCCTGGGCGGTGCAGGGCCCTGGGCGAATCACCCCTTGTGGGACCCCCACTCACCTCCTCCCAGGGTGAGCCGGCCAAAAGCGGCAGAACAGAAGTGCAGGGGCTGGTTTCTCAGCCACCCTTAAGCCAGTGGTTGTCAAACTTTTTTCTTCAGAACCTAGCTCCAGATCCCTCTGCCATGTGGCCACCCTCCATGGAAAAAAAAGTGGCCACCAGAAAACTGAACAGTGACCATGGCTGTTGGGTGGAGAAGTCGCAATCCCTCATGGCTTTCATCCTTTCTCTTGAGGCTTCTATTGCATCTCTGAAACCTACACATCTAATTTGAGATCTTCTACATGGAACATGCAGAGGGTGATCCCCCACGTCATACTCCTGTCTCAGATCAGGAAGTATGTCAGGTCTCTAAAATTGCATGTAGTAGCCTGGAGTGTGTGTGAGAGAGCTCCTTGCAAATGGGGGTGGAAAGGGGGAGTGACTTGGTGGAGAAATGAGGTGGAAGTGCTGAGACAGAGGAAGGAGAAGAGAGCCAATGCCAGGCTGGACAGAAAGGTCCCGGAAGATCCTGTCTGCTGCTGAGCCCATCCAAGTCTCTCCAAGTCCTGCTGCCTTCTCCACTGCCAAATCCCAGGAACTGAAGCAGCCCCTCTGGGTTCCACTGTCACCTCTGCACTTCATCTGCTCCCTGAGTCTGCATGAGTTTTCATGAACACACAATGGTCCACAATATTGTGATTGGAGAGGTACTAGCCCTCTCTGCTTGGTCTGCTGATCCCTGGCAGTATGCATAAGGCAGCAACACAATGGGGCCATCCAAGATTAGGACCTTGTTATAACTCTTCCTTCCAGCAGATTCATCCTTGAGCTGGACTTTATCATTACTTAGGCTTTCTAACTGTAGAAAAAATACCATACTTTGTAACACAGGCTCCTACTAGAACAGTTTGCTTTTCTCTTCTCTTTTTAATTATCAGTCAAAAAAAAATCTCTGGAGTTCTTATTAAAATCTAAAAGTTATAACTTTTGTTGCAAGCAAGGGAATTCTCAACCCACTGAAAAAAGAGGCAAGTCTTAATTTGCAAAAATAACTGAAATCCCCATACCCCAGAAATGGCAGAATAAGAGGTCTTCACAGTTTTATCTTTTCTTCAATGGATCTATTGATAAAAAAAACACAAAGGTTGCTTGCCAGTGACCTCAGTCCTTTTCATATGAATGAGAAAAGCCCGAAGAGATACTGACTCAGAGAGGAGGCATAGATGTTGTTTGAACAACAATTAGCACCTCATTAGTCCGAATGACTCACCTTTGTTGTAACCCCGACCTACTGTGTTACAATAGGCTCCCTTAAGCAAGCCAGCCCTGTGAACCCGCTGTCACTTTTGGCCAGCTCGCCCTGTCCCTGGCATGGGGAGGGGCAGCGGTCCAGCCCCCTTGGGGCTCCCCAAAGCGCAGGACCCTGGGCAGCTGCCCCTCTCACCCTACCCTATGGACGGCCCTGGGTACAGTGCATTTCATGGCAGGTGCCAATATTTCAGGGGCTGCAGTGGGCACCATCGCCAACTGATTCTTTGGCTACACTTCTCCCTGTTGCTGCCTTATTTGAAAAATAAACCCTTCCTCACAGATATTCTCTGGGGCAGTGCATGGCTGAAATCAAGTCAGGACCTTCTAAGAGGCCACTCTGCAAAGGTACGTGCAGCTCCCTCACCGCCAGCTCTACGCCACACTGCACAGGATGCACATGGGCAAATCAGGCCTTTGCTGCCTTCCTGAGAGGAAGCAGAGAGTTCGCACAGATCCCTGATGCTTAGAGGTTTCAGTCTCAGCTCCCTAACTGTCTGTACCACTGTGAGCCACAGCAGCACTCCATGTGAGACAGTAATAATCTGCCTCATCCTCTGCTTGGGCCCCGGTGATGATTAAATAGCAGGTGTTAGTGGAGGCGTCTTTGGAAGCTGAAAACCGACTAGAGACCCCAGAGCCCTGCCCCTTGGCAGACTCATCTTTGTAAGAGAGCAGGTATCTCGGGGGGTTCCCTGATTTCTGCTGCAGCCAGCTTATGTAGTAGCCACTGATGCTGGTCCCAGGCCTCATGGCACAGGAGAGTCTGACAGTGGCTCCTGGAGACACAGTCTGGGATGTTGGCTGAGTCAATAGGCCACCAGCAGCTGTTAGAAACAAACAGACACATTACAAGTGACCCTAGCCACGTTCATGATGTACTCCGAGTGCATGGTATTTGAATTCCAAGTGTAATCACCTGTCAGGGAAAGCCCCAGGAGACAGAGAGACAGAGCAAATTGGCCCATGGTGCCAGGCGGGGATGGAGAGAGAAAGGAAGGAGCCCGACTGTGTCACTGGGCTTCTGCTGGTTTGCAGCCCAGTGCTGGCTCTGTAAGCCCCGGTGGCTGTTTTAGAGCTTTTAGTGGTGGGGCAGGGGCAAACCACTTATGTAAATAAGCCCTGAGAACCAAGGCAAGATTAGTGTGGCCTGAAATTTTTATAAGAGACAAAATCGAGGAAATGCTAGTTGTCAGTTGGACAACAAGGGCCAGGAGGTAGAGCAGCGCACCAATGGGTTCTGAGTAGCTTGGCTTGAGGCACCAAGGCAAGGAAACATACGCCAGGATTGGTAACAATGCCACTCCATCCAAATAAGCCCCAGATCTCCGAGATCCCCCAGGAGAACTGGACACAGAAGATTTAGTTTTGAAGTGGTAAAGGACCATATCTGACTCTGTCACTGGCGTGAAGGAAGGTGGGAGAGCCTGTGTTTCATCTTACATCTTAGCTGCTCTTTAACTGAGATCCTGGCTGGCAGAACCCTTAGCAGATCGCGCACAGACTTGGCTCTCCTGAAGGAGATTTCAACCCATTTGCACACAGGAAAGCCAAAAGTTGTGCAAGAGAACCAAGAAACTCCTAGTTGCTTCATGAACCTTATCAGCAACCATACAATTGTGGAAGATGAGAGTTGGAAGGGACTTCAGGGGATCATCTAGTCCAATCCCCTGCTCCAAGGCAATATTGAGATGGAGGGGATATTAAAGGGTCTTCAAGTCATGGAGTTCCTTTAATATGTTGTAGCAGCACCCCGTCTCCCCCCAAATCATTGGGCACTGAGCATATAAAAAGCAGAGGTTGCTTAAGTTGCACGTGGACCTGGCATTCACACCACAATAAGCCCTCCCACAAACACACCCAGCTAAAGCAGTGGTTTCTAAACTACGGGTTGGGACCCAGTACTGGTCACAGACCCTCGGGTACTGGGTTGTTGCTCCTGGTGCTGCCACTGAAAGACTGGAATGCATTGATCAAAGATGTAAAAGTTGTGGGCATAAGCGATTTTTTTAAAACTGGGTCCTGAGAAAAAAGTTTGCAAACCACTAAGATAAATGGTGTCCTAGTCTCATGGCCACATTAGGGTCCAGCACCACCTCTTCCAGCCCCTTTCCTCAGACTGTGCCATCTGCTAACACTGGGCCTGTGGATCCCACACCATGGTCGCTATTGCTACAGAGTTCATCCCTCCTCCCATGGTCCTGTGCCACCAGCAACCCGCTGTGCACCAGGCCACTGACACTCAGCAATTCATTGCTGTGCCTCAACTTCCTCCACCCTAGGGCTCACCACCAGCATCCTGCCTTAACACTCCCTTGTAATGAGAGCGAACTGTCAGGTTCCTGAGATCCAAGCAGCTCCTACACCAGGGCAGCAGGTTGTACTTCGTTTCTGCGGCTTTTCTCTCAGCGCAGCCGCTGAGTTTGGGCAATTTTAAAGCAGCCTGTGGAGCTCTGCACACAAAAGTGGGGCCGCACATGGTGCTACTATTCCACAATCCCACTGCAACACCGGCACAGCCACTGCCGCCTGGTCTGCTGATAAGCCATGGGACCCTCACTGCAGGCCTGACCCATTCCCACCCTCCCCAGGGTCACCTTCTCTTACTGACGCAACCCTTTGTTCTGAGAAAAGGAGCACACAGCTGGCCACTAGAAATCTGTGTTAGCACAGCACACAGTGCCCCCCTAGCAGTAATAAAATCACCACTCCAAGCCCCTCTTTGAGGAGTTAATCAGGTGACACATTGGGTTGTGCCCAGAATCTATTAAAAATAAATGCCAAGAGGCAAGGTTAAGAACAAATTTTTAATCCCAGATGAGCTATGTATGTTCTTCACTACCACAGGTGTACAAACTGCCGGGGAGGGCCCCCTTTTACTACAGTGCAAAGCACACATTAACTTTAAGCCTGTATTTAAAGTTAAACAAGTGCTTAAATGCTTTCCTGAAATGAGGCCTAATTTATAAGGTGTGTATTTATGTGTGAGCTGTGTATGCCATAAGGTTATTCTTTCCAGTTCTGTTTCCATCTGGGTCAGTGTCTTGGCCACAAGCCTCTTTGTTATGTAATGAATTCACTACCCACACAAAGGGTGAAAGTCTTCTTCTTAAAGACTTGGGTCAGGATGGCCATCAACCTGCAACTTTCCCATTCCCCTCCCAGTGACTTGCAATGCTGCCCTGGAGCTAGTGCTCAGGTATATGGTTGGATAAACGTTGCCCTTCTCCCTCCAGTAACTGACTTGATGGATAGAGGTTTATGGTAGACAGTTGACTTGAAAAAGATTTGCTAATGAGAACAATGTGGCTCAAATGCTACGTACGAGTATCGCTTGCTATCACGCAGCAATGCTACATATTCACGGGTAGAACTCCGATCCTCCTGCTCCAGAACTGTCTAATTCATCTGGAGATGAAGGGGAAGCTGCACCAACTGTTAGCAGCATAGAGACTATGACACACAGCTGAGCAGTGCCGATTCCCTCCAATAGAGGATATTGATATAAACACGCACAAGTGTGACCAGATTGTAAGTATGAAAAGTCAGGACAAAGCCCCTAGTATGAGGAAGTCTGGTCACTCTAGCACACTTCCAAAGGGGAGTCATGTTCGTCTACTTCAGTAAAACAAACGAGCAACAGCCATGTTAGTCTAGTGCACTGATTTTCAAACTTTTTGGGGGAGACCCAGTTGAAAAAAATCATTTATGTCTACAACCCAACAGTTACTTCTTTGAGCAATGCATTCCAGGTTTTTAGCGACAGCCGGAGAGGATGCTGCAACCCAGGACTGCATCCTGCTCTATGGTTTCAAAATCACTGCACCTAGCATACACACACACACAATCAATTTGTTAGCACACTTCAGGACACAGAAACTAGAGGAGAAGACTCTGACCAACTGTCAGAGCAGCTGTTGTACAATGTGTGCTTTCTTCTGTTTCCTCCAGACACAGAGAACTTCCCTTTTCACAGCTCTATAACCCTTCTTCCAGCTGGTTTCAACTGCAAGAAGGGCTAGGGTCAGTGTGTCTGAGATCCACCTTGAAGAATAGCAACAGGTTTTAGATGCACCAGGATCCTTTAGGGAAAAAAAAAACCATAACACTCCTTTGGTTGCCGTCAGTGAGCAGACAGCCTTGTGGTCACTTGCATTAAGAGTTTAGATGGAAAACAAGGGATTGCAATCAGGGCAACAGAAACACTAAGTCAGGGAAAGCTCAACAACAATATAAATGTTCCAACAAAGATGGAAGCCATCAGTAAAGCTGTAAGACTCCATTCACCTCTCTCCCCATCAGTCTGTATCAGTGCCCAACCGACAGGGTTACCTGGCCACCAGACTTCCCCAGCCACCCCAGGACTCACCCCAGGTTCCAGCCAATGCAGAGCAATACTCCAGATGTCCAGGGGTGGGGATCTCTGCAGATCTGGTTCTGGCTTTACCGTTAATAAAGCTGCATGTCCAGTACCCAACTTTCTCATTTAGCTCAGTTTAAGTGCTGGAGAGGAAAGTCACTAAACCACCCCAATTCTGCCACCACCCCTCTTTGCTATGAGATCCTCAGCAGGTGGAAGCCAAAAGCTTCTAGTACTGCTGAGGTGGAGTCTTATCCACTTGGAGAAGATCTTCACGCTACAAGGCAAACCCCCTTCTCCTCCTCTCTCACTGTTCACACCAGTTTCTCACAGCCCTTAAGTCTGGTCCAGTTGGGGGATTTCTAGATGTGACTGGTGGAATTGTGGGTGTGTCACACATAGAAATGAGGCTCTCTTCTGCCATCCTTTTCCCTCTCCACCCACAGAGGAAAAGGCAGCTTCTTCCACTAAAGCTTCTAGCCATCGGTTCACAGCTCTGTCCATGTTTCTTTCAAGCGAGAAGATCCAAATCGGCTGGAGCAGCACCAAGAAAGACGACCTCTGAACTCAGTTGCATGCCGGGAAACTTAATAAAATGTTGCTAGTGCACCTACGTAACAGCTGCTCCTATAGCAATTAATTAGTGCAACTTACACGTTACAGCCCAAGTATCTATTCTGTAGATATACAAATGTCCTCATCCCATTGCTCTAAATACATCGTTTCAACCATCTGGTCAGGGATTTACTTGGCACTACTGAAAATAATCAAATCAATCAGCTGGAAGGGACCTCATGAGATCATCAAGTCCAAACCCCTGGGAATTGAACCCAGGACTTTCTGCATGTTAAGCAGAGGCATTAGCCACTACACTATTTGCAGGGCAAAGCACATTAAAAATAAATTACCCTGGAAAACAAATCATGGATTGGCAGCTTATGAATATCTTCCTTTGTGCCTCCCATTCACAAGACTGTCTGCAATGTTATTGAGCCTTCTCCAGTGCTGCCCCTTGCTGGTCAGTATGTGTCTCTCCTGTCTATCCTGTCAATGGCCCGTAAAGGCTCCCATCAGCGCTGCATGCTCCCCCAATGATTTCCACAACGGCTGTGCACACACACCTGAAGGGTGCATCAGGGCTCTGGTGTGCAAGCAGCCTTGTTTGCATTCCCCCAAGTCCCTCTGAACATTCAGCTGCTTCTCAGCATTACGGATTCTGCTCTCAGCTTCTTTGCTTGTGATGGCTTTCGTCACAGGGCACGAACACAAGCACTACGAAGGAATCTGGGAATCCCATCACTGTCTACCAGGGGGTCACTCAACAGGATTCTGCCATGAAACACAGCTGTGTGTTGTGTTAGCTTATTATGTAGTGTGGAGACGGATGCATTTTGGAGGTTGCCCTTGGGGTGGCAGCTCCATAGCTGACCCAGCCTCCCCTCTCCCCAGCCATGCCCCTTCACTGCCTGGGTCAATCTGGCTCCTTCTCCTGGGCCTGGGGATGGATCCTGCTGCCGTGGCAGCCTTGGGTCCTGCCAGGGCTATATCCGACTCCTCCCTCTTTTGGTGACTCCAGGTCCCTGACCAGGCCCAGATCCTACCACCACTGGTGGCTCCCAGTTCCCAGCCAGCATGGGACCCTGTCAACACTAGCGGCCTCCGGTCCTAGCTGGGGCCAGACCCTGCTGCCTGTGGATCCCCTAGATCCTGGCCAAGGCTGATTCCTGAATCAGCAAGGAGGCAGAGAGTGGTCAATGCCTCCCCATGCTTCTTATAAACTCCGCCTCTGCTGGATTGGGTGCAGAGGATACCAGTTCTGCAAGGAATATCCAAAAGAATTCACTATCATTTCCTTCAGTGTGTATTTCTCCTTTCTGTCATGGCCTCTCTTGGGAATTCTGGGTTTTGGTCTCCAGAGGACCAAGCATACAGAAGGTTTTTGTCTCAGTTCCCTGTCTCAGCATATCACTGTGATGAGTCTTACTATCTTCATCCCATGTAGCACAGTAGTAATTAGCCTCATCCTCTGCTTGGATCCCAGCGATGGTTAAATAGCAAGTGTTGCTGGACTTGTCTGTGGAACCAGAGAACCTGGCAGGGACCCCAGAGCCCCGGCGCTTGTCAGAGTCATGTTTGTAATACAGCAGAAATCTTGGGGGGTTCCCTGCTGTCTGCTGGTACCAGGGAACTCTGTAGCCGCTGATGATGGCTCCACTACTCATGGTGCAGGAAAGTCTGACGGTGCCTCCCAGGGACACTGACTCTGAGGCCGGCTGAGTCAGGGTTGGCTGTGTGTTCACAACTGTCAGAAACAAAGACACGAGTGAGCTGTGAGTGACCAAACCTCACATTAGTGAAACTCAGTGACTCTGGCAGTCAGGACTTCTATGTCCTGCTCTCTGCCCTCCAAAGACTTCTTTGGGATCTTGGAAAAGTTATTTCTGGGCTCTCATTGCCCCTTGGTACAATGCAGATAATAGTTCCCACATAAAGTACTTGGGGACCCTCAGCCTGAACACACAGGGACATTTTCAAAAGCGCCTACTTGACTTCTAGTCTCGGTGGGTACCACTGAAACCCACCCAGTGTGTGACTTGCCAGATGGGAGCACATTACAAATCCCTGACCACTTACCTGCCAGGAAAAGCCCCAGGACACAGAGAATCAGGGTGGACTGGGCCATGGCGCAGGGACGAGATAGCAGGTGATAGGAAGGAGCCCAATTTGGTAACTCTGCTTATTCCTGTTTGCATCTTGAGCCCAGGATCTGTGCAACTCTCCGGGCACTTTTAGATCCATGAGGGGCTGGGTGGAGATGGGCTAATATGTAAATGAACCCCAGGGGGTGGGGCTCTATGACTATTGCATATGCTAATCTCTGGTTATTACCATTACACCTCCCCATGCAAATATGACATATGGCCCTATGTAAAGACTTGATCCCCCTTCCTCCCACAGAGTCTCAGTGTCTCCCTGTCAGACCTGTCTGAATTCGGCAAAGATTAGGAACATAACCAATTCAGAGAAGGGAATAACAGCAGCACAAATGGTAACAGCAATGCTTGAGGGTGTTGTGGGATCACTGTGGTGGCTCTGAGTTGACCATATTAAGCTGACTTATTTTTCTACCGTAGATAAAGCCTAACACTATTGAAAGCATGTGATGAGAAAAATTTCATTTTCTAACTAACATAGTGTTTGAATTGAGCATTGGTTGGATTTTATCTTTATTTTTCTTGTAACCACTTCTGACTTTTATGCCTCCATATTTGTACTTGCTTAAAATCTCTCTTTGTAACCAATCAACTTGTTTTATCTAATCCAGTGTGTTTGGAATGACATGTTCAGGAATCTCCTTTTGAGACAATCAGATTTGCACATATGTCTCTGAATAGAATGATGACCTTTATACCACCTTGTATTGTCCAGGCAAGGCCTGGAAAGCACAGAATATGCATTTCTGGGAGGAAATCTGTGTTGCAATTGCCTTACAGTATAGTTCAGGCTCTAAAGGATGTAGGTGTAACTGGCAGATTGCAGTACACACATAGGTGCAATTGCGAGTGATTTACATGCTGGAAGATATTGGTGAGCAACCTGGCTGGAGGCTACAGCAGCCTAGCAGTGTAAAGGGCACCCTCAGTTGCAGGCAGGAGGGCCACAGCTACTCATTAGTCTGGGTTGTACCCTGGGACATCACAGATGTAGGGCTGACAAGTGCTAGATTAGTGCTACAGGATTCTCCTCATTCTTCATCATACCCCAGTCTGAGCAGTTGTGTTTTTTACTCTTCCCCACCTGTAGAGTGTCTGCCCACCCAGCTCTCCCACCCAGGAAGAGAGGCTGTTTGTGCACAGACAAGAGCAGAAACAGAAATCCTGTTGCCAGTTGCACCACTCTGTCCTTAGCACTGCTGCCTTGACAGTGCTGTGGTCAGTGCAAATGACTCAATGTGTTTGGGAGCCAAATCCAGCTCCCCATGCTATGGCAATTGCACCAGGGCACTGGCCTGCCGGAAAGATGGCACAGAGCCAGATGAGGTGCTAGGATGAAGGGAGCAGAAAGTGATAGGGAGAGGCTGACTCATTTTTTCACTTCCATCACACCGCAGACCATACAGAGCCACAGACCTGCGATAGCCGACCTCTGCTGCCATCTGCTGGGTACTGCCTCGTCCTTGCGCTGTCCGGCTCCTCATGCATTCTGCAGAATCCCAGGGAGCAGGAAGGAGAAGCCCTTCTGGGGCCCATCTTTACATGGGATAGGGTCTTTGCTCTTCATGGTGCTGCAGACTGGAAAAGGTTTAATGGGGACCTTGCCACGGAGAGCAGCTGACTCAGCATTTGAGCGACAACTATCAGAAACCAATCAACTCATGAGGAGTGACTAGGTTTGAATATACAACGTATTTCTGTGCTATGGGTGTGGCTCCCCTCAGCAGATGGAGGCAACATCCCACGTCCAAAGACCAGGCAGGTGGTCAGTGCGGGCCTAGACCTGCCACAGGACTGCAGTGGAGTGAAACGAGTTTTTGTCTCACTTCCCCTTAGGACTGCCTCATGGTGCATGCACTACCAGTCCATGAAGGACAGTAATAGACAGCATCATCCTCTTCCAGGGCTCCATATAACCAATTTTGTCTTAGCTGGAGCGAGAGCCAGAGAACTGGCTGGGGACCCCCAAGCCCATCCCTTTGTTAGATTTTGTGTAAAAATACAGGAGGGACCGGGCACACTGCCCAGTCTCTGCTGTATCCAAATGACAGGGTTGCTGCTGACAGTGTGACTGCCTCCGAGCGTGCAGGGCAGCTGGACGTTCCCTCCTGGAGACACAAACTCAGATGCCAGCTGAGTCACCTGTGTGTGGCAATCTGCAAAGAGCAAAGAAGGGGGTAAGCACAGCTGTTATTGCCACTTGCGTTCTGGCCTCAGTTTCAAGGGATGGCCAGACGCCCATCTCCTGTAGCAATTACCTGCCAGAAAAAGCCCCAGGAGACAGAGTGGCAAACGGGAGTGGGCCATGGTGCAGAGAGGAGATGGAGAGACTTGAGCAGGAACTGCTGGTTCCCCACCTGTTCCCGTTGACACCTTTTAGAGCCCTTAATGGCATAGGCAGTGCAGCTCTGTATGCAAATGAGCCCCCTGGAGTCAAACTGGGCCAGCACCATGTGTAAATAAGTCGGGGGGGGGCAGGTGAAGCTGGTACAACCTATTATGTAAGTGAGACCCCTAGGATCAAATTGAAACCACCCCTTATGTAAATGAGCCCTCCAGGATACTCAGCTTGATGGGTGGAGGTCAGCCAGTGCTCACACCGCATTGCACTCTTGACACAATTACTGCTCCCTCAGTTCTCAGAACTGCTGACCCACCCCAGGACAAACCAACCCTCCAGCCTCTCCATTACCTGTCTCTAGAAGCAGCCAAAGAAAGGAGTTCCATCCCCTTAATGAACAATAATTCAAGAATCCAGATGACATCTCAATCTGGTCTTGCCTCTGGGGATGGATTGTGCCTTCCATGAATATGTGGGTGAGCAGAGTAGCATTGGTTTCTCTACACCCAGGGCACCGAGAAGGGGACAGCATTTGCCAATGATAAATGTCTATAAGAAGAAAGGAGTAGTAACTGACTTTTTATGCATGTATTAAAGCTTCATATAGTCCACATAAAAAGGGAGTTTCTCCACTACAATGGAGGCAGCAAAAGATGAAGAAGGTCTGCCTCTCCATGCGTTCTTTATAAATGTAAGATGCCTGTTTATAATTGGCCATATCAAATTGGCACCTACCAGAGCTTGGCCCAACTTGCAGAGTTTGGATCTAGAACTGACCAGTATCCAAATTTTCCCAATGTTTGTACAGGTCCAGATCAATCATTTAGGTAGGGCCACATCTCTAGCACTTAGAGTATGTCTTCACTGCAGTCAGAGGGATGGGACTGCTGCATTTCTAGATCTCTACATGGGACTGTTGAATCTCTACTTCCCTGCCTGCCAATGTCATGTGGCTCTTTTTCTGTTGTCCCCCACCCCAGATTGTTCAGTGATCAATTAAGAATCTTTTCAAACACACTCATTTGTTTTCTAGATAAGGGAAATGGGAAGTAAAATGTAAGAGAAGATGCAACATGGCTTATTGTTGAAAGCAGAGCAAGGAGTGTGAAGAGTTGAGGGTTTATAATAGCCATCATCACAGATTAACATTGTGACATTGGACCACCAGCCATTTAAGTCTTGATCACAATGGGAGTCTTTCTATTGATTTTAAAAGGCAGTGAATACAGGGGACTTAATCAGCCTGTGGCTCAGTTTCTTCATCTAAAACCAGGGATAATAATTTGCTGCCTCAAAGGAGTACTGTGTCATTTAACTCATTGTTTTTGCTTAGGTGGCTTAAGATCATCAGGTGGAAAGTGCTTTTGAAGTGCTAAGTGTTTCCGTAACTAACCTTTCATTCATATCCACTCCTCCTGGACCACAGGAGACTGGGATTTTATTGGACTCCTCCTCCCACTGCTGCTGGAGCAAATTGCCAGAACAGCAATGTGTAGGAGGGAAAGAGGGGACACTAGGGCCGACTCCTTCATCACTTTTCAAAGTGGGAGGCGAGAGAGCTAGACAAGACAAGATGCCACCAGGGCAGCTGTGTGATCTGTGCAAAGAGTGAGCCGTTCCCTTCCCTCTTCTCAAAGAGGGTAGGGCAGGGCTGGCCTAGTATTGGATGACTCAGTGTGTAGCAGGGGAAGGCACTGCCATGATGTCCAGTCCTCAGGGCCAGTGCCAGCTATTCACAGCCAGGCAGCTGAGCAGTGAATAGTCGGGAGGATGGATTGCCCTTTACTTGGGCCAGAGACCTTCAGAGAATTCTCAGGACATAAGCAGCAGACTGGTAACAATCAGGATGACCTGGGGGCAGCAAATGTTTTTCTTCAGTTTTCTTTTAACTTGTTCAAGTAGTGGGGTGTGGCTCCTCACTCAGTGGGGGAGAGTGGTGTGGCCTCGGGGGAAGAGTGTACATGGAGAGAACAGATGCTGAGCATGGAGTGAACACTGCACCTATGGTAAGAGGGCCTGGGCAGGGGCCAGCCATTTTTCACAGCAGTAGGGGTAGTAATTTTGAGGGTAGAGCAGCATTTGGAGACACAGCGCAGCTGAGGGAGCTGTGGGTAACGTCTTCTGGCAACCCTACAGTGGCTAGAGTGCAGGTGAGGGCAGCAGTTTGGGACCATACTGGAAAGGAGCAAGGGTGTTTAGGGGTGGGCTAGCAGTACTGGGAGATGGGCTGGGATCTGTGGGAGGAGGAGTGTATTTTGGAAGCACTCAGCATCGGGAGGGTGCCTGGGGTTGCCAGCGCTGGGGGCAGAAGGAGCATGTGAGATGGCGGAGGGAGGGGTCACACCATGCCCTGCTGCACTGAAGACGCTGCTGCAGCGAAGCATCTCAGCAGGAAGGTATGAGAGCCTTTGGCATCTCCTCTGGATGGAGGGAGGTCATCTGGCCAGGCAGGTCTTGCTGCTCTGGTGAGGAGCCGTCTCTCTGTGCCCCCCAGCTCACCTCCTCTACATGGCTGCCTGCCTCCTGACCAGCCTTCCTGCATCTCTCCACAGTTCTCTGTGATTTCCTTAATGCACCCTTGTGTCCTACAAATGTCTGGGTCCATTTGATAAGTTCCCACTGTCCCTATCTCAGCCAGGGAGGGAGAAATAGACTGAGGCATCCTAGAGGAGTCAGCTCCCGTCCTCTGTGCACTCAGTCACCTACAGACTGGTGCATAGCAAGTCACACTGGCCTGAGAGTAAGTGAGATGAGTTATTCACTTGGAAGGAAGGGATTCACTTCACACAGCAGAGAGTGGGAGGTCTGGAGAGTTGGGAGTAGAGCAGGGGTGCAGTGTGGGCAGGGCCTGGGGGTGGGGAGGAGAGATAGGGAGCTAGCCTTTCCTAAGCGTAGTTTCACCACCCACCCATGACCACAATCCTAGATAAATTGTCCCATGGGTTAATTACTGTCACTGCATTAAAAATATACACCTTATTTCCAGTCTGAATTTGTCTAGATTCAGCATCCAGCTCTTGGTTCTTGCTGCACTTTTCTCTGCAAGATTGAAAAGCCCATTATTAAATATTTGTTGCCCATAAAACTACTTATAGACTATAATCAAGTCATTCCTTAACTTCATCCATTTGTTAAGCTAATTTGGTAGAGTCACTTAAATCTATCCCAGAAGGCAGGTTTTCTAACCCTTTAAGCATTTCTGTGTCTCCTCAAACTCCTTCCAGTTTATCAAATATCCTTCTGGAATTGTGGACAGGCACCAGAAATGGACACAGGATTCCCACAGTGGGCACACCAATGCCAAGCACAGAGGTAAAATAACCTTTCTACTCAGATGCAAGATTTCTCTGGTTTTGAATTCCAGGATCACATAAGCTGTTTTTGCCACAGCATCAAACAGGAAGCTCATGTCTGGCTCATTATCTACCTCAACCCACAAATCTGTTTCAGTCCAGTGAATCAGGTGCTTCACCTAACCTCTCTCCTAATACAAGGACAAAGGGCTGTTTCATGAAACCAAAAGCAAACAAACTTAGAGCTGATAAAAGGAAACACTTATTTTACAGAGTGTACTATTCACCTGTGGAACTCCTTGCCACAAGATATCATTGACATCAAGACCTTAGTAGGATTCAAAAAAGGACTGGACATTTACATGGCAAGTGAGACTGTCCACAGCCTCAACAGACAGGAGGAAAATGTAGAAGGGATATAAACCCTTATACTTCAGGGCCTAAGACTTGGCTAGGCAGAAACATCTCCCCCGGGCAGGTTATTTGAGAAAGATGATCCGTTAGCTTTCTTCCACTTTTCTCTGAAACATCTGATTCAAGGCCAGCTTCACAGGCAGCCTATAGGACAAGGCAGACAGTTCTGGTTTGGCACTTTCTCCCTCCTTGTGTATTATAATGGTGACCCTAAGAATCCCTGAGAGCCAACTGGCAAAGGATTCACTGATCCTGTCAGGACAGGCAAACTCATCCCATGTCTCACACCACTTTCAGAGTACTCATCTCTGAGGTGTCGCGTGAGATCTGAAACAAAGCCAGGATCACACTCGTCATTAATAGTGTTGTAAAATGCGTGGATTGACAGTAAGTAAGGAGCTATGGGCATATGCTGTAAAATTTCTTCTAAAGTCTAAATCAAAGCAGATTTGAAATACATTCTTTGTGTGGCCGAAGCCAACATATGCAAAGGAATGCCTCAGCCCATGTTAAATTAAACTATGAAAGCTCCCTTTGCATATAAAGTCAATATGAGGCTGTGAAGGCACCTTTGAAGCCAGCCCACTAGGGAACAAAGTACAGGAATGATCCTGGTGACAAAACCTAAATTCAGGGGTGTAGCAGGGCATCAGCAAAGCTCCCCTGCTTCTGCTTCATTGCTTTCACAAAGCTCGCGAGAGACCCTTTCTTCTGTAAACGCTGGTTCAAGTCAATAACTTTAGCTCCCACCAGATTTTTTTCTTACACAGCTGCAGTTTGCTGTTTTAGCACCTACTCCCAGGAGTAAAGAACTACCACTCTACTTCTACTCCCAGCTTCTGCCTTTCTGCCCTTTATATAAACCCATGCTAATTGCACTAGCTGCTGCCTCTCATTTTCTAATTAAGTCCTGGTTTTCTCCAGCCACAGCCAGATCCCATTTACTTCTTTAAATGGGAGCGCCCATCACAGGGGGCAGATTCAGCAGACCTCGCTCAGCACCCTGTGACAGAAGTCGGGCTGCCCCTGGCACTGCTGTTCCACAATCCCACTCCATACTCTGCCGCATCGGCACAGCCAGTGCAACCTGCTCTGCTGATGAGCCTTGGGACCACTGTTTTCTCTAAGCTGTGCACACAAACATCATGAAACCAGCACACATAACAAAAAGTGCGCACAAAAAAATTCTACCGTGCTAATATTAGTGCACACAAAGAAATTTTTTGCACATACAGTCTACAAAAAATTAGTGGGAACATTGCTTGGGACCCTCACTGTGGGACTGCCCAATTCCCACCCCTAACCAGGGACACCTTTTTCTTCCTGCCACAGCCGTCCATTCTGAGTAAAGGGGCACACAGCTGGCCGCTAGAGTCCTGTATTAGTACAGGACACAGTGCTCCTGCGGCAGTAACAAAATCACCACTGCAAGCCCCTATTTGAGGAGTTAATCAGGTGACACATTGGGTTGTGGCCAGAAATCTACTAAAAATAAATGCCAAGAAACAAGGTTAAGAACAACTCTTTAATCCCCGATGAACTGAGCATGTGCCTTATTGCCACAGGTAAACTTCTGGATCCAGCCCCCTTTCACTACAGTGCTAAACCCATTAATTTTAAGCCCATGTTTAAAATTAAGCAGGTGCTTAGATACTTTGCTGAAATGAGGCCTAATTTACTAGGTGTGTAATAGTGTGTGAGCGGTGTATGGCATAAGTATTTTAAAGGTTATTGTTTATGGTTCTGTTTCCCTCTGGGTCAGTGTCTTGTCCACAAGCCTCTTTGGTATGTAATAAATTCATTCCCCATGCAAGGGGTGAGAATGCTACTTAAAGTCGTCTGGTTACAAACCTGAACCAGCAGCGGCAACAGCCTGACAAGTTTCCCATTTCCTTTCCAGTGACTTTCAATGCCGCCCTGGAGCTAGTATTCAGGCATATTGTTGGATCAACCTTACCATTATCCCTCCAGTAATTTACATGAGGAACAATTTTCTAAATGGAAGTGCACCTCAGACAATATATACACCTGGTATCGTTTGCTATCATTCAGCCATGCTTCATTTTCATTACACCACACAGCGCAGCTCTTCCAAATTGCATGGAACCAGCACAGGTAAAACACTTATCCTCAGCTCCAGAAGACCTGAATTCTTCGCCTGGAGATGAAGTAGAAGCTACATCAACTTTTAGCAGCATAGGGCCTATGACACAGAGATGAGCGGTGCTGATTCCACCCAATAGACAAGCAGAGGAGATTAGTATAAACACGCACACACAAGTGACCAGCTAGCAAGTGTGAAAAATCAAGACACTTTTTTTTTAATTTTGAGGATGGGGAAACAGTTGCCTCAATTTCCAGAAGTCTGGTCCCCCCCCCCCCCCCATAGAGTCAGTTTGTTAGCACACTTTAAGACACAGAAAGTAGAGACTCTTTGACCAGCTGTCAACTCAGGTGTTGTACCATGTGTGCTTTGCTCTGTTTCCTCCAGACACAGAGACCTTCCTTTTTCTTTACTCTCTAATCCTCCCAAGTGGTGTCGGCAGCAAGAAGGGCTGGGTTCAGTGTGTCTGGCACCTGTCATGAACAATAGCACTGAGCCACAGTGCTTTGAAATATAAATAACCCTCCTTTGATGTCTATCAGTGAACAGTTCACCCATCTTCGAAGCATCTGACGAAGTGGGATTTTCTCCCACGTAAGCTCATGCAAAAAATAAATGTTAGTCTTCAAGTGCCACATGACTCCTTGGGGGTTTTTTTAGCAGTGAACAGACTGCCCTGTGCTCTCTTGCACTGAGAGTCTAAATGCAAAATAAGGGAATTTGCATTCAGGGCACCAGAAACCCTGAGTCAGGGGAAGCTCAGCAACAATATAAGTCTTCTGACAAAGATGAAAGCCATCAATTAATCTGCAAGAATCCATTCAGCTCCTTTGTGATCAGTCTGTCAATGTCCAGCTGACAGCGGTTACCTGACCAGATTTCCCAGCCGCCTCAGGACCCACTCCTGGTTCCAGTCAGTGAATAGCAATACTGCGGGTGTATAAGGGTAGGGCTTTCTGCACATCTGGTTCTGGCTCTCATCCTATTGAAATTTCATGTCCAGTCTTCTTTGGACAAACACTGCCTGCCCCAGCTTTCTGATTTAGTTCAGTTAAGTGCCAGGAAGGAAACTAAACATTCACACCTCTCAAATCACTCATCTGTGCTATGGGATCCTTCGCAGGGAGAAGTCAAGAGCACTTCATACTGCTGAAGCAGAGTCCTACCTACTTGGAGAGGAGCTTCCACTACAAGGCAAACCCCCTTCTCCTCTCTCACTGTTCAACTTCCTAGGGTATGTAAGTCTGGTCCTGTTGGGAGATTTCCAGGTGTAATGATGGGACTGTGGGAGTGTCATGCATGGAAATGAGGCTTTTTCCCTCTTCACCCACAGAGGGAACAAGGCAGCTTCTTCCACTGAAGCTTCTGGCTATAAGTTCACAGGTCTGTCAGTGTTTTAAGAGAGAAGATCCAAATAGGCTGGAGCTGCACCAAGATGCCTCTGAACTGAGTACCATGCCGGGAAACTTAGTCAAATGTTGCTAGTGCTGCCTACTGAAGAGTTGTTCCACTCAAAAGTAATTAGTGCAATTTACACGTTACAGCCTAAGTCTCTATTTGTAGATATAAAAATATCCTTACCCCATTGCTCTAAATAAATCACCTCAAGAGTCTGGTCAGAGATTCACTTGGCGCTACTGAAAAAAAGGTCATTGAAAACATCACATTAGAAAACAAATCACAGATTGATAGCTTATCAATGTCTTCCTTTAAGCCTCCCATTCATAAGATCGTCTGTAATGTGCTTCAGGCTTCTGTGCTGCCCCTTGCTGACATAAGGTATGTCCACACGCAGGTTTTAAATCGAAATAACACTGGTTATTTCGATTTTAAAATGTTTAGGTCTACACAACGTTTCCTTATTTCAAAATAAGGAAAATCATTTCGATATAATAAAACCTAGATTTATATTGAAATGAGGGTTATCTCCAAACTGGGGTTTTGAAATAACTCAGTGTGGCTGTGTTATATTGATATGACCCACATATCAATATAAGAGTTTGACTCTCCTCCCAGGGTGCAGCTTGCTGGGCCGACGGTGGAGGAAACACCCGCTACTTAGCTTCCCCGACAGATGCTGGACAGCAGAGACAGGGAAGCCAGTGCGCCCGGCTTGCCACGGCAGATGCTAGGTGGCAGGGGCAGGGCAGGCAGCGCGCCCAGCTTCCCTGCCCCTGCCACTCGGCCAGCTGCAGGGGAGCCGGGCGCGCCAGGACTGCCTGACCCTGCCACCCAGCCAGCTGCGGGGGGAAGCCAGGCACACCGGGCTCCTTTCCTGCATGCCCCACACCTGCAAGGAGAAGCCAGGGTGCTGGCTTCCCTGCCCCTGGTGCTGCAGCCAGGTATGGGGGAATATCGGTCTCGCCAGGGTCCCTGCCCTGCCACCTGGCAGCTGCAAGGTGGGCGGAGAGGGACCCCTGCCCCCATTGCCCTACAATCGGGGGATGCAAGGCACAGTGCCACTCACCTAAATCGAACCAGCAAGTTCTGGGACATGCTACTGCAGTTTGTTTTTTTGGTGGGAACCTGTTAAATCAATGGAAGTTAATTCAATTTAATGGTTGTTGTATTGATTTAGCTTAAATAGCTTCAAGCTAAATCGATTTTAACTCTCTGTGTGTGGACATAGCCTATGTGACTCTCCTATCTATCTTATCAGTGGCCCACTAAGGGTCCCATAAGTGCTGCTTTCTGTCCCGGGGACTTCCACAACTGTTGTGCACACTTGAAGGCTGCATCAGGCCTCTGGTGCATAAGGAGCCTTGTTTGCATCCCTCTGAATGTTCAACTGCTTCTCAACATCAGTGATTCTGCCCTCTGCTTCTTTGCTTGTAATAGGAAAAAGCAAGGACTCTTGTGGCACTTAAAGACTAACAGATTTATTTATCACATGAGCTTTCATGGGAGAATATCCCACTTCATCAGATGCTTTGAAGAGTGAGAACTTACAGAACTGGATGACAATAAATGCAGGGGAGTGTAAGACATGGGATCTATTCTGATGTCTGATGTCAGTTTTGTGTGCATTTATTCTTCTGCGTAGGGACTGTCCTGTTTGTCCAATGTATAAAGCGTGGGGGCATTTCCAGCACATGATGGTATAAATCACATTAGTGGATGAGCAGGTGAAGGACCCTTTGATGGAGTAGCTGGCTTGATTAGGTCCTATGATGGTGTCTTTAGTGCAGCTAAAGTTGGCAGCATGGTTTGTTGCAGGGATATGTTTCTGTTGTTAGGTCTGTAGTTGCTGGTGACCACCTGTTTAAGGTTCGGGTGGTTGTCTGTAGACGAGGAGAGGTCTGTCTCCCAAGGTATCTTTTAAAATAGGCTGGAGGTCCTTAATGAGCTATTGTAGAGCTCTGACTTGAGGGTTGTTATGTGGTGACCAGCGGCGTCCTATTGTTTTCTTTTTTGGGCCTTTCCTGTAGTAGTTGACTGTGGGGTACCCATCTGGCCCTGTCAATCTGTTTCTTTAGTTCTCCAGCTGGGTACCATAGTTTTAAGAAAGCTTGATAGAGATCCTGAAGATGTCTGTCTCTGTCTGAGGGATCAGAGCAAATGCGGTTATATCATAGGGCCTGGCTGTAGACAATGGATCATGTGGTGCATTTAGGATGGAAGCTCGAGGGATTTAGATAACTATACCGATTAGTAGGTTTTCGGTATAGAGTAGTGTTGATGTGTCCATCTCTAATTTGTACTGTAGTGTCCAGAAAGTGGATCTCCTGTGCAGAGTGTTCCAGGCTCAATTTGATTGTGGGGTGGAAATTGTTGAAATCTCTGTGGAAATCTTCAAGAGCATCCCTGACATGGGTTCAGATGATGAAGATGTCATCAATGTAGCATAAGTAGAGGAGAGGTGTTTGGGGATGAGACTTGAGGAAACATTGTTCTAAGTCGCCCATAAAAATGGTAGCATATTGTGGGTACCCATAGCAGTGCCACTGACTTGGAAGTATAAATCGTCCTCAAATCTGAAATGGTTGTGAGTAAACACAAAGTTCAGTCACAGGAAAGGCCCAAAAAAGAAAATAATAGAACTCCGCTGGTCACCACATACAACCCTCAAGTCAGACAGATCATTAAGGACCTCCAGCCTATTTTAAAAGATGACCCCTCACTCTCTCTAGCCTTGGGAGACGGACCTCTTCTGGCCTACAGACAACCCCCAGACCTTAAACAGATGATCACTAGCAACTACAGACCTAACAACAGAAACATCAAAGTAGGCACATATCCCTGCAACAAACCACGCTGCTAACTCCGTCCACATGTCTGCACTAAAGACACCATCACAGGACCTAATCAAGCCAGCTACTCCATCAAAGGGTCATTCACCTGCTCATCCACTAATGTGATTTATGCCATCATGTGCCAGAAATGTCCCATGCCTTATACATTGGACAAACAGGACAGTCCCTATGCAGAAGAAAAAATGCACACAAAACTGACATCAGAAATCACAACACAAAAACCAGTTGCAGAGCACTTCCATCTTCCTGATCACTCCATTGAGGATTTGTTAATGATGGTCCTCAAGAAAATCACTAGGACATCAAGACTTCAAAGACAAACAGCTGAAATTGAACTAATGTGCAAATTAGATTGTGTGAAAGCAGGGCCGAATTGTGACCATGGATTCTTTTCACATTATAACAGGTCATTTGACTTCACCCTCCCTCTGTGTGCTGTTTCCTAGAGTTCGAATCCTTACAAATGCTCTGACTTGCTGTTGCAGTCCAACCTGATCCCATGTCTTACGCTCCCCTGCATTTATTCTCAACCAATTCTGTAAGATCCCCCTCTTCAAAGTGTCTGACAAAGTGGGATTTTCTCCCACGAAAGCTCATGAAACAAATAAATCTGTTAGCCACAAGACTCCTTGCTTTTTTTGCTTTACTGGACTAACATGGCTGCCCCTTTGGCACTTTGTTTGTAATGACTTTTGACCCAGGGCACAAACAGGAGCACTAGGAAGGAATCCGGGTATCCTATCACCGTCTGCCAGGGCGTCACTCGACAGGAGTCTGCCATGAAACACAGCTGCAGATTGTGTTAACTTACCTCACGTAGTGTGGACCTGGTGCACTGGGAACAGAGCATATTAATTCTTCAAAGAATTTCCAAAAGGATTCACTATCTCTTTCTTTAGTGTCTATTTCTGTTTTCTCTGATGGCCTCTCTTGGGAATTCTGGGGTTTGGTCTCCAAGGGCCCTAGGCTACAGAAGGTTTTTGTCTCAGTTCCCTGTCTCAGAGTATCACTGTGATGAGTCTTACTACCATCATCCCATGTAGCACAGTAATAATCAGCATCATCCTCTGCTTGGATCCCAGTGATGGTTAAATAGCAAATGTTGCTGGAAGTGTCTTTGGAAGCAGAGAACCTGGCAGGGACCCCGGAGCCCTGGTGTTTGGTAGATTCATCTTTGTAATACAGCAGGTATCTTGGACGGTTCCCAGGTGTCTGCTGGAGCCAACGAATGTAGTAGCCACTGATGCTGGTTCCACTGCTCATGGTGCAGGAGAGTTTGATGGTGCCTCCCAGGGACACTGACTCAGAGGTCGGCTGAGTCAGGGCTGGCTGTGCGCTGGCAACTGTCAGACATAAAAATCTGAGTGAGCTGAGTGTGACCAAACCTCAAATTAGTGAAGCTCAGTGACTAGGGCAAGGGTCTGGCAGTCAGCACTTCTAGGTCGTGCTCTCTACCCCTCCAAAGGCCACTTTAGGACCTTGGAGAAGTCATCTGTGTGCCCGTTTCCCCTTGGTACAATGCAGATAATCATTCTCAGATTTGCAAAATACCAGGGAACCTTCAGCACGAACACAAACAGGACATTTTTAAAAGCACCTCCATAATTTTGAGTTCCAGTGGACAGCACTGAATCCGATCCAAAGTGTGACTTGCCAGGTGAGAGCATATAAAAAATCCCTGACCACTTACCTTCCAGGAAAAGCCCCAGGACACAGAGAATCAGTGTGGACTGGGCCATGGCGCAAGGAGGAGCTGGCAGGAGATAGGAATGAACCCTGTTTGGGAACTCTGCTTTTTCCTGTTTGCACCGGGACCCCTGGCTCTGCGCAACCCTCCAGGCACTTTTAGATCCATGAGGGGCTGGGTGGAGACCGGCTCACAGGCAAATGAACATCAGGGGGTGGGTCTTTGTGACCATGCAAATAAGCCACAAGCCTCTATGGGCAGACTTGATACCCCTCCCTTCCACGGGGTCACAGTAGTTCCCTGTCAGACCTGTCCAAATTTGGCAAAGGTTAGGAACATCCAGACTGAAAATTCAAATTCAGAGAAGTAAATAACAGCAGCACAAATGCTAAGGGGGGCATTGTAAGATCACTGTGGTGGCTCTGTGTTAGGTTGACTTATGTGTCTGCTGTAGACAAAGCCTAACACTACTGAGAGCATGTGATGAGAATTTTTTTTAAATTTAACATAGTTTGTTGAATTGAACATTGGTTGGATTTTATCTTTATTTTTCTTGTAACCACTTCTGTTATACCTCCATATTTGTACTTGCTTAAAATCTCTCTATGTAGCCAAAGAACTCTTTTTACCTAACCCAGTGTGTTTGGCATGATGTTTTTTGGAATCTCCATTTGAGACAATCAGATTTGGGCACATTATTTCTCTGAACAAAATGATCAACTTTATACCAGCTTGTATTGTCCAGGCGAGGGCTAGGCAGCACAGACCATGCATTTCTGGGAGGAAATCTGGGGCTGGAGGTGTTCTGGGGTCACCCTGCGGTATTATTCAGGCCAAGAAGGTGTAGGTGTAACTGGCAGGTTGCAGTACATGCACAGGTGCAGTTGGGAGTGATCTGCATCGGAGGATATTGGTGAGCAACCAAGCTGGAGACTACAGCCGCCCAGCGATGTAAAGGGCACCCCAGGTTGCAGGCAGGAGGGACGCAGCTACTCATTAGTCTGGATTGTACCCTGGGACATCATAGCTGCAGGGATGACGAGTGCTATATTAGTGCTAAAACATTCTCCTCAGTCTTCAGCGTATCCCAGCCTGAGCAATCGTGTTTTCAGCTCTTCGCCACCTGTAGCGTCTCTGTCCACCCAACTCTCCCACCAAAGAAGAGAGGCTCTTTGTGCTCAGGCAAGAGCAGAAACAGGGAAATACTGTTCTCAGTTGCTCCTCTTTATGCTTAGCACTGCTGTCTTGACAGTGCTGTGGTCAGGGAAAATGACACTGGATGTCTTTGGGAGCCAAATTCCCCCTGCACCATCCAGTGGCACTGGACCCGGGACGCAGGCCTGGCCGAAGGATGGTGCAGTGCCGGACAGGGTGGTAGGACGAAGGGAGCAGGAGGTGGATGGGAGAGGCTCACTCTCATTGTTTTCACTTTACGCAGCATGATATCAGGGGCTTTACTTTAATCAAATCCCATCCATCACACCCCAAGCCATTCAGTCTGGCCTCCTGCAGTAGCCAGGCTTTGCTGCCATCTACTGGGGGCTGCCTTGTCCTCGCGCTGTCGGGTCCCCGACACATTTCACAGAATCCCAGGGAGCAGGGTGGCCAAGCCCTTCCACAGCTCATCTTTTATGTGGGGTATACACTTGACATGGCAAAGGAGATTGGAAAATGCAACCTGAAGACCCTGCCACAGAGGAAGGCCTTCTCAGTTTTTCAGTGACAGCTATCAAAAACGAAGGCACACATGAGCAGTGAAGAGGTCTGAATTCACAGAGTATTTCTGTGCTAAGGGTAGCGAGAGTCTTGTGGCTCCTTATAAACTAACAGATTTCTTTGAGCATAAGCTTTGTGGGCTTCAACCCACTTCATCAGATGCAAAGGTGCTAAGGGTGCGTCTCCCAGGTAGTGAGAGCTCACGCTCTGGATCTAAAGACGAGGCTGGTGGTCAGAGCAGCCTAGACCTGCCACAGGGCTGCAGTGGAGTGAGAAGGGTTTTTGCCTCACTTCCCCATAGGACCGTCTCATGGTGCATGCACTACCAGTCCATGTAGTACAGTAATAGACAGCATCATCCTCTTCCAGGGCTCCAGTGATGGTTAAATAACCAATCTTGTCGGAACTGGAGCGAGAACCAGAGAACCGGCTGGGGACCCCGGGGGCCATACCCTTGTTAGATTCTGTGTAAAAATACAGCAGGGATCTGGGGGCACTGCCCGGTCTCTGCTGTATCCAAACGACACGGTGGCTGCTGACAGTGTAACTGCCTCCGAGCGTGCAGGGCAGCTGGACGTTCCCTCCTGGAGACACAAACTCCGAGTCCGGCTGAGTCACCTGTGCATGGCACCCTGCAAAGAGCAAAGAGGGAGGTGAGCACTGCTGTCACTGCCAGCTTGTCGTCTGGCCTCAGTTTCAAGCTTTGGCCAGCCGCCCGTCTCCTGTAGCAATTACCTGCCAGGAAAAGGCCCAGGAGACAGAAGAGCAGAGTGAGCTTGGCCATGGTGCAGGGAGAAGACAGAGACATGGCAACAGGAGCTGCGGATGGGTAGCCTGTTCCCCGGGGCAGCTTTTAGCGCCCTTAATGACGGGGTGGAGCAGCCCTGTATGTAAATGAGCCCCCTGGGGTCACACTGGGGCAGCCCTCTATTTATATGAGTCCTACAGGGCGGAGCTGAAGCTGGTACAACCTAGTATGTAAATGAGCCCCCGTGGCAAACTGGGACCACCCCATATGTAAATGAGCCCTGCAGGGTCAAGCTGTGACATCCCATTATACAAAGGACTCTCAGCTTGGTGGGTGGAGGTCAGCCAATGCTTGGGCGACGGGTGGGGTTGTACCCTTTACGCAGTCATGGCTCCATCGGTTCTCAGCGCTGCCGTCCTGGGACAAACCAGCCCTCCAGCCTCACTATCTCCTGCCTCCAAAAGTGGCCAGACTAAGGCGTTCCACCCCCTTAATGAACAATTATGCAATGATCCTGATGACATCTCGATTTGGACGTGTCTGTGGGGTTGGATCGCGCCGTTCCCAAATACATGGAACAGGGCACTTGACAGCATAAGTATCTGGGTATCTCTCACTTAACCATTTTTCTACTATGGGGGAGGCTGGCTTCAGGCTTTGCTGCACCTCAGCCCCTCCTGCCTTCTCCCTCAAGCCCATAAAAGTCTGGCCTCCTGAAAGCCAGAATACTTAGCTCTCATTTCAGTTGCTGGAGTTAGCCTGGCGCTAGGGTGCACACACTGGTTCATGATTAGTTGGCCTGTGCTAGAAAGGACGGATTGGCTATATCTACACTTGAAAAGTTTAGTCACCTCTGCTAAGTTGACTTATCATCAACCTTGTTAAGCTGACTGAACAATTCAACTTAACTTTTTAAAGTGTGGATGTGGGGAGCCCAAGGGACTCATGGCTCCTTCTCACTGGGACCTGTGGCTTCGCAGCAGACGGGACCTGTTGGGACCCCTCAGGTCCTGTGGGAAGGGAGCCGCAGGTCCCAGTGAGAAGGAAGTAGAGACTTAAACCTTAAGTCAACCTAAATACTGGGAGGTATTAAGTTGACTTAAGGATGCCCGTAAATCGACTTAATGAAAGCCCAGTGTGGACTGGGGTTAATTTAGGTCAACTGAAGGTCCTTAAGTTGACCTAAATTGATAGTGTAGACATGGCCATTGGATGATGTAGGTGTCCCTTCTGGCCTTAAACTCTGTGCCGGGAAGTGAGAGGGGAGGACAATAAAAGGGGCAGAGAACAGAAGGCACCTTGCAGAAAAGGTTCATGGATTTGAAGGCCAGAAGGGAGCCCTGTGAGTCTGCCCCTCTGTGTAACACAGGCCATAGACCTTACCCACAATTACTCCTAGAGCAGACGGACAATCTTGACTGAAAATTTGTCCACGATGGGGAATCCACCACGAACCCAGGCCAGAGACACCTGCCTGTGGCAGCAACCAGAGGAACAGCAGCACTGTCTCCTGGCCACCCCCAGCTCCCTGAGCATGCCACAAATTGGGCACCAAGGCAGTCATGAGTGGCTCCAGCCTCAGCAGTCCTCAGGGTCAGTGCCGGCTTTGCAGGGCCAGGCAGCTGATCGGTAAAAGTTCGGAAGGATGGATCCTGCTTTATTGGCTCAGAGACCTTCAGAGCATTCCCATTTGGCAAGCAGCAGGCTGGCTACAATTAGGGGCACCTAGGAGTAGCAATGTTCCCCCTTAGTTTTTTACTTGCTCAAATGGTGGCAGGAGCTCTTAGCTCAGTGGGGAAGAGCGGTGCGGCCTGGGAAAAGGGCGTTTGTGGAGAGGAAGGGTGCTGAGAAGGGAGGGAACACTGCACATTAGGTAAGGTGTCCTGAGCAAGGGGAAACCATTTTTCAGACCAGTTTGGGGTGGTGGTTTCTTGAGTAGAGCGGCATTTGGGTCAAACACAGCTAAGGGAGCTTTGGGTGACGTCTTCTGGCAACCCTACAGTGGCTAGAGTGCAGGTGAGGGCAGCAGTTTGGGAGGTGTTTGTCTAATCTGCTCTTAAAAACCTCCAGCATAGGAGATTCCACAACCTGCCGAGGCAACTCGTTCCTGTGTTTAATCACCCTGACAGTTAGGAATTTTTTCTTTAACGCACCCCTGTGCCCTACAAATATTTGGGTCCATTTGGTAACTTCCCCCTGCCCCTATCTCAGCTAAGGAGGGAGGAATAGGCTGAGGCAGCTTTGAGCAGCCAGATCCTATCCTGTGTGCACCCAGTCACCTACAGATTGGTGCCTAGCAGGTCACACTGGTCTGAGAAGACGTGAGATGAGTAACTCAATCAGGAAGGTAGGGATCCACCTCGCACAGCAAAGAGTTGGGGGTTTAGAGCTGGAGCAGGGGTGTGAGAAGGCCGAGGGGTGGGAGAGGAGAGATGGGGAGCTAGCCTTCCCTAAGGGTAACTTCACCGCTCACCCATGACCACGATCCTAGGGAAATTGTCCCAGGGGATAATTAGTGACTCTGCATTAATAATACACACCTTATTTCCAGTCTGAATTTGTCTAGATTCAGCATCCAGCCACTGGGTCTTGCTGTACTTTTTCTGCAAGACTGAAAAGCCCATTGTTAAATATTTGTCCCGCATGCAGCTACTTATAGACTGTAATCAAGTCGTTCCTTAACTTTCTCCTTTTGTTAAGCTAAATTGATTGACTTGCTTGAAGCTATCCCAGAAGACAGGTTTTCTAACCCTTTGCACTTTTGTGTGGCTCCTCCAATCCTTTCTAGTTTATCCAATATGCTTCTTGAATTGTGGACCAGAACTGGACACAGGATTCCCACAGTGGGCACACCAGTGCCAAGTACAGAGGTAAAATAACCTTTCTACTCAGATGCAAGATTTCCTTGGTTTTGAATTCCAGGATCACATAAGTTGTTTTTCCACAGCATCCCACTGGAAGCCGATGTTCAGCTCATAATCCACCTCAACCCTCAAATCTCTTTCAGTCTGGTGAATTTAGTGCTCCATTTAACCTCTCTCCTAACCCAAGGACAAGGTTTCCTGAAACCAAAAGGGAACAAACTTAGACATGCTGAAAGGAAACACTTATTGTACCGAGTGCACTATTCACCTGTGGCAGTCATTGCCACAAGATATAACTGCCATCAAGACCTTAGCAGGACTCAGATATGGACTGGATATTTGCATGGAGAATGGGACTTTTCACAGCTCCATTAGCAAGGAGAAAAATGGAGCAGGGATATAAACCCTCCAAGTTGATGACCTAAGTCTCGGCTAGGCTGAAACTTCCCCGCTGGGCAGGTTATTTGAGAAAGCTCCACTATGAGCTTTCTTTCACTTCTCTCTGAAACATCTGGTCCAGGCCAGATTCAGAGGCAGGATACTGGAGATGGCGGATGACGCTGGCTTGGCAGTTTCTCTCTAACTGGCATATTATAACAGTGACCCTAAGAATCCCTGACAGCCAAGTGGCAAAGGATTCACTATTTTGTAACAGCAGCTCTTATCAGGCCAGACAAACTCATCTCATCTCTGACACCACTTTCAGAGCACTCATCTCTAAAGTACGTCATGGGAGATCTGATAGAAAGCCAGGATCACATTGCTTATTAACACGGTTGTGAAATGTGTGGACTGACAGTATGTCAGGAGTTATGGACATATGCTGGAAAATATCTTCTAAAGTTTAAATCGAAGCAGATTTGAAACACATTCTTTGTCTGGCAAAAGCGCAAATATGCAACTGACTGTGGCAGCCTATGCGTAGATTAAACACCGGATGCCCCTTTTCCAGACTAAGTCAACAAATCGCCTAATATCAGGAAGTCTGGACAAACCCCCCACACACAACCAGTCAGTTTGTTAGCACGCTTCAGGACACAGAAACTAGGGAAGACTCTTCGACCAGGTGTCGACTCAGCTGCCGTATCACGTGTGCTTTGCTGTTTCCTCCAGACGCAGAGTACTTCTCTTTTCACAGCTCTGTAATCCTTCTCCCAGGTGGGTGCCAACAGCAAGAAGGGCTGGGTTCAGTGTGTCTGGCACCTGTCATGAACAACAGTGCTGAGCCACAGTGCTTTGAAATATAAATAACCCTCGTTTTGTTGCCGTCGATGAGCAGACTGCCCTGTGCTCTCTTTTGCACTAAGTTTAGATGCAAAATAAGGGAATTTGCATTCAGGGCACCAGAAACCCTGAGTCAGGGAAAGCTCAGCAACAATATAAGCCTGCCGACAAAGATGGAAGCCATCAATAAATCTGTCAGAATCACTTCAGCTCCCTCCTCATCGGTCTCTGCCAATATCCAACTGACCGCAGTTACCTGACCAGATTTCCCAGCCACCTCGGGACCTGCTCCTGGGTCTGGTCAGTAAATAGCAATACCGCAGGTGTATAAGAGTGGGGCTTTCTGCAGATCTGGCCCTACTGAAATTTCATGGCCAGTCTCCTTTGGAGAACCACCACCTGCCCCCGCTTTCTGATTTTGCTCAATTTAAGAGCTGGAGAGGAAACGCACTAAGCCACCCCAACTCTGCCACCACGCACCCCTCTGTGCTATGAGATCCTCAGCAGGGAGAAGCCAAAAGCCTCCAGTACTGCTGAGGTGGAGTCCTGTCTGCTTGGAGAGGACCTTCAAACTACAAGGCAAACCCCCTTCTCCTCCTCTCTCACTGCTCACACTTCACCTTCTCACAAAGAAGAAAAAAAAAGCAAGGAGTCTTGTGGCACTTAAAGACTAACAGATTTATTTATCGCAGGAGCTTTCCTGGGAGAATATCCTACTTTGTCAGATGCCTTGAAGAGGATGAACTTACAGAATTGGGTGAAAATAAATGCAGGGGAATGTAAGACATGGGATCAGGTCACACTGCAACAGCAAATCAGAGCATTTGTAAGGATTCGAACTCTAGGAAACAGCACACAGAGGGAGGCTGAAGTCAAATTACCAGTTATAATGTGAAAAAAATCCATAGTCACAATTCAGCCCTGCTTTCACACAATTTAATTTGCATATTAGTTCGATTTCAAATGTTTCTCTTTGAAGTCGTGATGTCCCATTGATTTTCTTGACGACGACTTCCTCACACTAGCTAAGTCTGGTCCAGTTGGGGGGTTTCCAGGTGTGACCGGTGGAAGTGTGGGGGTGTCATATTTAGAAATAAGGTTCTCTATTGCCATCCTTTTCCCTCTCCACCCACAGAGGAAACAAGCAGCTTCTTCCACCACAGCTTCTGGCCATAGGTTCACAGGTCTGTCCCTGTTTCTCTCACGAGCGGAGATCCAAATGGCCTGGAGCAGCACCAAGGTGCCTCTGAACTGGGTCCCATGCTGGGAAACTTAGTACAATGTCACTCGTGTCCCCTACTTAACAGCTTCTCCTGTGGAAATTAATTATTGTAACTTGCACATTACACCCCAAGTAGCTATTCTGTAGATATAAAAATGTCCGCATCCCATGGCTCTAAATAAATCGTCTCAAGCCTCTGGTCAGGGATTTACTTGACACTACTGAAAGTAAGTTCATTAAAAATAAATTATTCGAGAAAACAAATCACAGATCAGTAGCTTATCAACGTCTTCTTTTGTGCCTCCCCTTCACAAGATCGTCTCTAATGTTATTGAGCCCTCTCCAATGCTGCCCTTTGGAGGTCAACCTGTTTCGCTCCTGTCTATCCTATCAATGGTCCACTAACCTTCTCTGGTTACTGCTGCCTGCTGTCCCAGTGACTTCCATGACAGCCGTGTTCACACACAACATCATGCCGCTGGTGTGTCAGGCCTCTGAATGGTCTGCTGCTCTCAGCTTCTTTGCTTATCACAGCTTTTGTCACAGTGCACAAACACAAGCACTTGGAAGGAAGCTGCGTATCCATCACTGCCTGCCAGCGCTTCACTCAAGAGGATTGTGCCATGAAACACAGCTGCGGGTTGTGTTAGCTTACGGCACGTAGTGTGGACCTGGTGCACTGGGAACTGAGCATATTAACTCTGCAAAGAATTTCCAAAAGATTTCACTATCTTTCTTTAGCATGTGTTTCTCTTTTCTGTGATGGCCTTTCTTGGGAATTCTGGGTTTTGGTCTCCAGGGGCCCTAGGCTACAGAAGGTTTTTGTCTCAGTTCCCTGTCTCAGCACATCACTGTGCTAAGATTTACTATCACCATCCCACGCGCCACAGTAGTAATCAGCAGCATCCTCCGCTTGGACCCCATTGATGACTAAATTCCAGAGGTTGTTGGTGTCGTCTTCAGAAGCAGAGAACCTGGCAGGGACCTCCGACCCCTGGTGAATGCCAGATTCAGAACTGGCATACAGCAGGAATCTGGGAGGGTTTCCAGGTGTTTGCTGGAGCCAGTGAATATCATAGGGTGTAATACTGGTTCCGCTGCTCATGCTGCAGGAGAGTTTGACGGTGTCTCCTGGGCTCACGGACTCTGAAGCCGGCTGAGTCAGGGTTGGCTGTGTGGTCGCAACTGGCAGAAAAAAAGACGTGAGTGAGTTGTGAGTGACCAAACCTCACATTAGTGAAGCTGAGTGACTAGAACAGTGCTCTGGTAGTCAGGACTTCGAGGCCCTGCTCTCTGCCTTCCTTTGGGACAGAGCTGTAACTAATAATTTTGGCACCTGCGGCAAGGACACCAGATGCACCCTTCACCCCAAGACCCCAATCCAGCCCGGGGACCTGATCCTACTGAGCAATTTTAAAGGGTGGTGGCGATGATCCGGCTTTCCCCAGCAGGTGGGGATGGATCCGGATCCGTTCCCAGCTGCCGCCGGATGAGCTGGGAAGCTTCCGCTGCCACTGGCAAGCTGTGAGCGGGGAGGATCCAGATTGCTGCCCGCAGCAGCGGCAGGATTTTAGGGGGCTTAGGGGATGGATCTGGCTCCCTGTGGCAGCTGGGAACAATAGCCGGATCCATCCCCAGCTGCTACAGGGAAGCCGGATCCATCTCCTCCACCCTCTAAAATTCCCTGCCCTGGGCTTTGCCCCGTTTGCCCCGTCCTAGTTACGGCTCTGCTTTGGGATCTTGGAAAACTCATTCCTCTACTCCCGTTTCCCCTTGGTACAATGCAGATAATAGTTCCCAGATTTGTAAAGTGCCTGAGGACCCTCGGCTTGAACAAAAAGGGGACATTTTCTAAAGCACCTACATAACTTCGAGTCCTGATGCATAGCACTGAAACCCACCCAGAGCGTGACTTACCAGGTGGGAGCACATTACAAATCCCTGACCACTTACCTGCCAGGAAAAGCCCCAGGACACAGAGAGTCAGGGTGGCCTGGGCCATGGCACAGGGAGGAGATGGCAAGAGATAGGAAGGAGCCCAGTTTGGTAACTCTCTTATTCCTGTTTGCACCTTGAGCCTTGGGTCTGAGCAACCCTCCAGGCACTTTTAGATCCATGAGTGGCAGGGTGGAGACGGGCTAGTATGCAAATGAACCCCAAGGGGTGGGGCTTTATGACTATTGGATATGCTGATCTCAGGTCATTACCATTACACCTCCCCATGCAAATAAGACATAAGGCCGTATGTTACAACTTGATCTCCCATCCTTCCACAGGGTCACAATGTCTCCCTCTCAGACCCGTCCTGGTTAGGCAAAGACAAGGAATATCCAACCTGAAAATTCAAATTCAGGGAAGGGAAAAACTGCAGCGCAGATGATAACACAAATGCTATGAAGGCAATGTGTCATCATGGTGGTGCCTCTGTGTTGACCTATATTAGCTGGACATTTTTCTACTGTAGACAAGGCCTAACACTATTTTATTTTATTTTAATTATTTTATTTTATTTTTACATAGCTTATTTTATTTTATTCAAGATCGTTATTTTATTTCATTTTATTAAACATAGTTTGTTGAATTGAGCATTGGTTGGATTCCATCTTTATTTTTCTTGTAAGCACTTCTGACTTCTCTGCCTCCATATTTGTACTTGCTTAAAATCTCTCTTTGTAGCTAAGAAACTTATCTAATCCAGTGTGTTTGGAATGACATGTTCAGGAATCTCCTTTTGAGACAATCAGATTTGCACCTATCATTTCTCTGAATACAATGATGAACTTTATACCAGCTTGAATTGTCCAAGCGAAGGCTGGGCAGCAATGAACATGCATTTCTGGGGGGGAATCTGGGACAGGAGTGTGCTGGGGTCGCCCTGCAGTATAATTCAGGCTGGAAAGGTTGTCGGTGTAAATGGCAGGTTGCAGTACACACACAGGCGCAGTTAGGAGTGATTTACATGCTGGAGGACATTGGTGAGCCACCTGGCTGGAGGCTGCAGCAGCCCGGCAGTGTAAAGAGCACCCCAGGTTGGAGAAGGAGGGACACAGCTACTCATTAGTCTGGATTGTCCCCTGGGACATCACAGCTGTAGGTATGACAAGTGCTAGATTAGTGCTAGAACCTTCTCCTCATTCTTCATCATATCCCAGTCTGAACAGTCGTATTTTCCGCCTTTCTTCACCTGTAGAGTGTCTGCCCACCAAGCTCTCCTACCCAGCAAGAGAGGCTGTTTTGTGCTCAGAAACAAGAAATACTGTTCTCAGCTGCCCCTCTATGCCCTGAGCACTGCTGCCTTGACAGTGCTATAGTCAGTGCAAATGATTCTGGACGTGTTTGGGACCAAATATCCCCCCCATTCAATGGTGCCGAAACCAGGGCACCCGTCTGGCAGTAGGGTGGCTCAGTGCCAGACAGGGTGCTGGGAGGAAGGGAGCAGGAAAAGATTGAGAGGGGCTGACATCCTTGTTGTCGAGGATGCCATTGCACCACAGGAGTCAGCAAGTTAAGAGGAGCTTCGTGCCCCCCACTTTCCAATCACACCCCAGCCCAGTCAGAGCCACAGACCTGCAGTAGCCAGGCTCTGCTGCCCTCTGTGATCTGCAGGATCCCTCACACATTTCGCACAACTCCAGGGATCGGGGTGGACAAGCCCTTCTGGGGCCTCCTTCTACATGGGGTATGGACTTGGCTCCTCATAGCACAGGAGACTGGAAAATGTATGCTGAGGACCCTGCCACGGAAGAAGGCCTTCTCAGTTTTTGAGTGACAACGATCAAAAACTAAGGCACACATGAGCAGCAACCAGGTCTGAATTCACAAGGTATTTCTGTGCTAAGGGTGTGTCTCCCAGGGGACAGAAAGCCAACGTCCCGTGTCTAAAGACCAGGCTGGTGGTCAGAGCAGCCTAGACCTGCCACCGGTCTGCAGTGGAGCAGGAAGGGTTTTTGTCTCACTTCCCCATAGGACCGTCTCATGGTGTGTGCACTACCAGTCCATGTAACACAGTAATAGACAGCATCATCCTCTTCCAGGGCTCCAGTGATGGTTAAATAACCAATCTTGTCGGAACTGGAGCGAGAACCAGAGAACCGGCTGGGGACCCCCGGGGCCATACCCTTGTTAGATTCTGTGAAAAAATACAGCAGAGATCTGGGGGCACTGCCCGGTCTCTGTTGTACCCAAACGACACGGTTGCTGCTGACAGTGTAACTGCCTCCGAGCGTGCAGGGCAGCTGGACGTTCCCTCCTGGAGACACAAACTCCGAGGCCGGCTGAGTCACCTGTGCATGGCACCCTGCAAAAAGCAAAGAGGGGGGTGAGCACCGCTGTCACTGCCATGTTGTCATCTGGCCTCAGTGTTCAGGCTTGGCCACATGCCTGTCTCCTTCAGCTATTACCTGCCAGGAAAAGCCCCAAGAGACAGAGCGGCAGAGTAGACTGGGCCATGGTGCAGGGAGGAAAGAAAGACACGTCAATAGGACCTGCTGTGGTGCCACCTCTTCCCCACGGCAGCCTTTAGAGCCCTTAATGGCAGAGGTGGGATGGCCCTGTATGTAAATGAGCCCTTGGAGATCAAGCTGGCACAATCTAGTATGTAAATGAGACCTCCAAGATCAAACTGTGACCACCCCATATGTAAATGAGTCCTCTAGGGTCAGGTTGGAAAAGTTCATTACACAAAGGAGACTTGGGCGGATGGAGGTCAGCCAATGCTCAGGCAGCGTTGTACTCTTTTCATAGTCACGGCTTCTTCAGGGCGCAGAACTGCTGCCCTGAACCAAATGGACCCTCCAGGTACTGCGTCTTCTGTCTACAGAAGCAGCCACCCCCTTAAAGAACAATTTTGGAACTAGCAATTCAATAGACATTTCAATCTGATGATTCGCCCCTTTCCCAGTTATGTGGTGCAAGGCATTTGACAGACTAAGTATCCGAGTATCTCTTACTTTATCTTTTCCCTGCTACTGGCGGAGCGTGAGGCTCTGGTGCACCTCGATCCCTTCTGCTCTCTGCCTCGAGCACATACTAGTTTGGCCTTCTGAGAACCACAACACGTTCTCTCAGTTGCTGGATGTAGCATGCAGATGCTAGGTGGGGATTACTGGCCTGTACTAGACAGGAGGACAGATTGGATGATTTGGCCATAGATCAATGTTCAAACTGAAAGGGGAGGACAATGACAGGGGTAGAGAACAGAAGGCACCTCGCATAGAAAATTCTTAGATTTGAAGGCCAGAAGGGACCCTTTGTACAAGACAGCACATAAAACTTCTCCACAATAAATCCTACAGTAGATCTTTTAGTAAAACAGCCACTCTTGATTTAAAAATCATTCATTATGGAGAATCCACCATGATCCTGGGTAAATTGTTCCAGTCATTAATTACTGTCACTGAATTACAAACATACACTTTATTTCCAGTCCGAATTTATCTAGATTCAACTTCCAGTCACTGGATCTTGCTGCATCTTTCTTTGCTAGATTGAAAAACCCATTGTTAAATACTTGTTTCCCAGAATGTAATCAAGTCATCCTTTAAATGTCTCCTTTTGTTAAGCTAAATTGGTTGAGTTGCTTGAGTCTATCACTAGAATGCAGGTTTTTCTAAACCTTTAAGCATCCATTTGGCTCTTCACTAAACCCTCTCCAATTTATGAATATCCTTGAATTGTGGACAGGCAACAGGATTCCCACAGTGGGCACACCACTGCCAAGTACAGAGGCGAAATAACCTCCCTATTCAGATACAAGATTTCCTTGTTTTTGCAGTCCAGGGTTACATAAGCTATTTTTCCCATAGTGTCACACTGGAAGCCGATGTTCATAGAATATCAGGGTTGGAAGGGACCTCATGAGGTCATCTAGTCCAACCCCCTGCTATAAGCAGGGCCACTCCCACTAAATCTTCCTTGCCAGGGTTTTATCCAACCGGGTCTTAAAAGTTTCCAAAGACAAAGATCCACCACCTCCTTAGGTGACCCATCCCAGTGCTTCATCACCCTCCTAGTGAAAAAGTTTTTCCTAATATCTAACCTAGACCTCTCCAGCTGCAACTTGAAACCATTGCTCCTTGTTCTGTCCTCTGCACCACCGAGAATAGCCTCACTCCCTCCTCTTTGGAGCACTTCTTCAAGTAGTTGAAGATAATTATCAAATCCCCCCTCAGTCTTCTCTTCTGCAGGCTAATAAGCCTAGTTCCTTCAAGCCCTCCTCATAAGTCATGTGTTGCAGCCCCCAGTAATTTTTGATGCATTCTGCTGGACTCTTTCTAATTTGTCTACATCCTTTCTGTAATGTGGGGCCCAAAACTGGACACAGTATTCCAGATGTGGCCTCACCGGTGCCGAATAGAGGGGAATAATCACATCCCTCAATCTACTGGCAATGATTCTATTCATGCAGCCCAATATGCCATTGGCCTTGTTGGCAACAGGAGCACACCGTTGACACATACCCAGCTTTCCAGCCACCATAGCCACCAGGTCCTTTTCCACAGAGCTGCTACTTAGCCAGCCAGTCCCCAGCCTGTAGCAATACATGGGATTTTTCAGTCCTAAGTGCAGGACTTTGCACTTGTGCTTGTTGAACTTCATGAGGTTTTGTTTGGCCCAATGCTCCAATTTTTCTAGGTCTCTCTGAATCCTATCCCTGCCCTCCAGAGTGTTTACCATTCCCCCCAGGTTGGTGTCATCTGCAAACTTACTGAATGTGAAATCTATCCCATCATCCACATCATTAATAACGATGTTGAACAAAACCAGTCCTAGGACCAACCCCTGAGGCACTCCACTTTCGTTACGGATTGCCAACTAGACATTGAGCTATTGGTCCCTACCCACTGAGCCTGATGATCCAGCCAGCTTTCTAGCCACCTTACCAAGGGTTAAAGTATAATTTGGGGGGGCCCTGGAACACTTCCACAGAGGTGGGCCCCTGCCTGTGCATGTGGGCTCCCCCACATGCCAGCGCCCCATTCCTTGCCCCCAATACCCCTGCCCAGCGTGAGCCAGGCCCTGCCCAAACACTTACTGGCAGCAGCACATCTGGAGAGGAGGCTTCAGGCCCCAGGTAGGGGCAATGTGTGGAACGGGAGGGGTTTGGGGCAGAGCTTGAGCCCCTCAGCAACACCCGTGGCCCCTACCCCAGTGGGAACCACTCTGGGGCCTGCTATTTTTAGGGGCCCAGCATTTGCCACAAGATACATCACTGATGTCAAGACCTTAGCAGGACTCTAAAAGAATTGGGTATTTATATGGATAATGAGAATGTCACAACTACATTAGCCTGGAGGAAAACGTCGCAGAGATATAAAGCTTCATACTTCAGGGCTTAAGCCTTGGGTAGGCAGAAACTTCCCCTCGGGCAGGTTATTTGAGAACAGGCTTGGCCAAACTGCAGCTTAGGAGCCACACATGAAAAAGTGTGGCTCCCAGAAGAATGTCAGCAAATCAATTTAGGAAAGCAGACCCAGCCTAGGAATTCAGGAGGGGGTGAGGAGGGTGGGGAGAAGTGGTGGCATGGTCGGGGAAGGCAGGAAGAAGCATGGCATGGTGGGAAATTTATAAAACTCACCACTAGCCTGCAGTCGTCTTCATCAAGCAACAGCTGTTTTTTACTGTATAGGCCTAATTTTCATGGTAACCTTAAGTAATTATTAGAATCTGACATTAGTAGGATCAATATTTGCCCTCTTTTTATGATAAAATTAAAGTCTGCAATGAATTTTAAACTTAGCAACTTTGGAGTAGGTAAAAGTTTATGGCTATATGCTTCAGCATGACTCTCAAAGGTTTAACAATCAACTTGTGTGGCTCTTGAGTTCTGTAAGTTTGGCCGCCCCTGTTTGAGAAAGACCCACTCTTGCACTTTTCTCTGAAACATCTGGCCCAAGCCAGCCTCAGAGTAGACAAATGACTATGGAGGCCAACTGGTCTGATCTGCCTAGGCAGTTCCTCTCTCCCTAGCATATTATAGCTGTGACCCTGAGAATCCCTGAGTGCCAGCTGGCAAAGGATTCACTGTCCTGTACCAGCAGCTCCTATCAGACCATGCTAACTCATCCCACCTCTCACACCACTTTCAGAGTATTCATCTCTGAAGTATGTCATGCATGATCTGATAGAAAGCCAGGATCACACTGGCCATTAACACTGTTGTGAAATGTGTGGGTGGACAGTATGTAAGGAGCTATGTGCATATACTGGAAAATATCTTCTAAAGCCTAACCTAAATCAAAGCAGGCTTGACAAACATTCTTTGTCTGCTCAAAACCCATAGCTTCATTCATCTGTCTTCCTCAGCCCATGTGTAAATTAAGCAATGGACACTCCCTTTGCCTAGCAAGTCAATGTGAAGGCAACTTGAAGCCAGCCTACCAAGGAACAGAGCACAGGACTCATCCTACCTCTGGTGATAAACCCTGAATTCAGAAGGTGTAGCAGAGCATCCACAAGGCTGCCTTGCTTCTGCTTCTTTTCTCTCCCAAAGCCAGGGAGAAACCCTTGATTTTCTAACTACTAGTACAAGCTGATTTATAAGTTTTAGTCCACCACCTTTTCTCATACACAGCTGCAGCTTGCCCTCTTAGCAGCCAGACCCAGGAGAAAGAAATTTCCACTCTATTTTTACTCCCCAGCCCCCTCCTTCCTGCCTTTCAGCCCTTTATACAGCCCCAGACTAATCATGCTGGCAGATGCCTCTAATTACTTAATTCAGCGCTGCTTTTCTCTAGCAAGCTCCAATTTACCTTCCTAAATGGGTGCTGGCATGAGAGGGGACAGGCTCAGCAGTCCTTGCTCAGTCCCAGAGGAATAGCAGGAGAAGGCAGAAGGGCATCTCATTATCCTTCCGTGAGGAATTAAAAAGGACAGTGCCTTTTGCAGTCATGAAAAGGGGTCTCAGTCAGGCTGACTGGAGATGCTGGGAGATTGCATTAGGCATGACACACACGAACTTACACAGAAGTGTCCTTCCCTCATTACCTCTTTAATCTTAGCTTTTGACAGTATACTTTAGAGCATGGTCTTTCTACAGATGTCTCAGTGCTGGGAGGTTATAAAGGAACTGATCCTCCGTTAACTCAAACAAGCTATGGTGCATCTGATGAAGTGGGTTGGAGCCCATGAAAGCTTATGCCCGAAGAAATCTGGTAGTCTATTAGGTGCTACAAGACTCTCGCTGGTTTTGCTGTACACAGACTAGCACAGCTACTGCTCTGGACATTTCAAACAGGCTAGTGTATCCACCATCCTGCAGGGGAGAGAAAACCTGGTAACTCTGGGAGTGTCCATTGGCAGAGCTGGACACTGCTGAGAGCGCTCCAAGGGTCAGGGGGTTGGTGTACATTTCTCACTAACCTGCACAGGGACAGCGAGGCCTGCAGAAGATAGGCGGGCAGGACTGGTTTGCTAAAGGCTGTTGGTTTCAAGGATCTGAGCTGCAGCAGGGACAGATAAAATCCTGCTAAGGGCAGGGAACGGTGAGGTGCCGCACAACCCCAGGCCGCCTCGCAATAACCAGCCAGTCATTTATTAATCTCCTCTGCACCATCAGTAAAAGAGCATTAGCTCTGTGTTGTGTCTGGACCAATGGCAGTGAAACACCCAGCTGCAGTTTAGAAAAATAACAATTAAGAGAGGTTAAAGAGAATATGTTCCAAGCATCCTGGTGAACTCTGGGTTGACCATGACACAAGACATGCAATTAATTATTAGCATTTATTGTTTGTGTTGCAGAATCTCACAAAAGCTTCAGCCAGGATCCAGCCCCATAGCACTGGCCATTCGGCACCGTGACATGCGAGAGACCAGCACATCCTCAGAATGGGGCTGGACTTACCCTGTAGGCAGATTCACCCTTGGATTTGGCTCCATGCACCAACCCACTCCCAATGTACAATGCAAAAGTGAAGGCCCCAAAAGCACACACTAAGCTCTGAAAATCTGGCCTGCAATGGTCAAAACATGGCGGTTTGGCCCAAAACCTGCATATGCTTAAGCACAGGCAAAATTTTCCTCACCCGAGCTGCTCCATTTATTTCTGGGTTTAAATGGTCTCATAAAAGGACTCTCTTGGAAGTTCTTTTTTTCTTTTTTTGGACTTGGCAATACCCTAAATGAAATGATCCATGCCTCAGAACCATAACTGAGAAAGGTGGTATCAGCACCTAGCAAACAACTATGCTAAGTGCCAGGGTCCAGCGGGAAGCAGAATGTAAATCAGAGAAGGTCGGAGACCGCTCTAACTCAAATCAGGGGCTGGGCAGGACAGTGAATGGGCCTCAAACACCAGAAGTGCACAGGGAATTTACACCTGCCTCCTCTGCCGCCCCCCTTTGTTCCTGTCCCAAGCTCAGAAGCAGAGTAACTGAGAACCCAGATGCTGTATGTAGGAAAGCCAGATGAAAAGTTCCTGAACCTCAAAACTGATGTTTTAAAACTACATCCAGCTTCACTGGCTGCTCAGCATACAGCTAACAGGGATCTAAGCAGAGGACTGGGGGCTGCAGGCAGAAAAGACAAGCTGGGTTCGGTAGATTCGCTGTGCAGTGGGAGCTGCAGCTGCTCAGCATCGGCAGGATCTGGCCCCACATGTCTCGTAGCAGTCTATGCTCCACCAGGTGACATCCGCTGAACAGGAAGCCACCAAGCATCACAGAGCATAACTGACATGGGGTCTCTCACCTCCAAGCTAACACAAGGGTGGAGGACATGAATTGTTTCTTTTTTTCCGTTCCTAATAGGGCTGTGGTTCCTTCAGCACGAGGCTCTGCAAGCAAGGGGTCGTCAGAATCCCCAGGGGCCAGCACAGGTTTTGGTTCCACATTTCTAGACATAGTAGATGGGGTACATGATTGCACAGTAATAGTCACCGTCGTCTTCAGCCTGCACCGCGGCGATGGTCAGAATGCAGGCGTTGCTGGAGGTGTCTTTGGAAGCAGAGAAGCGGTCCGGGATCTCAGAAGGCTTGTGCTTGTCCACCTCCGAATTGTAATAGAGCAGGTATCTCGGCGCGCTGCCAGGTCTCTGCTGGTACCAGGAGACCCCAAGATCCCTGATGTCATACCCAGGACTCAGGGCACAGGAGAGTTTAACTGTTTGTCCCGGCAACACGAAAATGGAGGCCGGCTGAGACAACACTGGCTGAGACTTGGAAGCTAAACGAAACAAGGGTGCTGTTACGGAGAAATTGTGCCAATCCCACCCCAGGTCCTGTACCAGTACATTGTCCCCTCTAGCTTCTGCACCATCCCCAGTTTAACCTCATGTGCATGACAGCTCCAGTAGCCCATGCAACCACGCGTGCTCACTCAGCCCATCCCTTTCTGCAGCAGGGCGATAGGTCAGTGCAGGAACCTGGCCCTTCAGTCCCTCCCTGTGCAGAGCTCACTGATCGCCTCCGCCCCCCCATGAGGTTGTACCTGGCACCAAAAGGCCTGAGAGGAGGAGAGCCAGGAGGCACAGCACCATGGCGAAGGGCTTCTTGGAGGGAGGCAGAAGGAAAGCACCAGGCGGCTGCTGTGTAGTAAAAGCCCCCTCGTTTTGTGCAAACCTGCAGCAGCTTTAAAGCCTTGGGGGGGCCAGGCAAGACAGCTGATTCTATGCAAATGAGCCCAGGGGCTTAGGGACTCCATCGGCTAAACTCAGCATCTGCTTCCTGTCATATTCAGCCACCAGGCCCACAGTAGGGGGATGAAGCTTCAATCACCCCAGGGAAGAGCAGAGTCTGGGTTGACACCCCAGATGTATTTTGGGCCATATCATTTACTGTGGAATGCAAACCAGTACCTGCCGCATCTTGCCTCCTCCCCTCACACCCGCACGGGCCATACCTGTGCGAGAAAGAGCTGGGTTCTCGTCCAGATCTGGCCACAGACTTCTTGTGTGCCGCTAGGTAACTCACAGCCTCTCTCTGGGTCTCCATTTATAACACAGACATAAAATTCACCTCCCCTACAATAGGCTGAACTCATCCTTATTTGGAGAAAGCTCACATGGAAAGTGCCACGTGAGCAAAATCTCAAACCATCCATCATTCTGGGTAGAGCAAGCCACTTTCCTTCAGAAGGCTGGGCTGGGGGTCCCCCCAGGGATGGCCGCTATGCAAGGTGGAGAGGAAAGATGTGCAAAATTGAAGGAGCCTTTCCCCAGGCTGCTGTCTAACCACAGAGGGAACTTGCAGCTGTTCCTGAGACTAAAAATCACTGTGGCAGGAGCTACTGTTGCAATGCCCTTGAATGTAGGAATAACGTGCCTTGCCGTCCGCCTGGACACCAGCGCTGGAGCAGCCTGGCCGCAAGTGTCTAAGGGACCTGAGGATCGAAGTAGGAACCTTGCTTTCTGCAGCAACAGCAGCACGTGAATGTGCAGAGCCCTCCTCCTCCCTTAGGCCCGTGTTGAATCCCCGTGCGGCTGTGCTGGAGACACGGACATGGGGGTGTCTGAGCGTTCGCAACCTGGAAAGAAAATTGATATCCATTACACCGAGAGGGCTGCCAGCATCACACATGTTTTGGCATGTTCCCAGGCACATCATGCTCCAAAGGAGAAATCCTGCATGCTACATGGTATGAGCACTGCCAGGCGAGGCCCAGAGACACCACGGACACATTCTGCAGAAATCAAACCCTACATTTGGCCCTACATTATTAGAGTGAAATAGGAGATCATTACACAAATTAGTGCCGGGCCTCTCAGATCTTATTGGACAGGTCAATCAAGACAGCATTGCTCACATTGGTAATTCAGAAGATTTGCCTGTAGCTTTATGTACTGATTTAAAGGACTCATCTCAGGTATTAGTGATGCACTCTCTCCACTTACAGTGTAAGGAACTGGATAGAAATTTACTTGGCTTGCAAGTCTTCTAAACTGAGGCCTTGCCAGACAGGCTGCTGATCAGCCAGGGATCTGGATATAAAGGGAAAGAAAATCTGGAGCTGGTGTGCTCAGACTAAACAGGCTGAAATGGGGATGAAGAGACCCTGAAGTACAAGAGGAGGTTTTCATGGACATTTGTGGGGAGATTATGTTCCCAAGAAAGAGCAGAGAGGGATGAGGGATTTTCACAGGTCTACAGGTTTGGCTAAGCACCTACATTTAAAAATTGGATCATCCAACCTTTTGGAGGTCATTTGTACCAAGGAGATGCTGTGCTAGTCCACTTATGCAACATGGTTTGGCATAGCCAACAGTCTCCTTAGACAATCCCCAGACTGAAATAGCAGCAGGTTCTGTATGGCAGGCTTATTATTGTTTATTCGTCCAAAGATGAGTCTATTCCATACTTCCTCCCTTTTCTTATTTTAGATATTGCTTTACAAATTTTGGCATGAGTGCAGCTTGCCACTTCCAACGGTGTAACTAGCCCGTTGGGAGACCCAGCTCCATTTGCTGACACCATTGAATCAAATTGCACTCCTGAACGCAAACCAATGTCCATGAGTCATTCTGGAGAGGAAAGCACTGGGATAATGATACTGCGAGAGGTGATCCTCGGCAGATCAAAGGTGACTACAGGGCTCTGGGAGCACGGGTGAAGGAGTTCGGAGCACAGATGTTCTCCTCAATCCTTGCAGTCAAGGGTAGGGGCCTGAGCAGAGACAGATGCATCCTGGAGGAGAATGCCTGGCTGCAAAGATGGTGGCCTCAGGAGGGATTTGGCTTCCTTGACCATGGAGTGCTGTTCCGGGAAGAAGGACTGCTAGGCAGAGATGGACTCCATCTGTTGAGGAAGGGGAAGAGCATATTTGGACGCCGACTGGCTGACCTAGCGAGGAGGGCTTTAAACTAGGTTTGAAGGAGGAAGGAGACCAAAGCCCAAAGGTAAGTGACAATGTGGGAGACCTGGGGGAAGGGATGGAACTTGGGGGGTGCTGGGACTGTAACACCAGGGATAAAAGAGAGGGTAGTTGGCACATGGGGGGGAATCAAATAATTGTGTTACATGTTCTAATGAAGCTTTAATACCTGAGGCAAGTGTGGGAGGACAACACCGGGAGAAAATGCATGGAGGTAGATGCAATAGAATTGAAGATCGACATGGGAAAGTAGGGCAATCGGCCTGGTATCTTAGGTGCCTGTACACGAATGCAAGGAGCCTGGGAAACAAGCAATAAGAACTGGTAGTACTGGCGCAAAGAAGGAACTATGATATAATTGGAATAACAGGGACGTGGTAGGATAGCTTGCATGACTGGAGCTCTGCCATGGATGGGTATAAATTGTTCAGGAAGGACAGGCAGGGAAGAAGAGGGGGAGGAGTAGTGCTATATGTAAAAGAGCTCTATGACTGCTCAGAGCTCCATTGTGGAAGTGGAAGCGAGCCAGCTGAAAGTTTTTGGGTTAAGTTTAGAGGAGAGAGCAACAAAGGGGATGTTGTGGTGGGGGTCTGCTATAGACCTCCAGACCAGAAGGAGGAGGTAGATGAGGTGTTCTATGGACAACTGGCAGAAGTTTCTAGATCATGGGCCCTGGTTCTCATGGGGGACTTCAATTACCCTGACATCTGTTGAGAGGCCAATACAGCAGTGCACAGGCAATCCAGGAAGTTTTTGGAGAGTGTTGAGGAAAACTTCCTGGTGCAAATGCTGGAGGAAGCAACTAGGGGCTTTGCACCTCTCGACCTGCTGCTCACAAACAGAGAAGAATTGATTGGGAAGTAGAAGTGAATGGCAACCTTAGCAGCAGTGACCATGAGATGGTAGAGTTCAAGATGCGCATTAATGGAAAAAAAGGAAAGAAGCAAAATGCAGACCCTGGACTTCTGAAAAGCAGATTTTGGCTCCCTCAGGAAACTGATGGGCAGGATCCTTTGGGAGGCTGATCCGAAGGGGAAAGACATCCGAGAGAGGGCTGCATTTTAAAGAAACCCTGTGAAGGGCACAGGAAGATACCATTCCTATGAGCAGAAAGAACAGCAAATGTGGAAGGCGCCCAGTGTGGCTTAACAGAGAACTCTGCACTGAGCTAAAACATAAAAAGGAAGCTTACAGGAAGTGAAAGCTTGGACAGATGACTAAGGAGGCATATAAAGATATTGCTCGGGACTACAGGGATAAAATCAGAAAGGCCAAAGGACAATTGGAGTTGCAGCTAGCAAGGGATGTGAAGGATAACAAGAAGGAGTTCTACAAGTATGTCCATAACAAGAAAAGGATCAGGGATGGTGTAGGTGCCTTACTGAATGCAGCAGGTATCCTCATGATGGAGGATGAGGAAAAAGCTGAAGTGCTCAATGCTTTTTTTACTTCAGTTTTCACAGGCAGGGCCAGCTCCCAGCCCAGTACACCGGGTATGGCAGACTGGAGAGAAGAAGAGAGGCCCTTGGTGATGGAAGGTCAGGTCAGGTTCTGCTTAAAGAAGCTGGATGTGCACAAGTCTAGGGGGCCGGACGAACTGCATCGGAGTGTGCTGAGGGAGTTGGCCGATGAGATACCAGTACAGTTGGCCATTATCTTTGAAAACTTGTGGTGAATGGGGGAGGTGCTGGAGGACTGGAAAAAAGCAAATATAGTGCCTGTCTTCAAGAAGGCAAAAAGGAGGATCTGGGGAATTACAGACCTGTCAGCCTCAGCTCAATCCCTGGAAAACTCATGGAGCAGGTTCTCAAAGAATCCATCCTGAAACACTTGGAGGAAACTAGAGCGATCAGGAACAATCAGCATGGATTCATCAAGGGTAAATTGTGCCTGACCAACCTCATCGCCTTCTATGATGAGATGACTGGATTTGTGGATGCGGGAAGAGCCGTTGATGTGATATACCTTGACTTTAGCAAGGCTTTTGATACGGTTTCCCACAGCATTCTCATTGGCAAGTTAAGGAAGTATGGGTTGGATGTGTGGACTGTAAGGTGGATAGAAAACTGCCTAGATCAATGGTTTCAGTGTATAGGAATCAATGGCTCCATGTCTAGTTGGCAACCAGTAATGAGTGGTGTGCACCAGGGGTCAGTCCTGAGGCCAGTTCTGTTCAACATTTTCATTAATAATCTGGATGATGGAATAGACTGCACTCTCAGTAAGTTTACGGATGACACCAAGCTGGGGGAAACGGTAGAGACACTGGAGGGCAGGGACAGGATTCAGGGAGACCTTGATAAATTGGAGCAGTGGGCCAATAGAAATCTCATGAGGTTTCTCAAGGACAAGTGTAAAGTCCTGCACTTGGGACAGAAAAACCTCATGCATTGCTACAGGCTGGGGAGCAATCAGCTAAGTAGCAGCACTGTAGAAAAGGACCTGGGGCTCCTGGTGGATGGGAAGCTGGATACAAGTCAGCAATCTGCTCTTGCTGCCAAAAAGGCCAATGGCATACTGGGCTGCATAAGAAGAAGTGTTGCCAGCAGATCGAGGGATGTGATCATTCCCCTCTATTCGGCACTGGTGAGGCCGCATCTGGAATACTGTGTTCAGTTTTGGGCTCCCTACTACAAAAAGGATGTGGACAAATTAGAAAGAGTCCAGCGGAGGGCAACAAAAATGATGAAGGGGCTGGAGCACAAGACCTATGAAGACAGACTGAAGGAACTAGGCTTATTCAGCCTGCAGAAGAGAAGACTGAGGGGGGATTTGATAGCAACCTTCAACTACCTGAAGGGATGCTCCAAGGAGGAGGGAGCTCAGCTGTTCTCAGTAGTAACAGAGGACAGAACAAGGAGCAATGGTTTCAAGTTGCAGCTGGGGAGGTCAAGGCTGGATATTAGGAAAAACTTTCTTCCTAGGCAAGTGGTGAAGCATTGGAATGGGCTACCTAGGGAGGTGCTGGAATTTCCGTCTCTGGAGATGTTTAAGGCCTGGCTGGACAACACCCTGGCTGGGATAATTTAGTAGGAGCGGTCCTGCTTTTTTTGGCAGGGGGTTGGACTAGATGACCTCATGAGGTCCTTTCCAACCCTATGATTCTATGATTCTATGAACTGACTGGGGATATAATTGGAGAAGGGAATGGAAGAATTTCCTAGCCTGCACCAGTGATTCAGAAAAAGGAAAGAGAGAGCAAAATGTACAGTATGGCGAGATGAGGAGAGGTGCTGTTGCTGGTCACAGCTGAGGGGCTGAGCACTGTCTTTCACCACGTGTGCCATGCAATAACCAAGAGGTTCACACACTGGTTCTCTATGTGACTATATCACTGTGCAATTTGTAGGTCTTATCCCAAATTGAACAATAATAATCAGCCTCATCCTCAGGCTGCACATTTGAAATGTTCAAATATCCCTCATTGAGGCTGTGATCTTTGGTGCCTGAGAATCTCTCTGGGACCCCCTCTCCTCTCTTTAAGCCACTTTTTACACAGTACTCCAGAATGAAACTGGGGGCACTGCCAGATTTTTGCTGGTGCCAGTCTACACAATAATCCTGGAACTTGGCCCCGCTCATGACACATTTCAGAGTGACTGATTCTCCACCTGCCACAGATACAGAGGGCTCCTGAGTCAGGACAGGCTGGGTCTGTACATCTGCGGTAAACAAAGACAATATTATTAAGGCTGCTGTGGACAAACAACACAGTCAACTGGTCTTGCAATAGTCATCGAATGGCACCAACACATTCTCTGATCAACTGCCCAATCCCTTAACCTGGTGCAGACCCAAGGGGCACTGCCACACTAAAACTCCATACATATGGCCCGCTGACAGCTACCGAGACATCACCTTTCTTTGGTTTCAAGGGTTTCCTTTGCAAGGTTATTGAAAACTCCTGAGCTCACCAAGTTAGCAAGACTCAGAAATATGCTGTGCACTTACGTGCTAAAGAAAGCATCAGGCATGCCAGGACCACAGGAAGCTGGGGCAGCATGACTGTTCTCCACCAAAAGATTCAACTGAACAAGAGCACTGTCCTTCTGTGCATCCTTGGCACAGCTACAGACTGCATGAGATTTGCAGGGGCATTTAAAGCAGCTACACAGAAGAAGGCCATGCAAATGTGCCACTCACTTGGGAGAATTTAGGTGGGAACTTGGTCTTCATCACCACAACCCCGGAACTGGACCTGAAACCTGCATGAGCAAATAGAAAGTCCTGAAGAGAGCAGCCGGGGGAAGCAGCGTTTGGCATCCATGAGTCAGCCCAGGAGGAGGCAATGCCCAAAGCAGTGTTGATACACCTGATCTGACTGCACGATACTGTACTGTATGCTCAGAGTGCCAGAGGCGGGCGTGAGAAGGGGTAATAAGGCCAGGAGCTCTGACAGATTCAGTGAAAGGAAAAGCAGTGATAACTTGCTGTCTACGTACTATGCCTTTAAGTGAATACAATCCTACATACACAAAGTATTAGTCTTATAACCTGCGACTGGAAAGCATGGTCTACATAATACCTGTCCGCATCCCGCACCCATCCGCTGGCCTCTGCATATAGACACTGCTGGCCAATCCAGACTTTAGGGTTATCTAATCTAACACCTTTTGTTGGTGAGGGCTAGAATAGGTGCTGAAGAGGAGGGTGCAAAACCCCTATAATGGACAATTATGTAGCACGCCAGACAGTTACATGACTGTGATGACTCCCTAGGATAAACCACGACTGATGCTTACTCAGAAAATTCCACTGTTCAAACAATGCCAAGGGGTTCAAAGGGTTGAATTAGACTTGAATGCTCAGCACGTGTTTAAACACAGGGTGCTGGTCCTGAGTGGGGCCTTTGCACACTAATGAAATTCATCATTATCTCACCATCACTCTCCCATCTCTAAATGCAGCAGCCACCCAACAGTAATAGGGACGTGGGGGCATGAAATCGGATGTTGGAAACCACTGCCCTCTGTTGGGGTCTGGCTGCTGTAGCATGGCTGTGGACAAGCTGTGCTCCAGGAAGGAGCGTCCTCTTGATAATCACAGTGCTGTCCTGCTAGCAGGACATAAATAACCCTGCCCATGGCACGTTCTGGCCCCCATTCTCCTTCTCTCTCTCATGCATAGGGACTGGAAAGGATTTGCAAGTGTAACACCGTGTTGAGCCAGGCAGCCACACACAAACAGGTTAACCTGGCAGGATGACTCGGAGGGCCAGACTCCCAGACAGGGTTAAAAACACTGATTTTCCTGGTCCTGCCTGGCTGCGCCATGCCCATCGGGGAGCCCTGGGAGGGACGGTGCCTCCTCCATGCAGAACCCCCTGGTGCACAGGGGCAACCTGAGCTGTGCAATCTGCACCGTCTCTTAACAGGGTGTAGCCTGCTCCCCTCCGGGTGCCCTGCCAGGTCTGCAGGCGGGTGCTGACAGAGATTGGGGGTGTAAGAAGGGAGAAGTTCCTGTGCTCCCCTCAACCAGGGACTAATATTGGTCTGACCTTTTCTGGGAGCGTCTATGCTCCCCTTTTCTCCCCAGTGATCCATACAAAATCATTGCCCAGTTTAGCCCAGAACAGCCCACCTGAAGGAAGACGCCAACTCCAAGGGCAGGCTTGTAGCCAATAAATGCCAGCCACGCCACAAAGAGCATTTGACCCTGGTGGAGTCTGGCCCAATGAGGGCTCTGAACCACAAAAAGAATCAAACTTTGCAGCCCCCAACCCAGACCAACTGCCTGACCTCCAGCCAGTCTTGTTTCCTCCTACCCATGGAGTTTCTGACCTACTAAGTGCTCAGCCTCTGCATCCTCCAATTCCCTGAGTAGTTTCTGACTGAGGGTTAAGTGTTTACTAGGAGGTCTCCATCACACCCAGCCTGGAGCTGTAATCTGGGAGGCAAGGAAGAAGGATGATCTGTCACACACAGCCAGGACAACAGGACCAGCTTCACTGGTGCTGACCGTACAGTGATGCTCCATGGCGGCCTCTCAGACTATAGAGAAAAAAACCAACATAAAGATTTGCTCGAAGCCAGTTGTACAACAGGTGGTAGAGAACTTACAGAGCTTGATCTGAGGCCCAAAGTCGGTGGAGCGTCTCCTATTCAGTGGGTTTTGCATCTCCCCTTGCAGAATAGAAATCTGTAAGACCCGTGCTATGGCACAGGGCTGTCCTGAAACAGTCTGATCGTGTCTGAGAACCACACCTGCCTAACCTGGGAAAATGCAAACTGACTCCTCTGCATTTCTGTGGCACTCTGCTTTCATACTGAAACATAAGCTTTGGTGTGGGACTAAACAGTGAATTAACACCGTGCATGTGTGCGTGAGAGAGAAAGAACTGGTCTCCCACACAAACCTGGTGTGAATGTCCGCTGCAGTCAGAGCTGGTGTGAGCTCTGTGTTTGTTGCTAGAATCACTGACTTCACCAATGCCCTGTTGTGAAGCTGAGGCCTGAAAAACATTTTAAAAAGTCTCTCACATCAACTGCCTCTCCCTCCTGGCCTGGGAATCCCGCCCTGAGGCTGGGTTTTTGTAAGTCAGTCTAGGTCATGAGAGATTGAGCTCCTTGGTGCAGGTTGAGACCAGAAAAGGATCCTATGTCATGATTACAAGGCAGGTTGAGAAAACAAGGCTAGCTGTTGTCTGTGTGGCTTCACACTTGCATTCTGCAGTGGAAAACAAAGGGGGTGGAGGTGTCAAAGCATCTCGCCAACCCCAGCTCCTCAGCCTCACCACCAAAGCTACAGCTCTCTGCAGAGCTTCAGTGTCTCTGCACTGCATGGTTTCCTTCTCTGTGAGCTGTTCGGACCTGGGAAGGAGCAAAGTTATCACTGCTTGTGATGATGTGATGGCATCAGAGGGTACCACAAGGGATCACACTGCTATGTAACTGAGCTATTCCAGACCACTCTTCCCAAATGATCACAAGCACTACTGCAGAATTTCACTTTTATTTAAAATTTGAATCTCTTATGATTGGGAAAAAAGTTCACAGCAGGATACAACACAGCACTGGCCTCCTGAACCTGCAGACAGATCTGCTGAAACCATGCCAGCACCTGAACTCAGTTGCACTATGAAAAACTCCTCCAAAGTCAATAAATTACTACACATTTATAGCGTAACTGAAATCAGAATGTGGGCAGATAGTTGCCAGAGAACCATGAGCTATGTTGAGTTATGTGTAGAGCATGCAACGGGAGCAGAGTAAGTGAGTAAAACAGCAGCACAATTTCTGACCCATGGTGAGCAGAAGTTACTGGGACTCTGGGGTGATTTATGAAAATAACAGCTGGGTTTACTGGAAGATTTAGTTGAACTGAGCTTAAAGGTCATAGATGAGTTGGGGATACAGAGAGAGAGAGAGACTCTTCTCCAGGCTGAAGGGAGACATTGCAGATCAGAAATGGGAGAACATGAAGCTAAATGATCCAACACTGTGGCAGAACAAAAGACAACAAGGAGTTGTGTGGCACTTTAAGACTAACAGATTTATTTTTTGCATGAGTTTTCGTGGGAGAAGATCCCACTTCCTCAGATGCTTTGAAGATGGGTGAACTTACAGAAAGGAATGAAACTAAATGCAGTCTGTATCCAGAGTGTTCCCAACTCACTACTCCACAGCTTGATTTTCTTGCGACCCCTGGTTTGGGTCTTTGTCATGTAGTGTCAATGCCAGTATCACACGTATCATCATGAGAGGGCACCACCCAGAATGGACGTGGAAACCAGCAGCCTCAGGAGCCTGTCTGCTGCAGAACAGGAGACTGATCCTGGCTGATGTTGTGCTGGAGATAAAGGTAACCCTTTGGGAGAGCCCTAGGCTCCATCCCAGTGCACCCCCAGGAAGGAGGGCACCCCGAAATGTCTGCTATCGTCAATGGAAACAAGTGACTTCTCACCAACCCCCAGCCTAGTGGGTGGCTTCATCCTAGTGCTGGGGGGAATACGCCAGGCCCTGGCGTCCAGGGTTCACTAGGCTGAGCTAAAGGAGCTGTTCATCCCCCTCAAAGCACTGTCAAGTGACCGACCATGTCAGCAGGCCTACTCATAGCTTTCCCTTTCAGCATTAGTGAACATGGCAAAGGCCATTTTCTGAATACACTTTGTGTCTTCCAGCCCACCCCACAGCAGCTAGGAGCACATAACTGAGATCCCCCAGCTCTGCCATGGGGCTGGTTTGAAACGCTGCCTGTGCTGACCACCTGCTTTGTCCTGACACAGGAAAAGCAAGTGCAATCAGTGCCATGACACCACAGACCCAAATGCCGCTGCATCATCTCTGAGTGAGTGATAAAGAGGATGATGGCAGCGTTTCGTACAGTACAATCAGGGACAGGCAGGGGACAACTGACCCTTCTCCGTGCAGGGCATGGGCCTCAACAACAAAGCTCAACTGGCCGTCCTAATATTACAGGCCTGGTGACCACTGTGTTTATGTCTTCTGTACGTGCTTTATTTAAAGCCCAGCTTCATCGAAGCACATTTATTAAATGCCACAGCCAAATCACTGAAGAAGACGGGTGTTTACTGGGGACGCTTGTGTTACACAAGACGGAGGGGTCTCTGGAGCTTCGCATATACAGCTTCTCCCCCTGGATCACTGGTTGCCACTCTGGACTTCTCTGTCACTGGCTCGCAGGAGTGAGCACTGCCTCTTGGTAAGGAAACCATCTGAGGACAAGCAGAACCCTCCGTTACACCAGATCGGCACAGGAAACGGTGACATTCACTCAGCAATGGGCCTCGGCAGAAGAAGGGCAGAAAAGGCAGAGAGGAGTGAATGGGTAGCTCCGTGCATTGGCCACAGAACGGTGGGGCCAGAATGCAGGGCTGCCCCACAACTGCCGCTGCTATTCCAGAGCATCAGCCGCAACAGCAGCCGCAGTCCCTCTACTCCCACGGCAGGGAATCCTGGACCCTGGGCTCACGTACACATGCATCTGCTTCACCCTTCCCCGGCCCTCCATAAATGTGGCCTTCCCAGCTGGGCAGTGAACGGCCCATTCAGAGATCTGGCACATAGATCTGGGCAGACACCCGGGCACGACCACTGAGCCGATGGCTCTGCTCAGCCCCTGCGTCAGGCTTACAAGGTGCAGGGGGCTTTGCACAAGTTTCTGCACTGGGGTGAATCACTCTGACATGGGGCCAGTCCGATTATGCTTCAGTTAATGAAATCTGTAAATATAGGATGGAAATATCCACCTACTGCACAGCACACAGGGAGAGCTGTAAAGCACTGAAACAGCCTGACATGCTCCAGTGGTGCAGAAAACTAATCTTACTATAACTTACATTAGTTAGCAGTGGATCTGCAGAGCATAAAGATCAAAGTGACCTTGAAAAGTGACACAGCAAGGACTGGAATGAAGTGTGAGCACTTTCAATATACAGATCAGCACTTACACTGTACTCACTCCACTGGAGTTTTGAATAGATTATTTCATTGCCGACAGGCTGTGTAATGGACTCTTTTTGGGCCAGAGCAGGGGTGCTGGAAATCAAATCAGCCTCTTCCAGGGAAACTTCTGGTTTCTTGGTCTTGATTCGGTGTTTTACTAAAATAAAAGACAGAAGGATACATGCATTTTACAGAAGGACTTGGAAATACCTAATGCAGACAGGAGAGGAAAGACTGAATTCTGTCTCAGTGCCTCTATTTATAGGCTGGGTTTGGTGGCTTTGTGGGTGCTTTCATTTTTTTTCTTTTCATTTATTTTACGCCAAAATGTCTGATCTAAAACCCTTCCAGTTACATATCCGCCTACCTCTCGGCATAATGGGTGGTTTGTAAAGCACTTAAATAATCTCAGATACTACAGAAGACACCACAGTAACTTAGGCCTTATCTACACTACAAAATTTCATTGACACAACTTATCCTGTTGTACAGTCACTGCAATAATTAAATCATCTCTGCACATCCTCACTACGCTCCTTGTGTCTGTGGAGCGTAGTCACACTACCAGCTCTTGCATTGACAAAGAGAGCTAGCCCACTGTGCAACTGCACACAGGGTGCTTTGGGAGGGGTTTTCAGTGTCTGGTGGGGCCGGCACATCATCACCTGATGCGGGTTTGCAAGTCCCATCATTTCATGGCCATCCTACTAGATTGATGGCTGCTTTTCAACAGCCCTGTCAGACAAACTACATTGCTGAACACAAACACAAACAGCCCAGAGAAGTGTGTGAGTGGGGTTGGGGAGGGAAAGGAATATCGTGCATCTGTGTCTGCGTGTGAGACACACAGACCAACAGTGTGTGCTGGGGGACACTGAGTGTGTCCAGAGCACTTGCTTTAAGTAGCTGGAAACAACCACTCCTGAGGAAGAAGCTGATGCACAGGGAGCTGGTGTCCCCTGTGTGCCACCCCCCAGGCTGGCAGAGACCTGTGCACCAGCAGGGGTAGGGGGATACCCCCAACATTAGCCCCACATCAGGAGTCAGAAATGCTCAGTAGATGTGAGTTTTCCATGCTAAGCAATATTAAAACTTCCCAGGGCTTCACAGGGGAGGAGAGCACATCTGCATAGCTGGAACGCAGGACAGTGCAGAAGGGTTCAGCACAGTGAAACAGCATGGTCAGGGTGAGCATTGTGGGATAGCTCTTGGAGGCCAGTTCCAGCACACAGCATCTACACCAACAATTTGCTGCTCTAACTGTACCACAAAAATCTCTATGAGTCTCACCAAGGCGGTTTTATTTTGTCACAAAGCAGGGGAGTTTTGTCGGCGAGAGGAGCACTGTAGTGCCTACAGCACCACTGACCTGTCGCCAACAGCTGACTTTGATCGCCACAACTCTGCAATGTGGAGCAGCCCTGAGAACTCTAAAACCAAACTTTGTTGAAAAGTGTAAGATGATAGCTAAGGAGGGACAAGGAGATTGTGTGCAATTCTCTACCAGCAATTACTTACATGTAAAATACAAGCCCAACACAATGAGGAACGAAACAAGCAGCCCAGCAGTCAGACTGGAGCTCAGTAGCTTATTCACTGGGGCTATAAAGGAGAACAAACGGTATTTGTGAGAAGTCAAGAAAAAGAAACTTGAAAAAATTAAATTTCATCCCTTTGCTCTTCTGCAAAGCCCTAGGGATGTTGCTCCTTCTGTTAAGGATGAGAAACACACTCAGACACTCGGGTATCAGACTCTGATTAGACCAGAGACAGCAGTACGCGTGCAGACGTGCAGCAGGACTCCAAGCCAAAGCATACTTAATGGACCTAATAGTTTTAAGGTAAAATGCAAGCAGAAGGCCCTTCCCAAAGCCCTTCTCAACACCAGTTAAAGGAGGGAATAAGCAAACCCATTGTTTCAAGGGTCCTTGGCAAGTCCCCGTAACGTGGATGCTTGCTCTTTTCTTAGCACTGTTCCAAGACTGAATGTAGCAAGTCCTAACCTCAAAGCAATTTAATTTCACTCCCTGTTCTCATTACTAATCAGTTCAATCAGCTGTGAATCAGAATTACTCCATCATAAATTTAGTCTGCCATCTTCATGCTTCATCCCTTGTCCGTGGCATTGTTACACAGTAAATGCACTCAGGGTTGTTTCAGGACTACCTTTGTTAGTTGGTATCACACATTACTTCACTGTTATCTAAAAGAATTGTAACCCTGTAGTGCTGCATCACCTGCAATCATAAATACCAACCAGCCACCAAAAAGTCATCTCACCAGCAGTAAACAACCCCATAATTGCAACATTAAAAGCACAGAAACATAGGTCGGTATCTGTCATAACAAGTTCTGTGTTTGTAGTTTTGCAGATGTTTTAAAGTTTTTCTGTTGATTTATCCCCAACTCTTTTTCTTGATAACAATCATGGGACCTGCAGAACCTGACATCACTGCATTTCAGGGGTTTCATTTTTCAGCCACAGAGCAACAGCAGTGCTACTACATAGCCATGCTGCAAATGGGGAGCTTCAGGCTGAGAGGTGATGAGAGCCTGCAAGAGCTGTACTCTTTGAGAAGTGTTGCCAGTGGCAATAAAGTCTCCAGGCAGTCTGTATGAATGGGGCTCCATGCGGTTTCTTTGCTAAGCTGTAATTTTTTTCTTCCCACCCCTGCCTAAGAACAGCCCTATAACAAGTTAAGGCCCATTGATTGGCATTGTTTAATATGGCTGAGGTACCTGCTCACCCCTTGTCACTTTTCCTACTTGCTATCCTGTTTCTTGCTTAAATGCAAAATAAGCAGAGCTTCACACATTCTTTGCTTTGAGGACAGAGCTCTTTGCCTGCCAGCTTCTCTTTGGGCAGAGCTGTGGTCTTGAATTACCAGTAGCGTTAACATCATCATGCAGTGGTGTATTACAGTATTGCCAAATAATATTAACTGTCAAAATATGAGTTTTCAGTTCATACCTTACAAGATGTACATTGTACAAAGATTACAGCAGTGATGTGTGCAATGTGGACACAAGGGATCATTCTGTCAAAGAGAGCAACTGGCTTCTTGGGTTTAGGTGCTACTCCTACCTGAATACTAGGTGATTTTTAGTGTAAGCAAAGGCATGATTTTAAGGGAAAAGAAGGCCATTACTTCCCAACTACAAGCCTCATGCAGGGAAAGAATCTGTTCCACACACACACCATGCACAGCCTCAAAGGCCTGACTGGAGCTGCCCCCTCAAATATATAAGTCAAACTACGCCTATGGGTGAAAATGACCATATATTACCTAGTCCGCCTTGCCTGAGTGGAAAGAGAGATACGAGAGTGGGAAGGGAACTGTCTGTGACTCCACAGTAAAACTGTTACAGTGATCCAGGACTCATATTGGTTACTCATTTGGTGAAATCCAATTATAGAACATATGACCTCTTGTGGGTGTCTACCCCATTTTCGACAGTCAGCCCTGAAGTAGGCACTCATGACCATGAGCTGTTGAGAGCTTCTCCAGACAATCGGACAGAAATCACTGCCCATATTTCTTTAGATGCGCAGCTGAGGTTCTGGATTGTAAAAGTGCACTATTACTTTTCTAAAATATTCCAGGAAGGAAAAGAGCAAAGAGTTTGCTAACATGTAAGACACAATTGGGCAGCAAATCCTTTGCTGTTTTCTTCTGCAAGTAATCTGAATTTCCAAACAATTCACTTCCTGATGCATTACATGATGAATGTTTGCCCAGAACAATTAGTTTTATATAAAGATCTCTTTAAAGAACAGGGAAAAAGAGAGAGAAAGAAGTTATACATTTTACTGCAATCTACCAAAAAAATTACATTGTAGGAATATAGCTAATGAGTACATTTTCTTGTTGCCAATAGTCACATGGAAATTAAAATGTGCATTAGATTCAAGAATTGTCATTAACTGAGTTTTATTGGGACATAGGTACCTAAATCTTTTTACCTCCTTTGATAATTCAGCCCCAGATACTAACTTATTATAGCAGTGTTTGTTTATGAATAAGTACATGCCTTAGTGATTATAAAACAATCTTTGCATTTTACAGTAAATTAATCCAGTTAACTGAGACAATGCATTAAAATACCAGCAGCTTATTATTTATTTTTAAGAAATGGTGGGTTGTTTGGTTTTGTTTTGTTTTTTACTGAAAAATGCATATTTCTGGTCCCTGAATTGTACGTCAATAAAAAAACAGACAGGTGCAGTGTCAATAAACATTGTAACTCACAAAGCAGAAATGATGTTTTTCAGGCTAATTCTAGTTATTAAGAACTGGAGGTATTAACAGACAAGTCTAATACTTTCTCACCTTATTAACCCAAACAGTACCTGATCCAAAACCCACTGAAGTCAGCTGGAGTTTTTGGATTAACTCAGTCACTCTGAAAAGCAGGGAAACATTAAGACTAAATAAACTGTGTTTCCAATACTGATCACTCCCTCTGAAATGAAAAAAAAAAGGAATTTCTGAAAAAATTTACAAAGGGCCAAGAACAACAGAAAAAACACTGTAATTTAGTTGAAACATAGGCCATCTTAAATGTATTTGATGATCATGATGTCCATAGATCTAACTAACTACATTTCAAAAAATAGACCTTGTTTCAGCTTCAATTACAAAAATGCAACAATCTAATAAAAGATGGGGAAAAAAATCAATGGATCTGTATAGATCATTTGCTTTAGACTAAGATAATGATCATTTGATAAAAGCAACTTATAAGTCCATAATTGTGAACATTTTTTTCTCTTTTATTTCATTACTCGTTTATAACTGTCCATTAAGATAATCTAGAATGCTTCTATAAATAACACAGATTGGGAATTCTTTTAAAAAAAAAAAAACAACTTTCTATCATGACAATGTTCCATCAATATTTTGAGAGTTAGCACTGCTAAGTTAGCAGACATTTTTGGAAACAGACTAAGGTTCTGCATAATAGTGCAGAGGAGACAAATAATCACTCTGTATCAGAAATACAAAGAAGGAAGAAAAGTAGGCATGATTGCTAGAATTTATACTATATTTGCCTTAGGATGGAGAATATCTAATAGAAACTCTACCATTGCTATAAAATATGGCATATTTCCCTTTCTGATCAAAATTTGCTGATTGATTTGCAGCTTATATATACAAGAGGCCATCTACATATATGATTTTTTTCATAAGCAAACTTCAAACTATTCTCTACAAAGCCTCCACTACCAAGGTTATTCTGGTGCCATCTCACACCATAAAATATATACATTGGTTTGATTAAAAATACATGATGTCACAAACTTCTTTAAATCACATTAAACTCAGGAGTTCCAAATAGTCCATGCATGGTATGACATATTTTAGACCATGACAACCAACATACAATTTCACAGCACCAGAGAGAATGAAATAGGGCTGGTCTGGTAAATAAGATAATGTTCTGTGTAATGTTCAAATAAAGTGAGGCAATGGAAATATTAAAAAGGAAATTGCAACAGATGAAATATATTTGCATGATTATGTGTTAAATAATCTTTTAAGCAACTCATAAATATGCTTGCATTGTTTTGTTTATTTGATAGGCAATCAGATAACTAAGATTGTTCACCCCGGTGCATCACAACGCCCGACAGAGAGAAAGAATCAGGAGAAAGGGAAAAAGAGAGACACTTACCTGTAACAATGAGATAATATGTCCCATTTGTTCTTGAATCAACGAGGAAAGGCACTGTGCTCACATCACAGGAATACAGGCCACTGTCATTCATTTGCACCTTAGGAATGATGAGAGAGCTGGTGTTCTTTCCCAAGTCTAACTGCCCCCTAAAATGACCTCCAGCGATTGAAACAGGGGCAGACAGATTGGAAAAAGTATCCCTAAAAGCCAGAATCCTCCTCTTGGATGTATTTTCATGAGTCATTTGATACATCCAGATTATTTCGTAGAATGCATCGCCAGCAGTGGGGAATCCATTAAAGAAACACTCAAAGGAGATGGGTTCCCCCTCAGCTACCGAGATGGTCAGAGGGCTTTCCCCAGAACCTAAATGGGAAAAATACAGTTAAAAGTAGGTAGGTTTCTCCGTAAACTCTGGTTCCTACTGTTTTAAAGGGAATCAGTTAGTTCAACCCATTTCAATTTTATTTGCTGTTTGTTTTGTATGTATATGACTTTAGCACTGCTGAAAGGCACCAAACCACCCAAAAGAATTTATTTTGCTGTTTTTCCACAGATGAGACACAGTACAGTCAATTCTCCAGTATTACAAACTTCCACCAAATTGTCCAACAATATGTTTCATTGCTGACTTTAATTCCTTTGGAGTCCTTGGAGGTGAATCTTTGTTACATTTCAGTTATTGTATGTTATATTATAGAGTTTTGTGTTTTTCTGTCCATGGAGTTAGCTGAACAATCAGGTACCACTGGGAACACCACCTCCCTGTGATGCTCTGTGTGCCTTTTGTTCAATAAAGATCCGAAGGGGAAGCCGTGTTAGTTTAGTTCAGTAAAACAAATATAAGGAGTCCTGTAGCACTTAAAGACTAACAAAAATATTTATTGCATGAGCTTTCATGATGAAGTAGGATTTTCTCCCACAAAAGCTCATGCAATAAATATTTTTGTTAGTCTTTAAGTGCCACAAGACTCCTTGTTTGTTTGTTCAATAAAGTAATTTTACTTAGACTGAAAATAACTTATAAGATAGGCAGTATAAATGCCCTTGACCTTCATTCTTTTCAGAAAAACTGTCAAGAATTTTGAAAATGTTCTTCATTCAATGTTTGGATATGAAAAAAATCTAGTTTGTTACACAACAGAGCCCCTGTTTCCTAATTAGTTCCTTCAAATATTTAATCTTACTTAGATAATGTTTCCTCATCAATAATATTACTCAGTTTACTTTTGTTATAAATGCCAAGAACTAATAATTTTATCTCATAATTCTAGAGGGAACAAGGAAAAACATGATTCAAAAATATCTAATTAAATTCAATTAAATTGTTTCTATGTATATAGGAAAAAGGGGTTATTATTTTGATCTCAGATTAAGTGGGTCGCCGTTCCTTTCCACATTCATACTGTTGTTTAGACAGCAATCATGAGTTACATCTGAATACTAAACATAATTGTATAGACTTTGCTATATAGTTTTCATTTGAACACAATACAGAAGACAACTATACCTGTTGTTCACCATATTGACATTTTTATTTACTCCTTTTTTCATGATACATAAAAGAATATAGGCACTCCTCTGGAGAATGTCTCATGGCTAATCTCAAATCAGCAGTTTGTATGTCAAGTTTCATAAAAGACAAAATTCAAAAAGAACTTTTCTCCTCTCATGTACCCAAAATAATGTAATTGAAACAATGTATGAAGATTGCAAGCAAAAAAAGACTGTTCTAATTCACAGAACTAAACATATGCCACAAAATTCAGTTCAAACATAGATTTCAAGCCCTTCAGATACCCAGCTTGTCTGAATCTAGGGGTTTGCTTTGGCCAATTAGAGGGATGGGGTCAGATTCGTCTGTGGACTCTGAGGTGCTCCAAGTTCAAGGCAGTTCTGATTTGGTTTGGGGTGCAGGGTCTCACCTTTCATATTTCCTCTCTTCATTTTCCAGCACCAGATACCCCACCTCAGTTAATGCAGATTTCCATCTGGCTCTTCCACTGAGCAAACTTCCTAAATGCCCAAGGCTCAGCAGGATAATATCTTAGTGATATGACTCTGCTTACCTGGCAAAAGAAACATTTCCAGCAAGAAGGAAAGCACCAGCACAGACAGGGGAAGAGCCATGTTTAGCTTGTGCCCGTTCTTTCCTCTTATCTCTTTCTCTCTATCTCCAAAGTGTCATGTTGCTCATAGCTTCTGCAGACAACACTACTTGACAGTAGAGGCTGCAACCTGGGTGTGCTGTGAGTAGGAAAAAGAGAACATTTCTCGCCTCACCCAAGGACATAGTCTGCAGGGTGCATAGGAGTAAGCAGTGTGACATGTAACCCTAATAATAACCCAGCCCTGCCCCCACGGCCTCGCAGAGGAGACGGCCCAAAGCGCATGCTACACAGGAGACCTGACCCACATCAATGCAACACCAACATGTTGACCTTTTCAAGAAAAAACAACAGGGGGGAGAAGAGCTGGCGGATAATGGAAAGAAGATGATCAGAGAAATTAATTGCCAAATTGAAAAGGCCAGGTTGGAAATGTCATTGTAGTGCTTCTCCTGGAGGGAGAATTTCCTTCCCCATCACACTTTGACACTTGGATCTTCCTCATCTCACAATCCCTCATCACCACTGTCCATAATGTCAACTTTTACACTGTCCCTTCTGGTCCACCAGCCTCTCCGTCCTACCCCTTGGGTCTCCAATCCTGGAGCTGCCCAAACACGTTCAGTACCTCAGGCCTTCCTAACCATAGGCACTGAGTATTGGGGTTAGGTTCTGGAGCTAGACGACTGGGTATCCCTTGTCGTATGTAAAAGACACTACTCTTATCACATTTCAATCCCCCCTTTTGAGTTGATGAAGCTCATGTTACTAACATGAAGTTTGTGGTGGTCTTGTAATTGGGTCATATGTGAGAGAGACAAGGTAGGGCACCTCCATGTAGCTTGAAAGCTTGTCTCCTTCACCAGCTGAAGTTGATCCTATAAAAGATATCATCACACCCACTTAGTAACACTATCATTTTGGAGGCATCTGCCGTAAGTGAGAGCTATGCTGATGGCAGAGGAGGTCTCATGGAGTGAAAAGGGGGGAAGAAAGTGAGAGGGGAGAGAGAAGCTGAAATGGGCAAAAGCAGCACATTATGACTCATTTACTTGTTCTTCATCGCTACAGGGAAAAAAAGATGGTGAGGATGAGGCCACTGTAGGTACGGCTGGTCCTAGATCAAATGCTGTCCAAGGCATCTACTGTCTGCAGCAGAGACAAACCCCATTTGTTATACTTCTTAATACTCTAATTTTTATTGCATTTTCAGCCTGTTTCATGACTTTGATGAAGGATTTGCATTATTCTTGAAGGCTCAAGGAAATTGTGGTTCTCAGAAAGACTGGAAGCTTCTATAAGACGCTTCAAAACACTGTAGGAAGTTAGTGAACAATTAATCCACTTATGGAATACTTGAAACATTTTAATTTAATTCTGTTTTCCCTTTTCTTGCTAACAAGAAAAACAGCCCTGGAGCCTGCGTTCTCTAGGTCACCTGCCCATAAATTTGGCCTGACTACCGACCGGTGCAGCTGTGCTGACAATGTCAATCAGTGAATCAGGACACCCTGCCTGAGCGAGTGCAGGAGTGGATGAGAGATGAACGGTGTGAATTTAATGGAGCCACAGCAGCTGTTTCTGAATGAGCAGAAGTGGATGAAGGCTGAGGAGGGAATGGGGCCGAGGTAATCAGCTCTGGCAATACATGGAAGAAGAGGTGAATCAAGGGTGGATAAAGAATTAATTACTTCCAGAGATGAATAAAAATGGGAGTTAAACCTGTTAATGACTGAATTTCATAATGAACCAGCAGGTCTGCAATTCAAGCTGTCCAATCAGCGCCAGCTAGCCAGGCAATGGGAGGGCAATATGGAAGGTGGCCAGAAGACGGCAGGCAGTGCTGCAGGAGGCCAGTGACCAGCAGTTCCCAAGAAATAGTTCAGCCAGCGAAGGTGAGATGCCAGCAGCTGTCTGTAAAGGAGAAAAGGCTGCAGGGGTGACATCTACTCCCCATCTCTGCTGTGAGAGATACAGGCTGGCACAGGCCAGAAAAACGACACCGGCGCAAGCAGCTTTGCTCTTATAAAAAGGGCCACGGGCTCTTCTGTACACAGCTGCCTGTTCAGGGTCTCCCTCTATTTGACATCTCCTCTGAAATACAGCCCCAGCCCCAGTTCTGTGTTTGCTGATGCCACGCTGGGACCGTAGATGCAATGCAGACTGCCTGGGACCCATGTCACTTTCTGAGTCGCCGGCACCCCTTCCTTGGAGCCCGTTGGCCTTCCCGTGCGGCTGTTCAGACCAAGAACTTAGCAAAGCAGACCCTGCCTCGCTCCTGAGGGCTGACAGGATCACAGCACAAAGTGCCATGTCTGTGAGCCTTAAGCACGTTACTTCCCTCAAGTGGCAGCTCTGTGTATTTACATCTTAGCATCTGGAAGAAAGCCACAGAGATCAGTGAAAACGGAGTCAGCTCTAAAATATTCACCCAAAGGTGATGAGAATAGATCTGTTATGCGGGAGGGACAAAGGAGTGTTACTGTTGAGGCTGATGCTAGGATTGTTGAGGTCCCCCTAGCTTTAGATTTCCTTAGCTGGCGTGTTTGTGGTCGGGATTATTCTGTGGATGGCCTCAGTGGTGCCTCCTCTTTTACATTAGGCTTAGCAACCATAAACCAACAAAATCCTTTGTTTCTGGATAATTGTGAGTTATGTAGCTTGTTGGTTTGGCCGCAGTGTGGGGCTAACCCACACCATGCTGGTGCTGCAAATGTACTACACACCCCACAGTGAGGCCTGCAATGCTCCAGAGAGGATTCTGGACAGATTTTTAGATATTTCCATCATCCCCCTCTTCCTATCACTAATGCTCAGGGTAATGATGGGAGACTTTAGCCTTAATGCAAGAGTCAGTATCCTGTTTCCCAACACATGCACACACAGCCCACATAGGCAACCTTGTCAGCTATAAACATAGGCCTATGGCCATGAGTACACAGCAGAGGCTGTGAAGCAATGATGCCTTTAACACGGTGGTTCCCAACCACTGTGCCAGTGTGCCACGAGCATCCCTGAGAGCTGGAGTTAAAGTTCCTTCCCTGCTCAGCCCAGCCACGTGGGCCGTGCAGGGCTGGGAAAAGGCAAGGGTTAAAGTAAGGGGGAAGGCACCAGAACACAGTTCCAGGGCCCTCTATTTTTATGTGTGCAGGGTTCTGGCCCCCCTAAAAATGGAGGAAGGCACCAGAACACAGAGTTCCCGGGGTCCCCCTAAAAATAGCACGAGCAGCTGAGTGCAGAGTTCCTGTGTCTCCACCTAAAGCCCAGCCAGCAGAGAGCTGTGGGAGGCTGGGAGTGTGTGAATCTCCCCCTGCAGGCAGAGCAACTTGTGTCAGCCAGCCAGCAAACAGCCCAGGTAAGGGCTTGGGGAGGGAGTGATGGGGGTTGTGTGGGGCAGGGGTGTGTGTGTGTGTGTAGCAGAGGTGGGTGGGAGTGGCTGTGTAGCAGATGTTGTGTAGCTGGGGTTGTGGAGTGGCTGTTTGGTTGGGGGGGTGTAGCTGGGGGGTGGGGATGGCGGTGGGGGGTGTAACGGGGGCTGGAGGCCTCGTTGTCACCCCTGCGGTGATGGGAGGATTCATCACAGGCAGGAGGGGGAAGGAGAGGGGAGGACAGGACCCACTGGGGTGGGAGGGAGCAGCAGGGGGGCGAAGCTTTGCCCTGGGTGGCAGGGAGCCACTATGGAGAAGGGGGAAGTGGGTGCTGCGCCATGCTCCTCTGCCCGACCTTCCCACTCCCCAGATTCCCCCCTGCAGCCCCACAAAGCCACGCTTGTTCTCCCTTCCTCTCTTGCCACCCTTGCGCTGTTCCCCACATGGCTGCCGCTGTCCTCTTTTCCCACCCCTGCCTTGCGCTGCTCCCATACTCACTCCTGACAGCGCACATGACTCCTGACCTCCTGTTTTGCCACCCCCTGCTCTGCTACCCCTACTACTGTACATAGCAACATTTCCGAAATACTGTGCCATGGTTCATGAATATTCATAAGTAATTTAAGTTAATTTGAATATTCATGAGTTTTTTAATGGTGGTGTGTCTCAACAAATTTGAAGGTCTCCGGTGTGCCATGGCAGAGAAAAGGTTGGGAACCAGTGCTTTAACACAATGTCTAAAAATGCCTCAAGGGACCAAAATATAAAGACCTCACTCTTTGCCAGGCGACCATACCCATGCTGACAGTTTGCAGCAGAAAGGGTACAGCCCGGTTCAGATTTTTTTCTAGCATTTTGTGTTACCATGGCAAAAGTCCCAAACCAAGGATGGGACATTCGGCCATTTTGTGGTCTCTGGCATTTCAGAAATAAAGGTGTGAGGACAGGAAGCACCTGTCTCTATTTACAAATGGGCTGATGAAATTAGGAAAGGCCTGAGAGAAGTCAGCATAAACCAGATTACCATTCTTCTAATAGGCATTCCTCCTCAATATGTACTCCCTCCCTGGATCACTGGGGTGTGTAATCTCTGAGCCTCACTCTCATCTGTAAAACGGGGATAAATGAGGCTTTGTGCATGGAGCTCACGGGTGATCACAGAGTTACATGCAGCCTGCTGGCTGTAAATGACTCAGGAGAGGTGCTGTGCTGGGTAAACACTGGACAGGATGGTCATCATTCAAATGGAGGGAAGGATGAACTTTCAGCCTGAAGCACAAAGTGAACTAATGGCTAGAAATGCAGCCCTGTGATCACCTGCTTCACCAGCTCCCCTCACACTCATCACATCCAATGAGCTCTGTTCAGCGAGTCTATCCATAGCTTTCCCATGGCACTTTCCATCCATGGCTCTCCCAGCACTTTACAGAGGAAAGGAGTGCACTTATCCTATGGTACGGGTGAGGAGGCTGAAGTACAAAGGGATTCACCCAAGTCATCCAGCAGAAGAACAGGGAACAGATGTCCCAGCAGCTGTCCCCAAATTCAGCGCTCTGTCCCTTGACCTCACTGCCCCTCTGCCCAAGCCTGGCCTCTCTGCAAGGCCAGCCGTTCCAGCCCTCTGCGATTCCTTCGCCAGGTATCAGCACCAGCAATCGAGATTGTGGTGTCAGGACTGTGCTGGTGTCCATGATGTGTTAATCCAGCAGGCAGAGGAGATCTCAAATGCCCCTGGCGCGGCTGGCCTGGCTTTGCAGTGTCATGGCCTTCAGTGGTTGGTGGCTCTGCTCAACAGGTGCGAGCTCAGGCTTTTCTCTGGGTTTGTCAGTCTGTCATCTGTGGCAGTGTCTCCAAGGAACTCATGGACTGACCCTCAGCTGGAAACAAACAGATGGGCTGTGATGGACAGTTTAGGTCTCAGTTCCCCATCTCATTGAAAAGCTGTGCTAAGAGTTACTGCCACTATCATAAGCAGCACAGTAATAATCAGCCTCATCCTCTGCTTGGGTCCCATTGATGACTAAATTCCAGAGCTTGTTGGAGGTGTCAGGGGAGACGGTGAATCTCTCCGGGATCCCCATGCCTCTGCCCTGGTCCCTGCTAGACTTATACCGGTACACAGACTGTGGGACATTGCCCAGCTTCTGCTGGAACCAATGCACCGTGTAGCTGTGAATGCCATACCACGTGGAGGAGAGGGTGCAGGAGAGGCTCACATTCTCTCCAGGGGACACTGACACTGAGGGTGGCTGAATCAGCACAAGCTGCGAGCTGGAACCTGGAAAGAGAGAGAAAAGAAGTGAAATGTGGCTCAGCCTGTGTGAAATATGAGAGAGGGCTGAGCTACTGCAGGGTCTAAGAGCAGAGAGGGAAACAGGGCAACTTTCTCCCCTACCAGAGCAGTATGTGAGCAGCACAAGGAGCAGAGGGGTCCAGGCCATGGTGAGGAATCCAGACCAGCTCAGCTTCCTGGGATAAATGGGTCTGTGGCTGGAACCTGCCAAGTCTCTTAAACACCAGAGCTGGAGAATGGCCCCTTCATGCAAATGTCCTCTGCTCACTGGCTAGTAAAGACAGCTCAACCCAGTGGAGAACAGTGGGTTACATACCAGTAACTGTCCTTCTTTGAGATGGGCTGCTTGGATTCATTCAGTAATAGGTGTATCCGTGCCACAGCACACAATTGGTTGGAAACCTTTTGCCCTAGCCTGTCAGAACAGGAAAGAAGACCATTGGCGAAGGTCATAACCCCTTGACACAGACGGCAAAGAAAGCATGTGACTGAGGGTGGGCTGATAGTGATAATGAATCTCTGGCCCTGGAAAAAGACTCTTAAGGGTGGGACAATCTAGTGGAATAGAGGTTACTCCTTTTACTAGATACCCAGAGCGAGAAGGAAGCACCTGGGGTGACTGCGGCACTACAAGTACCTTAAGGACGAGGAGGGCTGTTGACCGACACTATGAAGGATGAACAAACTCCAGGAGAAAAGGGGAAAGCACCACGTGAGCCAGGATAAAAATCAACGACTCACATATGACTTAGGAATGACCCCCTTGAGAATAATGAATGAACAGTGCAGTGCTGGCGTTAGACCAGGGGGTACCTTGGATCATGAGATGGTTTCGGAGTGAGATTGGGACAGGTTAAATCTGGAATTAGATGGGGATTCTTCCCATGTCAGGAAAGGAGGGTCATTTAGGGAACGAACCAGGCCCAATTATGGGGAACCTGCAGACTCCTGGGTGTCGCTGAACTTGTTCTGTCAGTGGACGGACCAGGGCTAGCTCGTAGGTGCATTCCCGCACCTATAAAAGGGTCCTCTGAAGGCCCTTGGGTTACTTCCGTCAATTCCCCAGATGTCCTTCTAGGACTAGGAGAATGGAGTCAGTGGCTGTGGGAGCTCCAGATTATCCCAGTCCGCTCTAGTAATACACAGCCTGTGCCCCACCCAGCAATTCAGGTTTGTGTAGCTGGCGAAGCAAGGAAGGTTTCATTTAGGGCGTGTGTGGGGGTGTCCAGACCTACAGCCCTCACAGATGTAGCCTGACAGTGCGTTCCCTAATGGGGCAGGAGAGAGAAGTGAGGGAAGGGATCCTCCAGCCTTGACCCTGGAGAACTTTAAAATGGAGAGCAGCTCCTTCCCATGATAGGAAGGCTACCCAAGTGTTCACCCCATGTATTCTCAAAAGAACAAGAGGTGGCACCGACTGTGGAGAAGTGGGAGAGGGCATCTCCCGCCAATAGAAATCCTTAGGCATCCCAGTGGAAAACACCGAGTGACTCTTAAGGGAGGAAGGTAGTATCCTGCGTTGGGCTCTTATGTCAGGGTCACCCACCACCCTCCCATGCAGGGCAGGAGTTTTCTTCCTGGTCCTCCCAATGGACCAGATAATGTTGTCCCAAAGCGGGGAATAGTTGGTAACCCCTGCTTGATGGTAGGGCCAGTGGCCCATCAACTAAGGGGAAATGAGTTTAGAATTTCAACACACCCGGGGGAGCAGTTTTTGGAAGGCATAAGAAAGGGCATTGGTTGGCCTTTACGGACTCAGGGGTCAGGCAAGGGGCCCTGAAGGCAGCAGGCCCATGTATTTTACCTTCCTCCGGGGGTCCTGGGCACTACAGAGCATGGCATCCGTCTCAGCCGCAAAGAGAGACTCGCCTACAAAGGGCAGGTCAAGTATAACCTGCTGGGAGGCACGCTTGCCTTTCTGAGCCAGGCTGCCCGTTGAAGGGTCACAGCTGAGGCCATGCTATGGGAAGCTGTGTCTACAGCATCCCAAGCCGATAACAGCAGGTCTTGGGATGCTATCTTACCCTCCTCCAGGAAGGCATCATAGTCCTCCCTATTCTCCTGTGGGAGTAGATGTCTAAATTTGTTCATGGACTCCCACTTGTCCATTATATGTCTAGCTACCAGGGCCTGGTTATTGGCTACCCGTAGTTGGAAGGCAGAGGAAGAATAGACCTTCTGCCCGAGGAGATCTAACTCCCTTGCATACTTCGATGCTGGGAGGGGGTCATGGGAAACCTGCCCTGGACCAGCGCTGCTTCCACCACCACTTGAGACAGTGCCAGGTGGTGGCTGAGGAAGGGAAACTCCATCTCTGGGACCTGGTATTGAAGGCCTGCCGTCTCTGATACCGGGGCGATGGAGCCCAGGGCTTGCTAGCATGACGTGGCAAGGTCCCATACACTAGGGTGAAGGGGAATTGTGATAGGCTCAGTGGAAGTAAACACCGGCCTTAATAAAATGTCAGTGGGCCCCATAGGGGACTGAACCTTCAACCCCACATGAGCAGAAACATGGTGAAGGTGGTCAAAGTGCGCTGTGAGATCCCTAGTATAGGAACGGGGCATAGGATTTAAGGCTCTGGCTGGGCGAAGCGGTACCATGGGGATCTGTCAGGGTCCCTTGAGGGGACCATTCGTGAGGCTGGTACCTATAAGTCGATGGTGTTGAAGGCCATGTGCGGCGCCGTTTACTCCCTTCCTAGACACTCTCCTCTGGGCTCGGAGATCGAGAGGCCTCCCAGGACTACGACTGTGGTGCCAGCAAAGGAAGAGTAATACGGTGCTGGAGAGAGGACTCCGTGGTACCTGGGCCCTCATGCATGGTAGGTTCTGGTGTCGGGGAACTCGGCACCAAGATTGGTGACGGTGTTCAGTGCTGCTTTCGGGGCAACTAGGCTCCCAAAGCGAGAGCAGGTTTACCATTTTCTTGGGGGATACTGGGGTAGGAGACATTGGCAGGAGAAGTGTCTCAAAGGCCTCCAGAGTGGCAGGGACCAGCACCTACTCCTGCTGGTCCTGTGGTGACCCCCATGTAGGGGACCAAGATCGGCGCCAATGCTTTGGTACCGACATCGGTACCGAGCTCGTCTTCCTGCGCTCTCTGGGTGAGTGGCACCGAAGAGGCTCCAGTGCCGAACTGCCACATGGTGCCAAAGAATGCCCTGACGCTTTGGGGGTAATCTGCCGCACTTGGCCTGAGACCAACGCACGGCACCTTTGCTCTCTGTCTTTAATTGCCCAAGGTTTAAAGAACTGAGCAGGCAGTGGCCAAGTGGACTTCGCCCAGGCACCAGAATCACTTCTAGTGGGGGTCATCCGACGGCAAGGCCTTGCTGCAGGCAGCACAAGGTTTAAACCCTGGCATTGTGGGCAGAGGAAGGGAGCAGTGTTCCTGCTCCAAGGCTGCACGGTCAGTAGGAGAAGTGCTCTTCTGTGGAACAACGGCTATGAAAAGGCCCCAGTCGAGCGGGTGGTTCATACAAGGCAGATGACAAGCTGCTTGCACGATTGCAAGAAGCAGGTTGTTCCAAAAACTGTCACTGAGGGCAGAAAAAATGGAACTGAGGAAGGGCCGGGTGGCGGCCACATATATAGCCATGAAGTGGCGAGGCGGCAATGGCCACTAGCCCTCTCCTGATAGGCAAGGGCAAAAATGTTTCTGACCAAACGTGAGCTGCACCACGGATACACCTATTATCGAATGTATTAGAGCAGCGCTCAAAGAAGAAGGGCAGAGTTATTGGGAAGGACACTTCTGTAGAGGAGAAAGGAGTCATTTCCTCTGCTCAGCCTGCCTTCTTTAGCTCTCCGCACCTGACAAGACACTAGAACAGGGATACAGAGAGGCAGGAAGAGGAGTGACAGCTATGAGCATCACTGTTCATGGCTCTCAGCTGGATTCTTGCCTCAACCTTTTAGACCAGGGGATTTTCTCAGCTGGGGTTTGCTCTGTCGGTGTTCTGTAAAAAAGTGTGCAGATTTCTTGCTGCCCATGAGTCTGTAATTAAAAGGAAATGGCTGTAAAAATCCCTCCTTCACCAGCAGCCTAGCAGCTGCCCGTCTGCTGTGCTGCAATTTGTCTTCCAAAGACCAACCCACAGATGTACTAAAGAACCTCAACCAACAGCAGAAAACCGTGTTCATGCCCAATGCAGCATTCAGCCCTCAGATAGAGAATTTCATCAAGGCTTCCTCATCAGATAAAAGCCCAGCTTTTGAAGTCTTGCCCACCAGGCTCATTCTGTCGTCCGTTCTACTGGTTGCAGGCATTTTTTATTCTCCTTCTTCACTGAACTTTCCTCTTTGTGACCCTGCTCTATTTGTGCAATGCTAGCTGTGGAGAAGTTTACAGACCTTATATCACAGGTGCAGCACAGAGAAAATCCAGCTCTACAGATCTACCTGACTGAGTTCCTGCTGCCTCATGTTTTGTCATGAAAATAAACTAGCAAACAGCCATCACAGACCTTTATCTGGCTTTGTTCTCTCTTATGGCCAGATTAAAGTGACCACAATCCAGTTTGTGCGTGTGCTCTCTAGTTTTCTGTATGATCCTTGCAAACAAGGTTTTCATAATATTTGCACATGTATGAGGAAATCCAGTCACGTATATGTATAACAGATAGTATTCAATAACAATGTGGTTTATGATGGTGTGTGATACACTGCATGTGCACAAATAAAAGGCTTGTTAGGGAATCTGGCCCCATCTCTGATTTATTCTTGCAGGACATAGGGGGAGAAGGGCAAAGACAGGGCTGGCAGGAACCATGACTATCGACACACTTAAATAATAATTATTTTTATTCACATGGTGTTGCTGGCATAGCTGATGTCAGAGAACAGATCAATACGTCCAGCAAAGATCACAGTCCTGCCCCAACAGGTTACAGCCCGGAGGCATGAAGCAGTGCAAGAGAGTAAAACAGGACACACAGAAAGTGCAGCCAGGTGGGTTCACACATGGACGGTGTCACTGAACCGGTGGGCGGCTGGGAGCTGTTTGAAGGAGGAGAAGGAAGGTGCTTGTTGGTAAACGTTAATGGGAACCTGACTGATCCCAGGGTAAGGTGAAGCATGAAGGAAACATAAGGGACAGTAACACAGAGTTGTTGCTTAGCCTCCCAGCTCCACTCAAGCCTCTGCCTCTTCCAGCCCCACTTCTCTGCTCTTCCTCCCCCTTCCTTGCCCTTAACCAAATCCAACCTCTTCTGCTCAGCCAGCTGCCCCAGCATGTAGCTCTGTCCCCTCACCCCATTTCTATAGTTTGTGTGTACATATGATTAGTTATTTTTAGTAATACTGTCTATTAGTGAAAGGCCCTTTTTGTTTTCAGCACGTGTATTGGGGCAAAACCATGGACAAACTCACTCTTTTGTGCACTTATGGAAAGGAGCATTCTGAAAAATACTTCTACAAGTGAAAATTTGGGAATAAGAATTTGCCCAGCATGAAAACAGCAACCATTTGAAGTGAAAGCATGAAAATATTATTAATTACTTTTGCCCAGCCATGGGTGAGCTCAAAGGCATCCATATCCTTGTCCTTTAAAATCAAGGCAAAACACTCACCAGCTACAGTGGGGCTAGATCTGGGGTCTCATCTGGGCCAAGATCTGGGGGGGTGCATATGCTCTACATCTTCCCCCAATCACCTGTACAAAGCTAGACAGTTTAGCCAAAATATCCCACCTGAAGGCACTCCAGCCCCCAAGCAGGACTGCATCCCACAGAAGCCAGCCGGGCTGCACAAAGCGTTTCACAGAAATGAAGTCTTGCCCAGCCTCAGTATCTCAATCACACAAACGATCAAACCCAGCAGCAGCCGCCAAGCCAGACCCACTCTGTGATCCCCAGCTCAGAGCCCAGTCTTGCTTCCCCTCCCCATGGAGTTTCTGACCTATTGAGAGTGCTCAGCCTCTTCACCTTCCAGTCCAACCCTTCAGATTGCTCTGAGTGAAGATTTGAATATTTTCTGTTACTGGAAGGTCTCCATTGCACCCAGCTTTGGGATGTAATGTGGTGGGAAGAGGAGAAAAATGACTTGATACAGCCAAGCCAACAGGACCAGCCTCAGGCTCCTGAACCCAGTGTGATGCTCCATGGTGGCCCCTCAGACTATACAGAGAAAACCAACACATAAAGATTTGCTCAGAACCAGTTATACAACAGGGAATAAAGCATTCACAGGGTCCAAGGCCCATGAAAGTTAGTGGAGAGTCTCCCATTGACTTCAGTGGGCTTTGCATCTCCACTTGCAAACAGAAATCTGTAACAGCTGGGGCAGAGGTTGTCTTGAAACATTCTGATGATGTTTTTGAAAACCGCACACACCTAACCTGGGAAAATGCAAACTCACTCGTCTGCACTTCTGTGGTGATCTGTTTTCAGACTCAGACATAACACCTTGGTGTGGGAATACTCAGTGAGCTAACACCATGTTTGTGTGTGAGAGGGAAATAAAGACTTGGCCTCCCACGCAAACCTGGTGTGCATGTCCACTGCACTCAGAGCTGGTGAGAGCGCCCTGCTCATTGCTAGAATCAGACCTTGCAACTCCCCAGTTGTAAAGCTGAGGTCTGAAAAATATTGCAGACATTTTAAAATGACCCTCACATTTAGGTGATCTTCCTACTGGCCTAAGGCTTGGTTTTTGTAACTCAGTCTGGTCCATGATGAATTGAGCTCTCTGGTGCAGTTTGAGGGCAGAAGATGATCCTGTGGATTACACAACAAACACGGCTGATTACAAGGCAGGCTGAAAAACCAAGGCTTTTGGTGTGTGGCTTCACACTTGCGTTCTGCACGGTAAACAAATGAGTGGAGGTGTCAGTGCATTTCCCCCAGCACCAGTTCCTCAGCCACCAGAGCTACAGCTCTCTGCAAAACTTCACTGTCTCTGCTCTGCATGGTTTCCTTTTTTGTGAGCTGTTCCCCCCTGGGAAGGAGCAAGGCTGTCACTGCTTGTAATGATGTGGCCGCATCTTGGGGCTACCATAAAGGATCGTATTGCTATACTAATGTGTGATTCCAGACCACTCTTCTTGAGTGGTCACAAGCACTACAGCAGAGTTTCACTTATATTTTAAATTTGAAGCTCTCGTGGTTGGGAAGAAATAGCCGCAGCAGGCCCCAATACAGCACTGTCCTCCTGAGTCTACAGACAGATCCACTGAAACCATGCCAGCTCCTGATCTTAGCTCCACTGTAAATAACTGCCCCCAAGTCAACCCAAGTCATTTAAATTACTCCAAATGTATAGTGTTACTGAAATAAGAATAAGGGCAGGTAGCTGCCAGAGACCCTGTGAGCTACGTTCAGCTCTGTGGAGTGTGGAACAGGGGCATAGTGAATATAGCAGCAGCACTATTTCTGACGCATGGTGAAGACAAGTTACCAAGAATCTGGGGTGATTTAGGAAAAGAACTGGCTTTATTGGGAGATTTAGCTGAACTGAGCTTGAAAGTCATAGATGAGCAGGGGATAGAGAGAGAGAGATTTTTTTGCAAGCTGCAGGGAGACATTTCAGATTAGAAATGAGGGAATATGAAGCTCAATTGTCCAGCACTGTGACAGTATGAAAGGCATCTGTGCCCAGTACTTTCCCAACACCCTGCTCCAGAGATTGATTTTCTTGTGGCCTCTTTTTGGATCTTTGTTATATAGTGTTAATGTCAGTGCCACACATATCATCAGACGTGTCACCAGAACAGACGTGGAAACCAGCAGCCACAGAGCCTGTCTGCTGCAGAACAGGAGACTGATCTTAGCTGAAACGGTCCTGGGGATAAAGGTAACCCCTTATTCCACTTTGGGAGAGCCCTGGGCACTGTCACTGCACCCACATAAAAGAGGGCATCCCAAAATGTGCACTGCTAGCCAATGGAAACAACTGACTTTACCAACCCTAGTGCAGTGGTTGGCAACCCAAAAGATAAGATGAGCCATTTTAAAAACTTCCTTCAGTAACAAAGTGTCTTGAGAGCCACAATGGGTGTAGCCTCCTGGGGGAGCCAGGGTTTGAAGGAAGCTGGGCACCTGCTGCAGCGTCCCATGGCTGGGGGGGCCCTGCAGGGTCCCTCTGTGGTTGTGGGGTGCCTGGAGCCAGGCCTGGGACTCCCGTAAGGTCCCCTGGTGGCAGGGTAGGGCCCAAAGCCTCAAAGGGGTGGCCAAAGAGCCGCATTTGGCTCCAGAACCACAGGTTGCCAACCGCTGGCCTAGTGGTTTGTTCTGTCCGAGTACTGGGGGAATACTACAGGGTTCACTCTAGGCTAGTAGTCATTAAACCATGGGTCACGACCCAGAACTGGGTCACAGACCTGTAGTTAATGGGTCACAGCACTGCTGCTCATAGGGGAGAAAAGGGAGCGATTGACAAAGGTGCTGGCCGCCCTGAGTCGTCAGGTTTGAGCACAGCAGCCAGTGCCCTTGGCAATTTCCCGGGCCTGCTACCCAGGGTGGAAACAACCATGGAAAACTTCAAAGGATGCAGGTTGCCCTGGGCTGCAGGTAGCAGCCAGCCAGCCAGCATGCTTTTAAACTTTCCATGGCTACTTCTACCCAGCCAGGTTAGCAGCCACAGCAAATTTCTGACTGTGTTGGGTCATGAGCATAAATAATTTTTTTCAACTGGGTCTCAAGAAAAAAGGTTGGAAAAACTCTAGGCCACAGTATCCACCACGGGTCACCATTTGCCACTTCTGGCAAAATGGCTATTGACCTGTGGTGAATTTTTCCTTTACTTCTACCACCTGTTTTTCTAAATAAAATTTTTAATAAAACTCATTTATACATGAACCAGTTCAAAAAAGTGTCCACTTTTTTCTGCCTACAGTGTAGTTATATGTGTGTTTGCGCAATACAAAATAATGACAATTTAGCACCTCTCTGCCCTTAACAATCACAGACTCGGCCTTGGGTCCTATACTGAGTATAGTATACACACACACTGCAAAATCCATTTGCGCTGGAGGAGAAATCCACAGACGGCCATTGCTGTCAAATGTTGCACCGTGTAATTCAGAACAACCTTAGTCAGCATCGAGTGTAATGTAGATTTCTTGACAGTTTCCAAGAAGCTAGCATAGTGAATGTTGTATATGCCCACAAGCACAAATTTGTACCGGTAACCTTTTTATCTATTTATCTTATTTATAATTATAATCGCGTCTAATTTTTATGTACTTATTAATGTATAATTCTTAAGTTTTTATTGTATTCACTTTGGAAATATATAAAGCAAATCCTGATTTTGATAAGCTGTGCTATGTGGATTGGTTGCAGAATTTATTCCAAAAATCTGAACAGCACTTTTCTGATTTTGAAAAGCATAGAATTTTTTCGGAATTTGTGCACGATCCATTTCACTTTGACATCTACAATTCTCAATTATCTCAAGAGCTTCTGAAGTTTCTTTCTTTAGAGCAGCATCTTTCTGAGACAGATGTGATTTTACTTCAAAGCACTCATTTGAAAAATTATTCAGTTGTTATGCTGTAGACTCATATTTTAAATCAAAATGAGTTCACAGTTCTAAATACAGTTTTCAGTTTTTGGTTCAACTTGGCTCTGTGAATCAACATTTTCTGCAGTAAAAATGGTGAACTCAAAACGTAAGTTACAGATATTGGATGAAAATGTGGAGGCAGAGTTGAGATGTAGTCTAACTGATTTTATGCCTGATTTCCCTGCACTAATTCATGAAAACATATGTCAGGTTTCTCATTAATTCTATCAATAAATTATTCAAAACATTATTGTTTATTTTTTACCCCTCTGTATTCTTTAAAAACACAGTTAAAATATTTTTTCTCATGTGGCTAAAATGTTAACACATTCACCACAATTTTGACAAGTATGAAAAAAACTGTTGGACATCGCTGCTCCAGGCTGAGTCAACGGAGCTATACGTCCCCCTGAGAGAGCTGTCGTGCCATGTCAGCAGGGCCACTAATAGCTTTCACTTTCAGCAGGAGGTAACATGACTGCGGCCATTTGCTGAATGAACTTTGTGCGTCTTCCAGCCCACCCCAGAGCAGCTTCAGGCGTGACACTGAGATCCTCTGGCTCTGCCGTGTGGCTTGTTTGAAACACTGCTTGTGCTGACCATCTGCTTGTCCTGACATGGAGAAAGCAAGTGCAGTCAGTGCCACAACACTGCAGACCCAAATAACACTGCATCATCTCCCCAGAAGAGTGGTCCCCTCTCTGGGCTTCTTCTCTGTCACTGGCTCGCAGGAGTGAGCACTGCCTCTTGGTAAGGAAACCATCTGAGGACAAGCAGAACCCTCCGTTACACCAGATCAGCACAGGAAACGGTGACATTCACTCAGCAATGGGCCTCGGCAGAAGAAGGGCAGAAAAGGCAGAGAGGAGTGAATGGGTAGCTCCGTGCATCAGCCACAGAACAGTGGGGCCAGAATGCAGGGCTGCCCCAAAACTGCCGCTGCTATTCCAGAGCGTGAGCCGCAACAGCAGCCGCAGTCCCTCTACTCCCGTTGCAGGGAATCCTGGACCCTGGGCTCACGTACACATGCATCTGCTTCACCTTCCCCTGTCCTCCATAAATGTGGCCTTCCCAGCTGGGCAGTGAACGGCCCATTCAGAGATCTGGCACATAGATCTGGGCAGACACCCGGGCACGACCACTGAGCCGATGGCTCTGCTCAGCCCCTGCGTGGGGCTTACAAGGTGCAGGGGCTTTGCACAAGTTTCTGCACTGGGGTGAATCACTCTGACATGGGGCCAGTCCGATTATGCCTCAGTTAATGAAATCTGTAAATATAGGATGGAAATATCCACCTACTGCACAGCACACAGGGAGAGCTGTAAAGCACTGAAACAGCCTGACATGCTCCAGTGGTGCAGAAAACTAACCTTACTATAACTTACATTAGTTAGCAGTGGATCAGCAGAGCGTAAAGATCAAAGGGACTCTGAAAAGTGACACAGCAGGGACTGGAATGAAGTGTGAGCGCTTTCAATATACAGATCAGCACTTACACTGTACTCACTCCACTGGAGTTTTGAATAGATTATTTCATTGCTGACAGGTTGTGAAAGGGACTCTCTCAGGGCCAGAGCTGGGGTGCTGGAAATCAGATCGGACTTTTCCAAGGAAACTTCTGGTTTCTTGGCCTTGATTCGGTGCTTTACTACTATAAAACACAAAAGGATACATGCATTTTATTTCCTCTCATTCTGTAACTTCCCTCATCGTCAAAGCATCTGACAAAGTGGGATTTTCTCCCACAAAAGCTCATGCGATAAATAAATCTGTTAGTCTTTAAAAGTGCCACAGGACTCCTTGTTTGTTTTACTGAACTAGACTAACACAGCTACCCCTTTGGATCCACGCATTTCACGGGAGGACTTGGAAATATCTTAAGCAGACAGGAGAGGAAAGACTGCGTTCTGCCTTAAGGTATCTATTTATAGGCTGGGTTTGGTGGCTTTGTGGGTGCTTTCATTTTTTTTTCTTCTGTTCATTTATTTTACACCAAAATGTCTGATCTAAAACCCTTGAAGTTCCATATCTGCTTACATCTCAGCATAGTGGATGGTTTGTAAAGCACTTAAATAATCTCGGATACTACAGAAGTGCAAAAAGTTGCTGTTATTTTAATTTACATTTGTTATCGGATCATTCCATTGACATCAGTGGGCTCTCAGTCAGACTCCAACACCTGAAGGGCCATATGTTGACTCTGATCCATATGTGCAACTCCTGTTAACATCAGTGGAAATTCTGCCTTAAATGCAGAATGTGTAAGTGAGGCCATGCTCTGGGGATCTAACGTGTGTGGAGATTTGACCTTATCCAGCTGTTAGGTATAAAATATGGCTCTTTATGCACACACCAGTCATTCATTGTCGCAATTCAGAGGGTTTTTAACTTTTCATTCTTTACTTTGCATTTATTGTTACAGACTTAAAGAAGAGAATAAGCATGGAGCCATATATGAATTTAGGAAAGACATCCTGTATTGGTCATTTCTCTGAACATCGGACATCCATCACTGAGACATCACAGTAACTTAGGCCTTGTCTACACTACAAAGTTTCATTGACACAACTTATCCTGTTGTACAGTCACATCAGTAATTAAATCATCACTGCACACGCTCACTATGCTCCTTGTATCCGTGGAGTGCAGTCACACTACCAGCTCATACGTCGACAAACAGCTAGTCCACTGTGCAACTGCACATAGGGTGCTTTGGAAAGGGTTTTCAGTGTCTGGTGGGACAGGCACATCATCGCTTTCCGAGTCCCATCATTTCATGGCCATCCTACTAGACCGACGGCTGCTTTTCAACAGCCCTATCAGCCAAACTACAGTGCTGAACACAAGCACAAACAGCCCAGAAAAGTGTGAGAATGGTGTGGGGGAGGGAGTGGAATATCGTGTGTGTGACACACACAGCCCAACGGTGTGTGTTGGGGGACAGTGAGTGTGTCCAGCCTATTTGATGTCTCTTTAAGTACAGACAGCAGCTGGAAGCCACCACTCCTGAGGAAGAAGCTGATGCACAGGGAGCTGGTGTCCCCTGTGTGCCACCCCCCAGGCTGGCAGAGACCTGTGCACCAGCAGGGGTAGGGGGATACCCCCAACATTAGCCCCACATCAGGAGTCAGGAATGCTCAGTAGATGCGAGTTCTCCATGCTAAGCAATATTGAAACTTTCCAGGGTTTCAAAGGGGAAGGCCACACTTCTGCGTAGCTGGAATGCAGGACAGTGCAGCAGGGCTCAGAATAGTAAAACAGCACGGTCAGGGTGAGCATTGTGGGATAGCTTCTGGAGGCCAGTTCTAGCACACAGCATCTACACCAACAATTTGCTGCTCTAACTGTGCCACAAAAATCTCTACGGTTCTCACCGAGGCGGTTTTATTTTGGACAAAGAAGCAGAGTTTTGTCAGCGAGAGAATCACTGTAGTGCCTACAGCACCACTGACCTGTCGCCAACAGCTGACTTTGGTCACCAAAACTCTGCAATGTGGAGCAACCCTGAGAACACTAAAACCAAACTTTGTTGAAAAGTGTAAGATGCTGGCTAAAGAGGGGCACCGGAAATTGTGTGCAATTCCCTACCAACAATAACTTACATGTAAAATACAAACCCAACACAATGAGGAACAGAAGAAGCAGCCCAGCAGTCAGACTGGAGATCAGTAGCTTATTTACTGGGGCTATAAAGGAGAACAAATGGTATTTGTGAGAAGTCAAGAAAAAGAAAATTGAATTTCATCCAGTTGCTCTTCTGCAAAGCCCTGGGTGTTGTTCCCCTTCTGTTAAGGATGAAAAACGCACTCAGACACTCAGGTATCAGACTCCGCATAGACTAGACACAGCAGTACACACAAAGACGTACAGCAAGATTCCAAGCCAAATGTTACTTAATGGACCTGATGAATTCTCCGTTGATACCTTACAAGACATTACCTTGTACAAAAATTACAACAGGTGATTTTTGGTGTAAGCATAGACATGATTTTTGGGGAGTAGAGGGCTGTTGCTTCTAAACTGCAAGCCTCATGCAGGCAAAGAATTTGTTCCACACACACACCATGCACAGCCTCGTTGGCCTGACTGGAGCTGCCCCCTCAAATATATATAAGTCAAACCATGCCTACAGATGAACGTGACCATTTATCACCTAGTCCACCTTGCCCGAGTGGCAAGAGAGATAGGATAGTGAGAAGGGGACTGTCTGTGATTCCACGGTAAAACTGCTACAGTGATCCAGGACTCATAGTTGTTACTCAGTCGGTGAAATCCAATTATAGAACATATGACCTCTTGTGGGTGTCTAACCATGAGCTTCTCCAGACAATGGGACAGAAATCACTGCCCATAGTCCTTTAGATGCACAGCTGAGGTTCTGGATTGTAAAAGTGCACTGTTACTTTTCTAAAATATTCAAAGAAGAAAAAGAGCAAAGGGTTTGCTAACATGTAAGAAACAATTGGGCAGCAAATCCTTTGCAATTTTCTTCTGCAAGGAGTCTGAATTTCCAAACAATTCACTTCCTGATGCATTACATGATGAATGTTCACCCAGAACAATTAGTTTAATATAATAATACATTTGAAGAACAAGGAAAAGGCGAAAGAGAGAGAAATAAGTTGTACATCTTACTGCAATCTACAAAAAAATTACATTGTAGAGATACAGCTAATGAGTTACTTTTTCTTGCTACCAATAGTCACATGGAAATTCATATTAAAATATACATTAGATTCAAGAACTGTCACTGAGTTTTACTGGGATGTAGGTACCTAAATCCTTTCAGCTCCCTTGATTATTCAAGCCTAGATACTAACTTATTATAACAGTGTTTATTTATGAATGCATACATGCCCTAATGATTGGAAAAGAATCTTTGCATTTTACAGTCAATTCATACAGTTAATTAAGACAATGAATTTAAATACCAGCAGATCAGTATTTATTTTTACAAAATAGTGTTTTGGTTTGGTTTTTTTCTTACTGAAAAATGTGTATTTCTGGCCCCTAAATTGTATGTCAATAAAAACACAGACAGGTGTAGTGTCAATAAACATTGTAACACAGACAGCAGAAATTATGTTTTTCAGTCTAATTCCAATTATTAAGAACTGGGGCTATTAACTGACAGGTCTGACTCCTTCTCACCTTACTAGCCCAAACAGTGCCTGATCCAAAACCCACTGAACTCAGCTGGAGTTCTTGGATCACCAGAACAATCACTCTCAAAAGCAGGGAAAACATTAAAACTAAATAAACTCTGTTTCAAATACTGATGGCTCCCTCCGAAATGAAAAAAATAAAATGGAATTTCTGAAACAATTTACAAAGGGCCACAAACAACAGAAGAAGCACTGTAATTTAGTTGAAACGCAGGATATCTTAAATGTATTTGATGATCACGATGACCACACCCATCCTAAATTCATAGATCTAACTAACTACATTTCAGAAAAGAGATCTTGTTTCAGCTTCAGTTACAAAATACGCAACAATCCAATAAGAGATGGGGGAAAAAATCAATGGATCTTTAAAGACCCTTTGCTTTAGACTAAGATAATGATCCTTTTATAAAAGCAACTTATGTGAACATTTTTTTGCTTTTATTTCATTACTCTTTTATAATTGTCCATTAAAATAATCTAGAATGCTTTTATAAATAATACAGATTAGGAATTCTTTTTTTTTTTTTTGTAAATCAACCTTTTATCATGACAATTTTCCATCAATATTTTGAGAGTTAGCATGGCTAAGTTAGCAGGACATTTTTGTAAACAGACTAAGGTTTTCCATAATGGTGCAGAGGAGGCAGACGATCACTCTGTCTCAGAAATACAAAGAAGGACCAAAAATAGGCATGAGTGCTAGAATTTATACATAATATTTGCCTTCAGATGGAGAATACCTAATAGAAGCTCTGCCATTGCTATAAAATATGGCAAATTTCCCTTTCGCATCAAAATTTGCTAATTGTTTGCAGATAAGAAGCCATCTACACACAACTTTTTCACAAGCAAACTTCAAACTATTCTCTACAAAGCCTCCACTGCCAAGGTTATTCTGGTGCCATTTCACACCATAAAATATATACATTGGTTTGATTAAAAATACATGATGTCACAAACTTCTTTAAATCACACTAAACTCGGGAGTTCCAAATAGTCCATGCATGGTATGAAATACTTTAGAGAATGACAACCAACATACAATTTCACAGCACCAGAGACAATGAAATGATAGGACTGGTCTGGTAAATAAGATAATGTTCTGTGTAATGTTCAAATAAAGTGAGGCAAGAGAAATATTAAAAAAGAAATTGCAACAGATGAAATATAATTGCATGGTAATGGGTTGAAGAATCTTTTAAACAACTCATAAACATGCTTGCATCATTTTATTGCATAGGCAGTCAGACAGCTAAGATTTTTCATCCAGGTGCATCAAAATGCCCAAGAGAAAGAAAGAATCAGGAGAGAGGGAAAAAGAGAGACACTTACCCCTGACAATGAGATAAGTCCCAGGGCCATTTGTTCTTGAATTAACCTGGGAAGGCACTATGCTCACATCACAGTAATACAGGCCACTGTCATTCAACCGAACCTCAGAGATGAAGAGAGAGCTGGTGTTCTTTTCAAAATTTATCTGACCCTTAAAAGGGCCTTCAGTGATTGAAACAGGAGCAGAAATATTGGGACGAGTGTCCCTAAAAGTCAGGATCCTCTTGGACAGATTTTCATGGGTCATCTCATACATCCAGATAATTTCATAGAATGGATCGCCAGCAGTGGGGGATCCATTAAAGGAACACTCAAAGGAGATGGGTTCCCCCTCAGCTACCGAGATGGTCAGAGGGCTTTCCCCAGAACCTAAACGGGAAAAAAATAGTTAAAAGTAGGTAGGCTTCTCAGTAAACTCAGGATCCTAGTGTTTTGAAGGGACTGGTTTCAGTTAGTTCAACCCACTTTAATTGTATTTACTGTTAGTGTTGCACGTATATGAATTTAGCAGTGGTGAAACGCACCAAACCACCCTGAAGAATTAATTTCACTGTTTATTCACAGATCAGACAGAATACAACCAATCCTCTCATATTACAGCCTTACACCAAATTGTCCAACAGTATGCTTCATTGCTGACTGTCACTTTAATTCCTTTAGAATGCTCGGAGATGAATCTTTGTTACATTTCAGTTATTATATATCATATAACATGGTTTTGTGGTTTTCTATCCATGGAGTTAATTGAACAATCAGGACCATTGGGAATACCACCTCCCTCTGATGCTCTGTGTGCCTTTTGTTTAATAAAGTAATTTGACTGAGACTGCACATAACTTTGAAGATAGGCAGTTTAAATGCCCTTGGCTTTCATTCATTTCAGGAAAACTCAAGAATTTTGAAAATGTTCTTCCTTAAATGTTTGAATATGAATAAAATCTAGTTTGTTATGCAATAATGCCCCCTGTTTTTAATTAGTTCCCTCAAATATTTAATGCTACCTAGATGATGTTTCCTTATCACTAATATTACTTGGTTTACTTTAGTTATAAATGCCAAGAACTAATAATTTAATCTCATAATTTCATAAGGAAAAACATGATTCAAAAATATCTAATTAAATTCAATTAAATTGTTTCTTTGTATATAGGAAAAAGGGGTTATTATTTTGATCTCAAATTAAGTGGGTTCCACTTCCTTTCCACTTTAATACTGCTGTTAATACAGCAATCATGATTTATATCTGAATACTAAACATAATTGCATAGACATATATATTTATATCTATTTCTTTTTCATTTAAACAGATTACAGAAGAAAACTATACCTGTTATTCACCATACTGACATTTTATTTACTCCTTTTTTTCATGATACATAAAAGGATGTAAGAGCACTCCTCTAGAGAATGCCTTATTGCTTGTCTCAAGTCAGCAGTTTGTATGTCAAGTCCAATAAAAGACAAAATCCGAAAAGAACTATTCTCCTTTGATGCACCCAAAATACTGTAATGCAAACAGTGTATGAAGATTGTAGGCAAAAATCCATTGTCCTAATTCACAGAACTAGCTTATGCCACAAAATCCAGTTCAAACACAGAATTCAAGCCCTTCAGATATCCAAGTTGTCTGGATCTAGGGGTTTGCTTTGGCCCACTAGAGGGATGGGGTCAGATCCATCTGTGGACTTCTGAGGCGCTCCAAGTTCAAGGCAGTTCTGATTTGGTTTGGAATGCAGGGGCTCATCTTTCATATGCCCTCTTTCCATTTTCCAGCACCAGATACCCCACCTCAGTTAATGCAGATTTCCATCTCGCTCTTCCACTGAGCAAACTTCCTAAATGCCCAAGGCACGGCAGGATAATATCTTAGTGATATGACTCTGCTTACCTGGCAAAAGAAACACTTCCAGCAAGAAGGAAAGCACCACCACAGAAGTGGGAAGAGCCATGTTTAGCTTGTAGTCGTTCTTTCTTCTTTTCTCTTTCTCTCTATCTCTAAAGGGTCATGTTGCTCATAGCTTCTGCAGACAACACTACTTGACAGTAGAGGCTGCAACCTGGGTGTGCTGTGAGTAGGAAAGAAAGAACATTTCTCACCTCACCCAAGGACGTAGTCTGCAGGGTGCACAGGAGAAAGCAGTGTGACAAGTAACCCTAATAATAACCCAGCTCTGCCCCCACGGCCTCACAGTGGAGACGGCCCAAAGCACATGCTTCACAGGAGACCTGTCCCACATCAATGCAACCCCAACATGCTGACCTTTTCAAGAACCACCAACAGGGGAGAGAAGAGCTGGCGGATAATGGAAAGAAGATGATCAGAATACTTAACTGACAAATTGAAAAGACCAGGACAGAAATTTCATTTGTAGTGCTTCTCCTGGAGGTTGGACCCCATATTAACAATGGCATTTTCCACTGGAGAATGCCCTTCCCCATCACACTTTGACCCTTTAATCTTCCTCACCTCACAATCCCTCATCAGCACAGTCCATAATGTCATCTTTTCCACTGGCCCTTCTGGCCCATCAGCCTTTCCCCTGCTGCCCATTGGGTCTCCAATCTTGGAGCTGCACAAACACAATCAGCACCTCAGGCCTTCCTAACCCTATGCCGTGAGTGTTGGAGTTAGGTTCTGGAGCTAGAGGACTGGGTACCCCTTGTCCTATGTAGCAGGCAATATTCTTATCATATTTCAATCCCCTCTTTTGAATCGATAAATCTGGTGTTACTAACGTGCAGTCTGTGGTGGTCTTGTAATTGTATCACACCTGAGAGAAACAAGGTAGGGCAGCTTCATGTCCTTGTCTCCTTCACCAACAGAAGTTGATCCTATAAAAGATATCACCTCACCCACTTTCTAACACTATCATTATACGGGGCCTCTACCATCAAAGAGAGCTATGCCAACGACGGGTGGGGGGGTCTCATGTCATGAAAAGAAGACGAAAAAAGTGAGGATGCAGAGAGAAGCTGAAATGGGTAAAAGCAGCACATTATGAATCACTTACTTGCTCTTCATCACTCCGGGGCAAAAAGATGGTGAGGATGAGGCCACTGTAGCCACATCTAGCCCTAGATCAAACAGCATCCAAGGCATGGACAGACCGTCTGCAGCAGAGACAAATACCCATTTGTTATACTCCTTAATACCTTATTTTTTTATTGCATTTTTAGCCAGTTTCATGACTTTGATGAAGGATCTGCATAAATTCTTTGAGCTCTCAGAAAGTCTGGAAGCTTCCATAAGAAACTACAAAGGTTCAGAGCACTGTAGGAAGTTGGTGAATAATGAATCCACTTATGGAATACCTGAAATATTTCACTTTTATTCTATTTTCCCTTGTCTTGCTAATAGGAGAAACAGCCCCAGAGCCTGGATCATGTAGGTCACTTACCCATAAATCTGGCCTGACTACCGGCAGGTGCAGCTGTGTTAACATTGTCAAGCAGTGCATCGGGACACGCGGACTGAGTGAGTGCAGGATTGGATGGGGGCCATAAATGGTGTGAGTTTAATGGAGCCACAGCAGCAGTTCCTAAATGAACAGAAGTCAGTGAAGGCTGAGGTGGGAATGGGGCCGAGGTAATCAGTGCAGGTAATTCACAGAAGAAGAGGTGAATCAATGGTGGATAAAGAATTAATTACTTCCAGAGATGAATAAAAATGGGAGTTAAACCAGTTAATGACTGAATTTCATAATGAACCAGCAGGTACGCAATTCAAGCTGTCCAATCAGTGCCAACGAGCCAGGCCATGGGAGGGCAATATGGAAGGTGGCCAGAGGACAGCAGGCAGTGACCAACAGTTACCAAGAAATAGTTCAGCCAGCAAAGATGAGACTTCAGCAGTTGTCCGTCAGGGAGAAAAGGCTGCTGAGGTCTACTCCCCATCTCTGCTGTGAGGCCAGAAAGACGACAGCCATGCAAAGGAACAAATGACTGGAATTCAAACACGACACTGGCACAACCAGCCCTGCTCTTACAGAAAAGCCCATGGGCGCTTCAATACACAGCTGCCTGTTCAAGGCCTCTGTCTATTTGACATCTCTGAAACACAGCCCCAGCGCCAGTTCAGTGTTTGCTGATGCCACACTGGGACCGTTCAGCGCAGAGTGCCTGGGACCCATGTCTCTCTCTGAGTCACAGCATCCTTCCTTGGAGTCTCCTGACTTTCCCGTGTGGATATCCAGACCAAGGACTTAGCAGAGCAAGCCCTGTTTCACTCTTGAGGGCTGACAGGATCACAGCACGAGGTGCTATGTCTGTGAGCCATAAACACATACTTCCCTCAAGTGGCAGCTCTGTGTATTTTTGTCTTAACATCTGGAAGAAAACCACAGCGATCAGTGAAAGTCAGGTCAACTCTGAAATATTCACCCAAAGGTGGTTTAAATGCTAGTTGATGGGAATTGGTCTGTTATGGGGGACGGACAGAGGAGTGTTAATGTTGAGGCTGATGCCAGGATTGTTGAGGTCCCCTTAGCTTGTGATTTCCTTGGCTTGAATGTTTGTTGTTGGGATTATTCTGCGGATGGCCTCAATGGTGCCTCTTCTCTTACATTAAGCTTAGCAACCATAAACCAACAAAATCCTTTGTTTCTGGATAATCAAGAGTTAGGTAGCTCTTTGGTCTGGCAGAGATGTGGGTCCAACCCACACCATGCTGGTACTGCAAATGGACTACACAGCCCACAGTGAGGCCTGGAATGCACCAGAGAGGATTGTGGGCACATTTTAGGTATTTCCATCATCCCCCTCTTCCCATCACTAATGCTCAGGATGATGATGGGAGACTTTAGCCTTAATGTGAGAGTCACCATCCTGTTTCCCAAGACAGACAGAAAAACACACACACACAGCCCACATAGGCAACCTTGTCAGCTATAAACACAGGCCTATGGCCCTGAATACACAGCAGAGGCTGTGAGGCGATTAGGCCTCTACACACTGACTACATATGCCATAAAGGACCAAAACATAAAGACCCTAACTCTTTGCCGGGCAACCATCACCATACCAACAGTTTGCAGCAGAAAAGATACTAGTATATCCCAGTTCAGATTTTTTCTACCATTTTGTGTCACCATGGTAACAGTCCCAAACCAAGGATGGGACATTCAGCCATTTTCTCACCACCAGCCATTTTAGAAATAAAAGTGTGAGGACAGGAAGCAACTGCCTCTAATTATAAACTGGCTGATCAAATTAGGAAAGGCCTAAGGAGGGTCAGCATAAATCAGATTACCATTATTCTAATAGGCATCCCCTTCTCAATACATACTCACTCGGTGGGTCACTGGGGTGTGTGATCTCTGAGTTTCACCCTCTCATGTGTAAAATGGGGATAAATGAGGCTTTGTGCATGGAGCTCATGGGTGATCACAGAGTAACATGCAGCCTGCTGGCTGTAAATGACTCAGGAGAGGTGCTGTGTTGGGTAAACACTGGACAGGATGGTCATCATTCGAAAGGAGGGACTTTCAGCCTGAAGCACAAAGTGAACTAATGGCTAGAAATGCAGCCCTGTGATCACCTGCTTCACCAGCTCCCCTCACACTCATCACATCCAATGAGCTCCGTTCAGCGAGTCAGTCTCTAGCTTTCCCATGGCACTTTCCATCCATGGCTCTCCCAGCACTTTACAGAGGAAAGGAGTGCACTTATCCTATGGTACGGGTGGGGAGGCTGAAGTACAAAGGGATTCACCCAAGTCATCCAGCAGAAGAGTTGGGAACAGATGTCCCAGCAGCTGTCCCCCCATTCAGCGCTCTGTCCCTTGACCACACTGCCCCTCTGCCCAAGCCTGGCCTCTCTGCAAGGCCAGCCGTTCCAGCCCTTTGCTATTCCTTCGCCAGGTATCAGCACCCGCAATCGAGATTGTGGTGTCAGGATTGTGCTGGTGTCCATGATGCGTTAATCCAGCAGGCAGAGGAGATCTCAAATGCCCCTGGCGCGGCTGGCCTGGCTTTGCAGTGTCATGGCCTTCAGTGGTTGGTGGTTCTGCTCAACAGGTGCGAGCTCAGGCTTTTCTCTGGGTTTGTCAGTGTGTCCTTCTCTCTGTCATCTATGGCAGTGTCTCTGGGGAGTCCATGGACCGACCCTCACAGACAGATGCGCTGGGATGGACAGTTTATGCCTCAGTTCCTCATCTCACTGAAAAGCTGTGATAAGAGTTATAAATGTTATACCAAAAAGGGGCACCCAGGAGAGCACCCCCTCATAAAAAGCAAAGACTAGCAGGATCTTATTCAGGGGGACAAGGCAATATGCCACATTTATTGTAAATAAGTAAGGATAGCAAAAAGGACACACACACGAAGTTCTGCACCCTGGTATGATATAATTACCAGTCCTTTCATGTGTTGCTTGAGCCAACCTAGTGGCCAACTAGGCTGGGCAAAAGGAGGGAGCCAGGCCTCTGTCGGTCGCGATCCGATGCTCCAAGATGACAGTTGCACAATGAGACCCCAAAGTTTTCATGTTCTCACCCATCTTTTATACTTGCTGGCCTTCATGTAAGGCTATGGGATTTGCTGTGTCCTGTGAGCTCACTGGTCACCAGTCACTTCAGACTTGCTTGTATTTTGTTCTTTTCTTTCTGGGGTGGCTCCTTCTGTTTGCTTTAATGAGATGTCTGCATTGTTCAGCCAGTTAGATGCTACTTATGGTTCATCAGGACAGGCTCACAGTTGGGACACACACACGCCCTTCATTCACACACCTTGCTCACACATTTAAAAGAACATACATAGCATACACCTAAACCAGCAGGCGTTCCAGTAATCGTCAGCCTCATCCTCTGCTTGGGCCCCACTGACGACTAAATTCCAGAGCTTGTTGGAGGTGTTAGGGGATATGATGAATCGCTCTGGGATCCCTGTGCCCCTGCCCTGGTCACTGCTAGATTATAGTTGTCCACAGATCGCAGGACATTGCACAGTTTCTGCTGGCACCATAGCACCCTGTAGCTGTCAATGCTGGACCACGTGGAGGACAGGGTGCAGGAGAATCTCACATTCTCTCCGGGGGACACGGACACCGAGGGCGTCTGAATCAGCACAGCCTGCAAGCTAGAACCTGGAAAGAGAGAATAAAGAACTGAAATGTGGCTCTGCCTATGTGAAAGCTGAGAGTGGGGCAGAGCCGCTGCAGTGCCTAAGAGCAGAGAGGGAAACAGGGCAACTTTCTTCCCTACCAAAGCAGTACGTGAGCAGTGCAAGGAGCAGAGGAGCCCAGGCAGTGGTGGGAATCCAGACCAGCTCAGCTTCCTGAGATAAAGTCTGTGGCTGGGGCCTGCAGATCCTCTCTTAAACCCCAGAGCTGGAGACCAGCCCCTTCATGCAAATCTGTCCCCGGCTCACTGGCTAGTGAAGATGGCCCAGCCCAGTGGAGAAGGGCAGACTTATTGGGAAGGACACTTCTGTAGAGGAGAAAGGGGTCATCGCCTCCCCTCAAACTGCCTCCTTTTTACTGAGCTGAGCCCCTCAGCTTTTTCCAGAAGAGGCAAAGAAAATCCTTTAGCTGTGAGTGGCTGAGAAGACAGAACAGGGATACAGAGAGGCAGGCAGAGGACTCACTTGTATCGGCATAACTGATCATGGATCTCAGCTGGATCCTTGGTTCAACCTTCTAGACAAGGGGAGGTCCCCAGCTGGGGTTTGGTCTGTGCGTGTCTCATCCCCAGTGAAACTAGAGCAGCAGGAACGCACGGGTCACTTTGCAGGGAAGGGATCTACTGAGAGATCAGGCTCTGTACTGAGGTTTCCAAAGGGATAGCCGTGTTAGTCTAGTCCCCTTGCATTTAGTTTCATTCCTTTCTGTAAGTTCACCCATCTTCAAAGCATCTGAGGAAGTGGGATCTTCTCCCACGAAAGCTCATGCAAAAAATAAATCTGTTAGTCTTAAAGTGCCACACAACTGCTTGTTGGGTTTTTTTCTGTACTGAGGGCAGCTCAGTCATACACACATCTGACCTGCGTGTCTGTTATCTGGTCATACCCACCTCACACAGCTATGTGCTCTGAGCACCCGGGTCTATCCAAAGAGGCCCTTCTTTGGCCCTTCCAACAGCAGGTATGACTCTCTTACAAATCCCTATGAGTCTAACAGGTCACTTGGCTGGATCAGCAGACTCAGCTGATGACTCCAGGCACCTATTAACTAACTTTGCCATTCTCTGGTCCCTTTTGGGTCCCTGCTAAGAAATGAGATGTTCCAACATTAGCTCTTCTGGGCTCTGCAGAGGCATTGATGATCCCATGGTATTTTCCAGCAGAAGAGGGCCCATAAATTTACACATATTCTGTAAAAAAGTGTGCAGATTTCTTGTGGTCTATGAGCCTGTAATTAAAAGGAAATGGCTACAAAAATCCTTCCCTCACCAGCAGTCTAGCACCTGCCTCTCTGCTGTTTTGCTATTTGTCTTCCACAGATGTACTAAAGAACCTCAGCCAACAGCAGAAAACCATGTTCATCCCCAATGCAGCGTTCAGCCCTCAGACAGAGAATTTCATCAACCCTTCCTCATCAGATAAAAGCCCAGCTTTTGAGGTTTTGCCCACCAGGCTCATTCTGCTGCCTCTTTTACTGGTTGCAGGCATTTTTTATTCTCCTTCTTCACTGAACTTTCCTGTTTCTGACCCTGCTCTATTTGTGCAATGCTAGCTGTGAAGGAGTTTACAGACCTTATATCCCAGGGGCTGCACAGAGAAAATCCAGCTCTACAGATCTGACTGAGTTCCTGCTGCCTCATGTTTCATCATGAAAATAAACTAGCTAACAGCCATCACCACCATCCCTTCATCCAATTTTGTTCGCTCTTATGGCCAGATTAAAGTGACCGCAATCCAGTTTGTGTGTGTGTGCGTGCGTGCATGCATGTGTGCTCTCTAGTTTTGTGTATGAGCGTTGTAAACAAGGTTTTCATAATATTTGCCCATTTATGAGAAAATCCAGTCACTTGTATGTATAACTGATAGTATTCAATAACAATGTGTTTTATGATGGTATGTGATACCCTGCACGTGCACAAATAAAAGGCTTGTTTGGAAATCTGGCCCCATCGCTGATTTATTTTTGCAGGATATAGGCAGGTGTTAAAGTGGGCCAAAACAGCCCAGAACGCCATTCCAGGGCCCACTGTTTTTAGGGACTCAGCGTTCCAGCCTCACTAAAAATAGAAAACGGTCCCAGAACGCTGCATTCTGGGGCCCGCCATTGAAAAACAGCAGCGTTCCGGTTCCATTTTCTATTTTTAGGGGCCCAAATGCTGGGGCCCCTAAAAATATCAGGCCCTAGAACAGCGTTCCCCTGCCTTCTGGCAGGCAGGAGAGGGGGGCGGGCTCCCCTGTGCATGCACAGGCTTCACAGTTTCCCAGCCCAGCGCACTGCTGGTGAGTACTCGGGCGCCTGGCTTGTGCTGGGTGGGGGAGTATGCGGAGTGCCTAAGCTGAGGGTGGGTATTGGGGGTAGGGAGTGGATTTTGGGGACAGGGGAGTGGATATTGGGGGTGGGTATTGGGGGCAGGGGAATGCATATTGGGGGAAGCAGCTGGGGTGGGCGCAGGAGATGGAGTTGGGGGAAGGCGTTTGTGTGCAGGAGCTAGGGTGGGGGGCTGGCATTTGGGGGGCAGAAGCTGGGATGAGAGGTCAGGAGATAGGGTGCAGGAGGGGGCCCACCAGTGTGGGAAGAGGGGCCCACCCAGTTAGGATGGTTCTGGGGCCCATACTTTAACCCCTGGATATGGGGGAGAAGGTCAAAGACAGGGCTGATGGGCACCATAACTATCTACACACTTAAATAATAATTATTTTTTATTCATAGGGTGCTGCTGGCATAGCTGATGTCAGAAAACAAATCAATGTGTCCAGCAGTGATCACAGTCCTGCCCCAACAGGCTACAGCCCAGAGGCATGAAGCAGTGCAAGAGAGCAAAGGTAAAACAGGATGCACAGAAAGTGCGGACAGGTGGATTAGAGATGGAATATGTCACTGAACCTGTGGGCAGCTGGGAGATGTTTGAAGAAGGAGCAGGAAGGTGCTTGTTGGTAAACGTTAATGGGAACCTGACTGAGCCCAGGGTAAGGTGAAGAATGAAGGAAACGTAAGGGACAAGAACAGTTGTCACTCAGCCTCCCAGCTCCACTCAAGCCTCTGCCTCCTCCAGCCACACTTCTCTTCTATTCATCCCCCTTCCTCGCCCTTAACCAAATCCAACCTCTTCTGCTCAGCCAAATGTCTCCAGCACTTAGCTCTGTCCCCTCACTCAATTTCTATAGTTTCGCAGTATATGATTAAGTATTTTTAGTAGTGCTGTCTATTAGTGAAAGACCCTTATTGTTTTCAGTGCATGTGTATTTGGGGCAAAACCATCAACAAATTCACTCTTTCGTGGTGGCTATGGCAAGCAGCATTTTGAAAAATACTCCTACAAGTGACAATTTGGGAATAAGAATTTGCCTAGCATGAAAACAGTGACCATGTGAGGTGAAAGCATGAAAATATTATTAATTACTTGTGCCCAGCTATGAGTGAGCTCAAAGGCATTCATGTCCTTGTCCTTTAAAAGCAAGGCAAAACACTCACCAACTACAGTGGGGCTACATCATGCTCTGCACTTGTCTCTCACCTGGGCCAAGAACTGGCAGTGCATGTGCTCTACATCATCCCCCAGTCACCCATCTAAAAGCAGGACCCAATTTAGCCTAGAGCATCCCATCTGAAGGAGCTCCAACCCCCGGGCAGGACTGCATCCGATAGAAGCCAGGCAAGCCGCACAGAGCATTTCACACAAATGAAGTCTTGCCCAGCCTCAGTATCTGAATCACACAAATAATCAAACCCAGCAGCAGCCTCCAAGCCAGACCCACTGCCCGACCCCAGACTCACAACCCAGTCTTGCTTCTCCTCCCCATGGAGTTTCTGACCTACTGCGAATGCTCAGCCTCTTCCCCTCTGTGTGCTATGAGTGAAGGTTTCAATATTTGCTATTACGGGGAGGTCTCTGTTACACCCAGCTTTGGGCTGTAATGTGGAGAGAAGGGAAGAGAAATGACTTGATACAGCCAGGACAACAGGACCAGCCTCATCCGCCCGAACCCAGTGTGTTGCTCCATGGTGGCCTCTCAGCCTATAGAGTAAAAAAACCACACAGAAAGATTTGCTCAGAGCCAGTTGTACAGCAAGAAGTAAAGAATTTACTGGGTTTGGGGCCTGTTAAAGTTAGTGGAGGTTTCCCATTGACTTCAGTGGGCTTTGCATCTCCACTTGCAAAATAGAAATCTGGGGCAGAGGCTCTCTTGAAACATTCTGACAATGTTTTTGGAAACCGCACACACCTAACCTGGGAAAATGCAAACTCACTCGTCTGCACTTCTGTGGCGATCTGTTTTCAGACTCAGATATAATGCTTTGGTGTGGGAGTACACAGTGAGCTAATGCCATGCTTGTGTGTGAGAGGGAAAGAAAGATTTGGCCTCCCATGCAAACCTGGTGTGACTGTCTGCTCCACTCAGAGCTTGTGAGAGCTCCCTGCTCATAGCTAGAAATTAATCACTGACCTCACAAATCCCCGGTCATAAAGCTGATGTCTGAAAAACATTGCTGGCATTTTAAAAAGATTCTCTCATAAAAGCCATGTCCCTACTGGCCTGAGGCTGGGTTTTTGTAACTCGGTCTGGCCCATGATGGAATGAGCTCTCTGGTGCAGTTTGAGAACAGAAGAAGATCCTGTGGATTACACAACAAATGCAGCTGATTACAAGGCAGGGTGAAAAACCAAGGCTTTTGGTGTGTGGCTTCACACTTGCGTTCTGCACGGTAAACAAATGCGTGGAGGTGTCAGTGCATTTCCCCCAGCACCAGTTCCTCAGCCACCAGAGCTACAGCTCTCTGCAAAACTTCACTGTCTCTGCTCTGCATGGTTTCCTTTTTTGTGAGCTATTCCCCCCCTGAGAAGGAGCAAGGCTGTCACTGCTTGTAATGATGTGGCCGCATCTTGGGGGCTACCGTAAAGGATCATACGGCTATACTAATGTGTGATTCCAGACCACTCTTCTTGAGTGGTCACAAGCACTACAGCAGAGTTTCACTTATATTTTAAATTTGCAGCTCTCGTGGTTGGGAAGAAATAGCCGCAGCAGGCCCCAATGCAGCACTGTCCTCCTGAGTCTACAGACAGATCCACTGAAACCATGCCAGCTCCTGATCTTAGCTCCACTGTAAATAACTGCCCCCAAGTCATTTAAATTACTCCAAATTTATAGTGTTACTGAGATTAGAAAGTGGACAGATAGCTGCCAGAGAACCTGTGAGCTATGTTCACCTCTGCATGAGTGCGGGATAGCAACAGAGTAAGTGAGTATAGCAGCAGCACTATTTCTGATGCATGGTGAAGACAAGTTACCAAGGATCTGGGGTGATTTAGGAAAAGAACTGGCTTTATTGGGAAATTTAGTTGAACTGAGCTTAAAGACCATAGATGAGCAGGGAATAAAGAAAGACTGTTTTCCAAGCTTCAGGGAGACGTTTCAGATCAGTAATGAGGGAACATGAAGCTGAATTATCCAGCACTGTGACAGTATGAAAGGCATCTGTGCCCAGTACTTTCCCGACACCCTGCTCCAGAGACTGATTTTCTTGTGGCCCCTGTTGGGGTCTTTGATATATAGTGTCAATGTCAGTGCCACACGTATCATCATGAGAGACACAGTGTCACCAGACCAGACCTGGAAATCAGCAGCCACAGGAGCCTGTCTGCTGCAGGACAGGAGGCTGAAATGGTCCTGGAGATAAAGGTAATCCCTTGTTCCACTTTGGGAGAGCCCTGGGCACTGTCACTGCACCCACATAAAGGCAGGCACCCCAAAATGTGCACTGCTAGCCAATGGAAACAACTGACTTCTCACCAACCCATCGGCCTAGTCTTTTCTTCTGTCCTAGTTCTGGGGAAATACCACAGGGTTCGCTCTAGGCCCAGGGTGTCCAAAACAGTCGGCATTTGTCACTTGTGGTAAAATGCCTGTTGACCTGTGGTGAATTTTTGCTTTACTTCTACCACCTATTTTTTTAAATAAAATTTTAAGTTAAATTCATTTATATGTGTCAGTTCAAAAAATTGTCCACTTTTTTCTGCCTACAGTATATTTGTATAAGTGTGTTTGTACAATACAAAATAATGTCCGTTTAGCACCTCGCCGCCCTTAACAATCACAGATTCATCATCCTTGGGTCCTATACTGAGTATAGTATGCACATACACTGCAAGATCCACTTGCGCTGGGGGGGCGAAATCCACAGATGGCAATTGTTGTTGAATGTCACACTGTGTAATTCAGAACACCCTTAGTCAGCATCGAGTGTAATACAGATTTCTTGACAGTTTCCAAGAAGCTAACATAGTGAATGTTGTATATGCCCACAAGCACAAATTTGTACCAGTACGCTTTTTATCTATTTATCTTATTTATAATTATCATCAGTTCTAATTTTTATGTACTTATTAATGTACCATTCTTATGTTTTTATTGTATTCACTTTGGAAAAATATAAAGCAAATCCTGACTTTGATAAGCTGTGCTATGTGGATTGGTTGCAGAATTTATTCCAAAAATCTGAACAGCACTCTTCCAATTTTGAAAAGTACAGAATTGTTTTTGAATTCGTGCAAGATCCATTTCACTTTGACATCTACAATTCTCAACTATCGTAAGAGCTTGTGACATTTCTTTCTTTAGATGGGCACCTTTCTGAGACAGATGTGATTTTACTTCAAAGCACTCAACATTTGAAAAATGATTCAATTGTTATGCTGTGGGCTTGTATTTTAAATCAAAATGAGTTCAGGGTTCTAAATACAATTTTCAATTTTTGGTTCAACTTGGCTTTGTGAATCAACATTTTCTGCAGTAAAAATGGTGAAATCAAAACATAAGTCACAGATATTGGATGAAAATGTGGAGGCGGAGTTGAGATGTAGTCTAACTGCTTTTATGCCTGACTTCCCTGCGCGACTTAATGAAAACACGTCAGATCTCTCATTAATTAGATCAATAAAGTATTCAAAACATTATTGTTTATTTTTTACCCCTCGGTATTCTTTAAAAACACAGTTAAAATATTTTTTTCTCATGTGATCAAAATATTAACACATTCACCACAATTTTGACAAGTATGAAAAAAAACTGTTGGACATCGCTGCTCCAGGCTGAGTCAAAGGAGCTATACATGCCCCTCAGAGAGCTGTCATGCCATGTCAGCAGAGCCACTAATAGCTTTCACTTTCAACATGAGGTGACATGACTGCGGCCATTTGCTGAATGAACTTTGTGCATCTTCCAGCCCACCCCAGAGCAGCTTCAGGCGTGACACTGAGATCCTCTGGCTCTGCCATGTGGCTTGTTTGAACTGCTGCCTGTGCTGACTATCTGCTTAATCCTGAGACAAGAAAAGCAAGTGCAGTCAGTGCCACGACACTGCAGTCCTAAATGACGCTGCATCATTTCCGAATGAGTGACAAAGAGGAAGATGGCAGCGTTTGGTACAGTGCAATCAGAGATAGGTGGGGGACCACTAACTCTTCTCACTGCAGAGCATGGGCCTCAACAGCAAAGATCAGTGGTCACTTTTACAATATTACTAGCCTAGTGAATACTGTGTTTATGTTCCCTGTACATGCCGCTATCTAAAGATCATCTTCACTGAAGCAGGTCACTTGCACTAGCACATTTACTAAATGCCAGAATCAAACCACTAAAGAAAAGGGGCGTTCACTGGAGACAGTTTGTGTTACATGAAACGGACAGGTGTCCGGAGCTTGGCATACACAGCATCTCTCCTCAGACAGGTGGTCCCCTCTTTGGGCTTCTTCTCTGTCACTGGCTCGCAGGAGTGAGCACTCCCTCTCGGAGAGGAAACCATCTGAGGACAAGCAGAACCCTCCGTTACACCAGATCAGCACAGGAAACGATGACATTCACTCAGCAATGGGCCTCAGCAGAAGAAGGGCAGAAAAAGCAGAGAGGAGTGAATGGGTAGCTCCGTGCATCGGCCACAGAACAGTGGGGCCAGAATGCAGGGCTGCCCCACAACTGCCGTTGCTATTCCAGAGCATGAGCCGCAACAGCAGCTGCAGTCACTCTACTCCCGTTGCAGGGAATCCTGGACCCTGGGTTCACGTACATATGCATCTGCTTCAACCTTCCCCGGCCCTCCATAAACATGATCTTCACAACTGGGCTGTGCAGAGCTCATTCAGAGATCTAGCTCTTGGTGCATAGCACTGGACAGACACCCTTGGCACTGCCACTCAGCTGGTGGCTCAGCTCAATCCTTGTGTGGAGCTTACAAGGTGCAGGGGCTTTGCACAGTTTCCGCACTGGGGCGAATCACTCTGACATGGGGCCAGTCCACTTATGTTCAATTAGCACATCTGTAAATATACAATAGAAATATCCACCTACTGCACAGCACACTGGGAGGTCTGTAAAGCACTTAAACAGTCTCAGATGCTATAGAAGTGCTAAAAGCTGCTGTTGCTATAATTTACATTCGTTATCAGTGGATCAGCAGAGCATAAAGATCAAAGTGACTCTGAAAAGTGACACAGCAGGGACTGGAATGAAGTATGAGCGCTTTCAATACGCAGAACAGCAGTGCACTTACACTGTATTCACTCCACTGAAGTTTTAAATAGATTATTTCATTAGCAGTGAACTATATAAAGGACTTTCTCTGGGCCGGAGCAGGGGTGCTGGAAATCAGATCGGACTTTTCCAGGGAAACTTCTGGTTTCTTGGCCTGGATTCGGTGCTTTACTAATATAAAATAAAGAAGGGTACATACATTTTACAGAATGACTTGGAAATACCTAATGCAGGCATGAGAAGAAGGACTGAATTCTATCTTAATGCCTCTATTTATAGGCTGAGTTCTGGCGCCTAAGTGGGTGCTTTCATTTTACACCAAAACGTCTGATCTAAAACCCTTGCAGTTACATATCTGCCTACCTCTCAGCATACTGGCTGCTTCGTAAACCACTTTAAAAACCTCAGATGGTACAGAAGTGCAAAAAAGTTACAGGTATGACAATTTACATTAGTTATCACTGGATCTTTCCATTGACTTCAGTGGTCTCTTGGTCAAACTCCAACAGCTGAAGGGCCATTTACTGACTCTGACCCATGCATGCAACTCCTGTTAACATCAGTGGAAATGTATAGTTTGAGCCCTTGCTCCGGACATACAAACTATGAGAGCTGGTGACCTTCCCCAATTGTTAGGTGATAGCACATTGCAACTCTGTGCACAGTTAGTGTATCCAGCCTGCACACTGTCTCCTTAAATTCAATCAGCAGCTGGAAGCAACCAATCCTGATGAAAAAGCTGAGTGCACAGACAGCTGATGCCCCGGTCTCCCCACCCCAGCTCAGCAAGACCTATACACCAGTAAGCATTGGGGGTACCCCAAAACTCCCCTGTCCTCCTTCCCCAGCAGTAGCCTGCACTGCCTCCAGGCCTGCTATAGGAGAGCCACATTGAGTCCCTAGGATTGTCCCATAGCCCTATCTCCCTATAGACCCCAGAGAATGATCCATCCCCACCCCTCTATTGAAGGCAGGAACCCGTTTGATGCTGGGAGCAGCAGTGCTCAATAGCTGTGAGCTCTGCATGTTGAGAAATGTCAAAACGTCCTGGGCTTTAGGGGGAGCAGTGCACACCTGTATAGCTGGAATTCAGAGCAGGGTTGAAACCGGCAAGCAGAGCAGTCAGGGTGAGCATTGTGGGATAGCTCCTGGAGCCCAGTTACAGGACACAGCGTCTTGATCCTTTGTCACTCTAATTTTGCCACAAAAAGTTCTATGCCGCCAGCTGAGGAGTTTTATTTTTGTCATCGAGGTGTAACCCCTGGGTTACAAAAGCAGTGGAGTTTGGTTGATGGGGAAAGCATTGGACTTTGGTTAACAAAATTCTGTGGTGTGGAGCAGCCCTGAGAATGCTTAAAACAAACCATTCTTCAAAAGTGTAAGATGATGGCTAAAGAGAGGTACAGGAAATTGCACTTCTCTACCAGCAATTACTCACGTGTAAAAAGCAAGCCCAGAGCAAGGAGAAACAAAAATAGCCCAACAATCAGCCTGGAGAGTAGCAGTACGTTCACTGTATTCACTGGAGCTACAAAGAAGAACAAGGAGTATTTGTAAATAAAATTTTAAAAAAGGGAAAGAAAAATTGAATTTCATCCATTTGCTCTTCTGCAAAGAGCCGGGTGATGTCATCCCTTCAAATATGGATATCAGACCCTGAATAGAAACTCCAACACACATGAAGAACAGGAGCAAGTCTCCCAGCCAAACCGTATTTAACAGACCTGATAGATCTAAGGTAAAACACAAGCAGAAAGCCCCTTCCTCATGTCCTCCTTGTTACGTGTTAGAGGAAACAAAAGACAAACCCATTAAACGGTCCTTGGCAAGTCACCTTGACATGGATGCTGCTTTGGCACTGTCTCAAGACTGAATGCAGCAAGTCTAACCTCAAAGCTATGTCATTTCACTCCCTCTTCACATATTAGCCAGTAAAATCAGCTGCAAATCAGAATTAAAATAAATTCAGCCTGCCACCCTCATACTTCATCCCTTGTCCATGGTATTGTTACACAGTAAATGCACTCAGGACTGTCTTGGGACTACCTTTATTAGTTCGTATCAAATTACTTCACTGTTACCTAAAGGAATTGTAACCCTGGAGTACTGCATCACCTGTAATGATAAATACCGACCAGCAGTAAACAGCCTCAGATATGCGACAATAACAGCAGGGAATTGTAGGTCAGTATCTGTGTTAACAGGTGCTGTGTTTGTGGTTTTGTAGGAGTTTTAATTTTTTCTGTGGATTTATCCCCAGCTCTTTTTCTTAATAAGAATCACAGGACTGGCAGAACCCAATATTGCTGCATTTCAAGGGTTTCTCTTTTCAGTAAAAAAACAACAAGGAGTTGTGTGGCACTTTAAGACTAACAGATTTCTTTTTTGCATGAGCTTTCGTGGGAGAAGAATGCTAATGTATAGCCATGCTGTGTGGAGCTTGATTCTGAGCCTGCAGCTCCTGGGATTAATGTGAATAGTCCAAAGCTTTGAGAAGTATTTCCAGTTGGGAATATAGGCACCAGGCAGTCTGTGCGGACAGGAAATCTGTGCTGTATCTTTGCTAAACTGTAGAATAAATATTTTTTGCCTCTTCCCCTTCCCTGCCAAAGAAAGAATAGCCACTTATCAAGCAATGGCCCATTAGCCTTGTTTACATGTGGCTGAGGTTTCTGCTTACCCCTGCTGCTACAGGACAAGCCCAATAAGGAAAACAGCAGACCACCACTGGTCATCACCTACAACCTACAAGCTAAACCTCTCCAACACATCCTCGAGGATCTACAGCCTATCCTGCAAGACGATCCCTCAGTCTCTCCAGCCTTGGGAGAAAGGTCACTCCTCACTTAACAGACAGCCCTTCAATCTTAAGCAAATATTCACCAGCAGATATACACCAAACAACAGAAACACTTAGGCAGGTACCTATCCCTGCAACAAATCCCATTGCCAACTCTGCCTACATATCTACTCAAGTGACACCATCATAAGTCCTAACCAAATCAGCCACTCCATCTTGGGTTCTTTCACCTGCATATCTACTAATGTGATATATGCCATCATGCGCCAAAATACTCTTCTGCCTTATACATTGGCCAAACTGGACTGTTTCTGCAGAAAAGAGTAAATGGATATGAATCAGACATCAAAAATGGGAACATTCAAAAACCAACAGGGAGCTTTACAACCTCCCTGAACAGGTTGTAGAAGATATGACAATTACAGTGCTTCAGGAAAAAAAAATTAAAACCCAACTTCAGTGTGAAACTACAGAGCTGGAATTCATATGCATATCTGACGCTATCACAGTAGGTTCGAATAGGGACTTGGGATGGCTAACTCATTACCAAAGGTAATTCTCCCCTCTTTTAACATGCTCACCTTCTCATCTATTGTTCCATACTGTTTGAATCAAAACAGCTTGCTTGTTTTGATGGACAAGACCAAAGTGACCTTGTGACTTTCCCTTCTCTGTATGTGTGTATTAAACTAACAGTGCAGTTTCTGTTTCATGCATCTGATGAAGTGGGAATATCCCCACAAAAGCTCATGTGATAAATAAATGTTAGTCTTTAAAAGTTCCACAGGCCTCCTTGTTTGTTCTGCTGAAATAGAATAACATGGTTGTCCCCTCTGGAGCTTACCCTTTGTCTCCCTTCCTGCCTGATGCTTCTGTTTTTGCTTAAATGCAGATTAAGGAGAGCAGTGGACATGCCTTTGTTTGAGAACAGACCAGTTTGCCTGCCAGCTTCTGTTTGGGCTGACCTGAAGCTTTGAAATTGCATTAACAAAAAAAGAGTGCTGCCATACAATATTGACCATGAAATTATACCTTACAGCACGTACCTTGTGCAGAGATTATTACTAGAGCCCTGCAAATCCGCAGATATCTGTAGATATCCACCTTACATCCGCATCCGCGGATACAACACGGATATCCGCGGATCATTTCTTGCGGATGCAGATCGGATATGGATCCACATATTTTTATCTGCACAGAGCTAGAGCCCTGAAAATATGTGGATATCCACGAATATCTGCATTATATCCACATCCGCGGATACAACACGGATATCCGCATACCATTTCTTGCGGATGCAGGTCGGATACGGATCCACTTATTTGTATCCGCACAGGCCTCTAATTATTACACTGTTGTCTGGGATGTGGACACAAGGGCATGTTCTCTCACAGAGAGTGACTGGTTTCTTGGCACTGAGTGCTACCTGACTATTATGTGATTTTTTGGTGTAAGCATGGGCACAGTTTTATGGTCAGTAGGAAGCCTTCAGCCCCCCATAAACTGAAATCCTCTTGTGGGCAAAGAATTTTCCTTCCAACCACACACTACCCAGTTGACCTGACTGAAGTTGACCCCTTAAATATATGTTAAACTATGTCTATGGGTGTAAGTCCTGATTTATCACGTAGCCAAGCTGTCCTGGATGGCAAGGTAGACAGGACAGTAAGAAGGGAACTATCTCTGGCTCCGTGGTAAAACTGTTACAGTGATCCAGGATTCACATTTGATGAAATCTAATTACAGAACGTAGCACCAATTTGGGGTGTCTGCCCTCCTTTTGACAGTCAGCCCTGAGGTAGGCCCTCATGATCATGAGTTGTCATCAGTCACTCCAGACAATGGGACAGCCAGCACTGTCCATATTTCTTCAAACATGCAACTCAGTCTCGATATTTTGAAAGTGTACTGATGCTTTCCTAAAATATTCAAAAAAGGTAAAAAGCAAAGATTTTTCTAACATTTAAAGAATAATTGGAGTGCAATCCTTCACAGTTTTCTTCTGCAAGGAAGTGAAATTCTGAATTTCCAATTCTTTCAAACTATTCACTCCCTGGTGCATTAATTAAACTATGAAAATTCAACCAAAGCAATGAATTTAATATAAAAATCTGTTTAAAGAACAAGGAAAAAGAGGGAGAGAGAAATAAGATGAACACAGCCACAACAAATACAACATTGGAGAGATACTACTAATGTGGAGTTTTACTTACAGTTCATCATCACTTGAAAATTAATATTAAGATATGCTTTAGGTTCCACAACTGTCGCTGAGTTTTACTGGGATTTAGGTGCCAAACTCATTTCAGCTTCTTTGAAAATCCAAGCCTAAATTCTGGCTTACTATAGCAGTGTTTATTTAAGAATTCATACATGCCTAAATGATTATAAAAAAAATCTTTGGACTAGTTAATTAATACAGTTAATTAATTCAATGCCTTAAAATAGCAGCCAATCATTATTTACTTTTAAGAGATGGTGTTTTACTTTTGGATGAAAAATGGATACCCATCGTCCCTGAATCATATGTCCATAAAAAGACAGACAGAGGTGCAATATCAGTAAACATTATAATGCAGAAAGCAGAAATTATGTTTTTCAGGCTAATTCCAATTATTAAGAACGGGGAGAATTAACAGATAGGCCCAACCCCTTTTCAGCTAATTGAGCCAAATAGTGCCTGATCCAAAAATCTATTAAAGTCAACTGAAGTCTTTGGATTGGGTCAACATCCCTCTGAAAAGCAGGGAAAACATTAAGAGTAAATTAATCTCGATCTGAAATGTTCAAAATATTGATGGCTCGATCTGAAATGTAAAATATTGATAATGATATGATAATATTTCTGAAACAATTTACAAGGGATCATCTACAACAGAAGCACTGTGATTTATTTAAAACATAGGATATAGTAAATATAGTCAATGATGATGGTGATGACTGTATCCATCCTGAAGTCATAAATCTAGCAAACTAGATTTCAGAAAATAGACCTTGTTGCAGCTATTGCAAAAATTTACACAAAAAAAAAAACCAGTGGATCTCAGTAGATCATTTGTCTTAGACTAATGTAGTTATTTTATGATAGCAACTTTAGAGTCCATAATTTTGAACTCAATTTTTTTATTTGATTACTCTTTTATAACTGCCCATTAAAGCAGTCTAAAATATTATAAATAACACAAATCACAATTTTTTTAAAAAATATTTTTTTTACCATGACAATGTTCAATAAATATATTTAGATTTAACACAGCTAAATTAGCAGGACATTTTTGTAAAAGACTAAGGTTCTGTATAATGGCGCAGAGGAGGCAGATAACCACTCTGCCTCATAAGTTCAAGGAAGGAAATAAAACAGGAATAATTACTAGAATTTCTAGTATAATTTTTGCCTTAGGGAAGAGAGCGTATAATAGAAAATCTACCACTGCTATAAAAGATAATGAATTCCCTTTTTATCAAAATTTGCTGATTTATTTGCAGACTATATATACAAGAAGCCATGTCAGTTACCAGTACAAGATTTTTTCATAAGTAAACTGCAAACTTTTCTCCCTCAAGCCTCAACTATCAAGGTTATTATGGAGCCATCTCAGACCATAAAATATATACATTGGTTGGATTAAAAATGCATGATATCACAAACGACTCTAGATCACATTAAACTCAGGAGTTCCAAATAGTCCATGCATGGTATGACATACTTAAGACAATTACAACCAAAGTACAAGTTCCAAAGGGGCAGCTGTCTTATTCTTCAAACCATCTGACGAAGTGGGATTTTCTCCCACAAAAGCTCATGCAATAAATAAATCCGTTAGTCTTTAAGTGCCACAGGATTCCTTGCTTCTTTAACCAACATACAATTTCACAGCACCAGAAATAGTGAAATGTAAGTGATAGGACTGGTCTGGTAAATAAGAAAATACCCCATGTCATGTACAAACAAAGTGATTCAATGGAAATATTAAGAAGGAAATTGCATTGTTGAAATATAATTGCATGCTCATGAGTTGAAGAATTTATTAAACAACTGATAAACATGCTTGCATCATTTGATTTCATAGGAAGTCAGACAGCTAAGATTTTTAATCCAGGTACATCAAAATGCCTGACAGAGGGAAAGAATCAGGAGAGAGGAAAAAAGAGAGACATTTACCTGTGACAATGAGATAAAATGTCCCATTTGTTCTTGAATCAAGGACGGAAGGCACTATGCTCACATCACAGTAATACAGGCCACTGTCATTCATCCGAACCTCAGAGATGAAGAGAGAGCTGGTGTTCTTTCCAAAATTTATCTGACCCTTAAAAGGGCCTTCAGTGATTGAAACAGGAGCAGAAATATTGGGACAAGTGTCCCTAAAAGTCAGGATCCTCTTGGACAGATTTTCATGGGTCATCTCATACATCCAGATTATTTCGTAGAATGGATCGCCAGCAGTGGGGGATCCATTAAAGAAACACTCAAAGGAGATGGGTTCCCCCTCAGCTACCGAGATGGTCAGAGGGCTTTCCCCAGAACCTAAACAGGAAAAATATTGTTAAGAGTAGGTAGGTAGGCTTCTCAGTAAATTCAGGACCCTGCTGGTTTGAAGGGAATGGCTTCAGTTAGTTCAACGCACTTCCATTTTATTTGCCGCTCGTGTTGTATGTCTGTGAATTTTGCACTGGTGAAAGACACCGGACTGACAAGCGTGAATAGTTAACTCCTCTGTTTATCCCCAGCACGGCTAGATTAACCCTCCTGTGGTGGGCACTGGGCTGTGTTATTCTGTTGTTCCTACCCCATAAGGAGCCACTGCCACACTCTTCAGTGAAGCAGACTGGGAGACGCAGACATCTGCCCATTACCCAGGCAGGGCAGATGCCCAGCCTAGGGCTGAAGTGGGTCACAGCACTGCTGGGGCAGCAGCCACTCCGGAGACCCCAGCAGTCAGTGAATGCACCGGTGTAGCCAGCTAGGGGCAAATCTGGAGCTTGAATTATGGGGGCAGGAATGGTTGGCACCGCTGTGGGATAGTACCATGGTGCAGGCAGGCGCAGAGGACAATGGGGTGCTGAGGCCAGCCCGGGAGCTGGGACTCGGGCCAGCACCAGAGGCTGGAAGTACTGCATGGTGACGAAAGCACGCCAGACTTGGGGCAGACCAGCCTGTGGCCATGACGGGGCTGGGGCCAGATTTATTTTTGCAAGGGAATGGGGCCCCCTTATGCCCTGGCCTGGGCTGCAGCCTGCAACCCATATAGCTCTTGCCTTAACAGGGCCCTGATCTACAGCTCAGACATAGCATAGTCAAGCATCTCGTATTAAAAGCTTCCACCATATTGTATGCCTCATTGCTGCCCTTGCCTTTAATCCCCGAGGACTCTTTGGAGGTGAATCATTGTTACATCCTGTTCCTAAATTACAAAGGAGCAGCCGTATTAGTTTAGTTCAGTAAAACAAACAAGGGTCCTGTGGCACTTCAACACCAACAAATGTATGCAATAAATAAACGTGTTAGTCTTTAAGTGCCACAGGACTCCTTCTTTGTAGTCCTGTTACTGTATATGATGTGATAAAGATTTGTGTTTTTCTATCCCTTGAGAAAATTGCACAGTCAGGTACCATTGGGAACACCACAACCCTCTGACGATCGGTGTGCCTTCTGTTCAATAAAATAATCCTATGGAGACCAAACATAACTTTATAGCATGGGCAGTATAAATACCCTAGCCTTTCATTCATCTTTGGGAAACTGTCAAGAAGTTTGCAAACCTTCTTTCTTAAATGTTTGGATATCAATAAAATCTAGTCTGATACAAAATAAAACCCTCTAATTTCAATCAGTTCCCCATATATTTAATGCTAATTAGGTATTACTCAATTCATAATTGTAAAATATGAAAAGAACTAATTATGTAGTCTGATAATTCTAGAGAGCCTGAAGGAAAACATAACCAGAAAAAAATATAATTAAATTCAATTGATTATTTTTTTCATATATAGAAAAAAAGGGGCTTTTATTTCCATTTCAAAGCAACTGGATCTTATTTACTTTCCATTTTAATACTGCAGTTTATACTGTTATGAGTCATATTTGAATACTAAGGCATAATTACATAGACATTGCTACATATATACTTTTCATTTGAACATGATGCAGAAGAAAACTTCACCACACTGAAATTTTTATTGACTCCTTTCTCCATTCCATATAAAAGTAGACACTCTTTTGGTGAATACTCTTCGCTAATCTCAAGTCAGCAGTTTATATGTCAAGTTCCATAAAAAACGAAATCCACAAAGCATTATTCTCCTTTGATGCACTGGAAATGATGCAAGTCAAACAATATATGAAGATTGTCAGCAAGAAAACCCAGCCCTTATTAACAGAGCCAGACCTGTGCCAGAAAATTCTGTTTGAACGCAGAAGTCAAGCCGGTCAACGATCGAGAGATGTCTGGATCCGTGGGTTTGGTTTAACTCAATAGAGGGATGGGGTAAGATCCATCTGTGGATTCTGAGCTTCTCCAAAGTAAAGGCAGTTCTGATTTGGTTTGGGGTTCAGGCTCACTTTTAATATTCTATCTTTCCATTTTCCAATGTCACCCACCCCAGCCCCAGTACTTCATGTTTCCACTTGGCTCTTGAGCAAACTTCCCAAATGCCCAAGGCACAGCGGGAGAATATCTTAGTGATGTGACTCTGCTTACCTGGCGAAAGAAGCACTTCCAGCAAAAAAGCAAGCATCAGTACTGAAATGGGAAGAGCCATTTTATGCCATGCACTCTCTTTCCTCTTATCTCGACTCTCTCCACCTCCAAAGTCTTATGTTGCTCATATATTCTGAAGACACCTTTAATTGCCCATAGAGGCTGCAACCTGGGTGTGCTCTGACTAGGAAAGAGAAAAAAATCTCTTGCCTCACCCAAGAATGTAGTCTTCAGGGCACACAGGAGGAAACAGTATGATAAGTAACCCTATTAGTAACACTGCTCTGCCCCCATGGCCTCACAGTGGAGACGGCCCAAAGCACATGCTTCACAGGACCCACATCAATGCAACCCCAGCATGCTGACCTTTTCAAGAAACAACAAAAGGGGAGCAGAGAGCCAGCAAATAATGGAAAGAAGATGATCAGAGAAATTAATTGCTAAACTAAAATGACCTAAACAGAAATTTCATTCCAGTGTTTCTCCTGGGCCTCCAATCCTGGATCTCCTTGCACACACAAACACAGTCAGTCCCTCAGGTCTTCTTAAAACTAGGCAGAGAGTTTTGAGGTTATATGATGGAGCTAGAGGACTGGGATCCCTTGTCCTACATACTAGGCAATATTCTTATCAGACTTCAAACTGAACACCCTCTTCTGAAATGGAAAATCTTGTGTTACTAACACAAAATTTGCGGTGGTGGTGTAGTCATGTCAGACATGAGATAGACAAGGTGAATGAGCTCTGTGTAGCTCAAAAGCTTGACTCCTTCCCCATTAGAAATTACCTCACCGAGCTTGTAACTCTAACATGATGCAGAACAGAGAGAGGGAGCTCTGATGAAGTGAAAAGAGGGGGGAAAAGTGAGATGGACGAGACGAGTTAGAACTAGCAGTAGTAGTGCAGTATGACTCATTTGCTTTTTCTTGAGCACCTTGGGACAGGGGGATGGTGAAGATGAGGCCACCAAAGCCAGGTCAGGACCTAGACCAAATGGCTACTCCAAGGGTGGAGCATCTTTGTCACGTTGCTTCCCCCTACTTGCTAACCTTTTGAATACCTTATTTTCTTATTCTATTTGTAGCCTATTTCACAACTTTTAGGTACTATTTGCATGAATTCTTGAAGGTTGAAAGGAAAAAGTAGTTCTCTCAGAAAGCGTGGAAGGTTCGAGGAGATCCTACAGAGGTCCAGAACATTGTAGGTGACTAGTGAAAAATGAATCTGCTTCTGGAACACCTGAAATATTTTCCATTAATCCTATTTTTCCTTTTCTCGCTCACAAGAAAAGCAGCACTCCCCCCAACCCCGAGTTGCCTAGGTCATCTGCCTCTTAGCCCTGCCTGACTATAGGCAAGTGCTGCTGAGGTGACAGTGTTGATTCGTGACCCAAGCCGCACTGCCTGAGTAAGTGCAGGACTGGATGGGAGATGAGGGGGCCAAGAATGGTGTTAATTTAATGGAGCTAAAGCAGCCACCCGAGTGACCAGAAAAGGCTGAAGGCTGAGGAGGGAATGGGACTGAGGCAGTCGGTGCTGGGATTCACAGAAGAAGAGATGAATCAATGGTGTCTAAAGAATTAATTACCTAGAGGAACAAATAAAAATGAGAATTAAATCAGTTAATGACTGAATTTTGTAACGAACCAGCAGGTGCACAATTCAAGCTGCCCAATCAGTGCAACAGGCCAGCTAGCCGGGCAATAGGAGGGCAATACAGAAGGTGGCCAGAGGACAGCAGGCAGCGCTGCCAGAGGCCAGTGACCGGTTACCAAATAATAGTTCAGCCAGTGGAGGTGACATCAACAGCTGTCTGTGAAGAAGAAACGGGTGCTTCCCAGAGAGGTAAAGCCACAAAAGGGAACAAATGACTGGAATTCAAGCATGAGCAGGCTTCTCCCTTGGCCCATTTTGCCTGTGGTTCCCTTAATGGGCCATTAAGTAGACAATGTCTATAGACATCCAGTCTGGGGATTTTTCCAGAATGAAATAAATTGAAACACAGATATAACAAACATATTCCTATCTTTTACTCCAGATACAACTATGCATAAACCATATAATCATTCCTAGCAAGATACAGCCTTTCTATTGGTACCAAACATGGCATAGCTTCTAGGGATTAGTGCAATTATGAAATATTAATATGAAAAACAACCATAAATGATCCCCTGAATCCAGATATCATCACACTCTCCCCTGATGCAAAATTGATACAGAAAGGGGTGTCATCTAGACACTGCCAAATGCATCACAAATAATTCATGCTTAGTTCTGTACTATTACGGCTTTGAACAAGTTTCAAAGATTTTACAAAATATCAGACACATGATACGTTTTCCAATCTTTGGCAGCACATCAATTACACAAGTTAACATCAGCATTAATATTTATAGCCAGTTACTACAAGAGTATGTTTACAATTAATTTTGTTATGGCTTCAATACAAATAGTTTGTCAGTCAATGGGGCAGTTTGTTCAATGCCCTCTTGAATTTTTGAACACAAAACCAGTTGTTTTTGTTTGATCTCAGTGCTCTTGGCAGCACAGGATCTTTGTTTAACTACAACACTCTAAAACCAGTGGGTCAGTATTTCAATCTTCGTGATCACTCCATTAATGATTTGCTAACTGCAGTGCTCAAACAGATGAATACCAAATCAAGGCTTCAAAAACAAGCTGCTGAGATGGAATTTATTTGCAAATTCGGTTGCATTGCTTCAGGACTTAATAGGGACATTGGATTTTTCTCTCATTACAACAGGTGATTTGTCCTCATCTTCCTCTGTACGCCGTTCCGTAGTGTTTGAATCTGTACAACTGTTTTGATTTGCTGTTACAGTGTGACCTGTTCCTATGACTTACACTTCCCTGCATTTATCTCCCCGTTCTGCAAGTTCCCCCATCTTCAAAGCATCTGATGACGTGAGATTTTCTCCCACGAAAGCTCAAGCAATAAATAAATTCATTAGTCGTTAAGTGCCACAGGACTCCTTCTTTGTTTTACTGAACTGGACTAACACAGCTGCCCCTTTGGAACTTCACATTCTTGGGGGTTAGATATAAGGGCTAAATCCAGTCTCACATTCATGGGGCAAAGTTTCTCTCTTTTGTCTTCCCTGGATGTTTGAAATCTGGATTCTCTGGGAACATGATCCATTGTCTGGCTAGGCGCATCTTCCATGCTAACAGCTCTGAGTCTGGGCTCTTCAATATACCGCTGTTTAGGGCCTCACTCTGTTTGACATCTCTGAAATACAGCACCCGTCCCCATTCAGTGTTTGCTGGGGCCACACTAGGACCGTAGATTCAGTGCTGACTGATCAGGACCCATGTCAGCTTCTGAGTCACCAAAATCCCTTCCCAAGGACTTAGTAGAGCCAACCCTGTTTAACTCCTGAGGGCTGACACGATCACGGGACCTCTAAGATGCTGTATCTGTGAGCTGGGTGCTTCACTATAACCAAATACTCCCCTCAAGTGGCAGTTCAGTGTATTTACATCTTAGCATCTGGAAGAAAACCAGAGATCAGTAAAAACGAGAGTGCAGTGGCAACTTACAGATTAGAGCCCAAGAAAACTTATGCCCGAAAAAAATCTGTTAGTCTATAAGGTGCCACAGGACTCTCGTTGTTTTTGCTGTACACAGACTAACAAGTTGCACCCCTGGAAATTGCTACAGAGATCAGTGAAAGTGGAGTCAGCTCAAAAATATTCACCCAAAGGTGGTTTGAGCGTGAGTCAATAGGGAGAGATGTATTATGAGGGAGGAGCAAATGAGAGTTAATGTTGAGGCCGATGCCAGCGTTGTTTAGGTGCCCTTAGCTTGTGATTTGCTTAGCTGGCGTGTTTGTGGATGGCCTCAAAGGTGCCTCTTCTCTTAAGTTGTGCTTTGCAACCGTAACCATAAACCAGCAACATCCTTCATTTCTGGATAACATCGTGAGTTGTGTAGCTCTCTGATATCGACAGAGATGTGGACCTAACCCACACTGCACCCGTTTTGCAAACCCGCTACCCATCACAGTGAGACGAGACCTGCAATGCTCTTAAGAGGGCTCTGGGCAGATTAGATGCATCCATTAACTCCGTCCTCCTCTTCCCTTCACTATTGCTCAGGCTGAGGATGGGGGAGTTTAGCCATAACGTGATAGTTTGCATCCTGTTTCCCAAGACACCCACCCAAAGCCCACAAAAGGCAACCTTGTCAGCTATAAACTCAGGCCTGTGGCCCTAAATTCCCAGCAGAGGCCGTGAGGAGATGATGCCTCTGAGGCATTGGCTATAAAGGCCCCAAGGGACCGAAAGAGAAACAGCTCACTCTTTGCCTGGCAACCATCGCCATGGGGACAGTTTGCAGCCGAAAGTCTTGCATTTAGGGTTATGCCCCAGTTCAGATTTCTTCCAGTGTTTTGTGTTACCATGGAAACAGTCCCAAAGCCAGGAAAATGCATTGGCCCCTTGCTGGCCACAGGCATTTGAGAAATAAAAGCGAGAGGAGAAGAAGCGATTGCCTTTAATTTAGGAGGGGCCTGAGGGAAGGTGGCACGCAGCATGTACCGGATTACCATTCGGATTGTCATTCCCAAACACAATCTTGCCAATCCAAACTCCCCATGGACTCGCTGGGTCACTGGGGTGTGAGATCTCTGAGTCTCTCACTCTCGCATCTGTGAAATGGGGATAAATGAGGCTTGTGCACGGAGCTCCCAGGTGATCACAAAGTAACATGCATTTCCAGCTGTACGTAGATGGCTCAGGAAAGGTACTGTGCTGGGCAAGCTCCGGGCAGGATGGTCACCGTTCAAATGCAGGGAAGGAGGGCTTTCACGCAGTGCACCAGTGGCTAGAAAGGCAGCCCTGTGATCACTTACTTTGCCAGCTCTCCCCAGGCCCATTGCATCCAACGAGCTCCATTCAATGTGTCAATCCCTTGCTTTCCCATGGCACTTTCCATCCATGGCGCTCTCAGCACTTCACAGAGGAGGGGAGTGCATTTACCCCGTGGTTCAAGTTCGGAGGCTGAAACACAGAGGGATTCACCAAGTCACCCAGCAGAGATGTCCCAGCAGCTGCATCCCCATTCAGTGCTCCGTCTCTTGGACCGCACTGCCTCTCTGGCCAAGCCGGGCCAGCCGTTCCACCCCTTTGCTATTCCTCTGCCAAGGCTCAGCACCAGCCATCGAGACTGTGGTGCCAGGACTGTGCGGGGGTCTGTGATGCACTGATCCAACAGGCAGAGGAGACCACAGATGCTCCTGGCACCGGTGGCCTGGCTTTGCCCTCACTGTTTGGTGGGCTCAGCGCAGCTTGGTTGAGCCGGATGACACGCAGGGATCACACAGCACAGCCCAGCACCAAGTGGGGTTGTTGGGCCCCGACAAAGTCTAGGTGGAAACAAAATGGGCGAGGAATCCTCTGAATCCAAAGCAGGGACCCAGGATTGCTATTTAGTGCGAGTGGTGGGACCATGCAATCACGATGCAGACGGGCAGCCCTCCCGGATGCTCGCTCTTTATTTTTTTTTCAGCACAGCCCCTGCCCCTGCCAGAGCTTCGCTGAGAATTTGCAGGAGTTACTTCTCAGTTGCTGGGAAATCTGGCTGCTGAAACCAATATGAGCATAAAGGCTCACCCCTCCCCCAAGCACGCGGAGGGCTAATTACGCCTGTCTTAATAACAGGCTTTTGTCACCAAGGCTGCCTGCAAGTCTGTCCCAAAACACAAGGCGGACTAAGGCAGTCAGAGCACTCCTTCCAGCTATCCAGCAAAATCCTCCAGCTTGGGGAAGAGGGACATCTATCCCGGGGAAGAGGGCTGCTGAGGCAGTTTGGGTCCAGCAGAGTGGAAGCACCATGTTCATTACCGTGAGCTATGGGGGTAAGTGGAGGAAGGTAGGATATTGTCCACCGGCCCCAGCTTCTCAGAATCGGCTGGTGTCTACCACTAAATCTGTCGGCTCCTCTTCTGACTGCCACTCAGTGGTCCTGTCAGTTTGCCTGAAGTGTACTTGGGGAGACAGTGTGGTCTAGTGGCTAGGGAACAGATCAGGGATTCCCTGGGTGAGCACTCTGTGCCTCAGTTTTACTGTTGGGTGGTGGTTTGAGGGTCACACAGCATTATGTCATTTGACAAAAGATACCAGAAGAAAACCGAGCTCTCCTCGTTTTCAACTGCCCCTGCTCCACCAAGGCTTCGTGTTTCTCTAACGTGCAGCTCCAGCATCCTCTGCAAGGTGGCAGCTCTGCTCCCTTTGGATCACGCCACCAACTGTGGCTTTTATCCATGCACCTGAGCACTTTAGCCATGTTCCTTGCTGGCCAGCCTCAGCCGCAGTAGCCAGCTTTGGGCCCTGGCGAGGTGGCCTGTTTCACTGAAGACCAACTCCCAACCCACTCACTCCATGTGGCCTTTCTGTGACCCAGGGTCCATGGCTTGGGTAGCTGCAGAGGGTGACTGGAACCCACTGACTGAAGGGCTGGAGCTGAAATGGCTCCCCTAAAAAAATGAGAGTTTGCTGATTTGTTATGTAGGGTATAACCTTCAGAGCGTTCTTACAATGAAAGATAGTGAGCCCAAGCAAGGACCAGCAATAGCACGAGGACGCATGATGCAGACCTTACCCACATCTGCTAACGGCTCTCAGTTGTCAGCTATAAACTCGGAGCCCTCAAACATCTCTTCTGAAGCAGCGAGTCCTAACTGCTCAGTGTGGCCCTGCACCATCCCCTTGCTGTTCATGTCCCAGGCCTCTCCAGTCATGTAGAAATAGCATCTCTTTTAGGTAAACATCCACTATTGACTAAGCGGAGACTCCCAAACTCATGTCGTGTGTGACATTCACACATCTGGAGAGGGCAGAGTGAAGGGCCTAAACGCACCTAACTTCCAGATTACACAAGACCAAGTTTAAAAAACAAAAACAAATCCACAGACATTTTGTGAAGCCATGAGGCATGTTCCTAAACTACCAGGATACTCTGGATATCTCCTGGTGTGGAACCTGGCACCAGGAGAAACACAATTCTTCAGCTCCAGGCCTGACGGTGCCATATCCCCTTGGGCAGCACGTACCACTGATACTCCTTTTCCTAGTTGCCACATTCACGGACGTCACCAGCAAATAGCAGCTGTCTCCTCATTGCACTTGATCCACTTGCTGTGGTTCATAGGATAGAGCAGTCCCTACACTCAGGGAAAATCTGTCTTCTCCTGTGCTAATTTCCTTTCCCTGTTTCACAGCCGACAGCCAAGAGATTGTGAACTTGCATTGCCGGGTCCTGAGCCTCATCACACACCTGAAGAGGAAATGCCAATGCAGGCCAGAAGGTACCGTGTCTCCTTGCCCTCCTAGCAGGAGTGAAGGCCACCTACTAGGGGAACAGACTCAGATGCTCTTAGTGTATCAGAGATGAAGGAGCTGGAGGAAAGATGAAAAAGGGGTCAAACTGCACGTAAGGAGGTCATCCTGAACTGCAAAAGGAGGGGGGTGAAGCAGATGAAGTATTTCTCTGTCCTGTCTCATAAAGGGTCCATCCCTCAGAGCCTCATCCATCTTGTGGCCAGTGAAACACTCCAAGGATTACACTGGACAACACACTTACAGAGGCCATGGGATCCTTTACTAACAAAGTCCTTTACCAAACAGGAGACGAACTAGACACAGTGATTTCCTGGGTGTTTTAATTGCCTAAAAATATCGACATTACAAAACACGGGGTTTAAACCTCTGCATACCAGAGATAGCCAGTGAGTTTCTTGGTTTAACCAGGTTACTTGTCAGGGTGCTCTCTCTCACTAGCTGTGCCAAATGGGAGCACCTCCACATCTGTCGTGGACAGTGCAAATGCAGCTGAAGGCTCAGATCCAGAGACACTCAGGAAAATTAAGCCAAATTAATTAAAACTGTCAATTGAAACTGAATTAGTTAAATGATATTTGATGCTTGTGTGGACACTTTCATTCAGAACTGAAGCGGCCTTAGTTTGCTTTAGCTGAAGTCACCGTCAGGAGTGACCAGTATAGATAATCTAACCCTATCTCCGTACGAATTGTAGGCCAGCAGGCAGGTGCTGATCACGTGCAGGGACGCAGACACTCCTTAATCCAGACTCTCTCCCCAGATTGCATTGATCTTCTGGACGAATCAGGGACACTGATGAAACTGAGTGAAGTGGAAAATCCCGCATCTGAGCTGGCCAGTAAATACCTACAAGAGAGGCAGCACTATATCCTCATCAGGGTCATTAGTAAGTTACTTGCCAAACACTTCTGCAGGATGGAAAACCTGCCATGCTCCACCCAGAGCAAGGTACCTCCTTAGAGGAGGGGATCACCACTTCTGCCTTCTATGAGGCTTTGTTTGCACCACACAAAGGTACCTGCACAAAGTTAGTGGGATATATTAACCACAGAAATCCATCCTTCTGTGTAACAGTGAATGAGAAGTACCCAAGAGACAGAAAAGTACAAGCAGACAAAGGCACTATCCAGTGTCCATTAGATACAGAAAAATGCAATATAGACAGGTGGACAGACACAAAGCATGTGACAGTTGTTTCATAACAAGCTCACAACTCCATGTGTCCTGCTATTGTGAAGCAATCACTTTTTCTTGAAGTGACTTAGGTGAACTACAGCAAGGTAAAGCAGGTCTTATAGCCCAGTGGTTTTTTCGCCAGAACATGAAAATGAACTAGCATTGTCCTGCAAATTCTGTTGCCAGGAAGAGAAGGCTCAGAATCAACCTACTACGAATCCCTCCTGGAGAACCTGGAGAACCACCACCCTGAGCTGGCAGGTGAGAGCTGGGCTACCAGTGCATCAAATCATGCTAGGGCTATCAGCACCACAGGTGTAGGACATTGAACATTAATTCAGTCAAATCCCTGTCTGGTTAGGGTTATTAGATATCAAAGCATGGAAAGGAGGATCGGGAAGTATGAAAAGGATGACATTGGAGGATCCATGTAGAAAATGTAGTATTAATGTGAACATTCTTCTATATTTAGGGGATCCTAGAATGCTTCTCCCCCAAAAATATGGTGTTCTGGGGCATTCAGGCATATTTTAACCCCATAAGTAAAAAGCCAGACAAAATAATGTATTTTTAAAATGCCTGCTGGATGGAGGACATGAAGGTAAAAAGGAGGACGTGTCCTCCTTTTGCCTGATATCTGGTAACCCTATGTCTGGTGCACTCTCAGTAGCCCTACAGCACAACCCCATCCCTTTAGAAGAGCTTGGCATTAGGTTGGTTTTGAGATTCCCCCTTCCCCACCAAGAACTGGCCAAAAATTGTCATTGAGCTGGCTAAAGAAATGAAAGTTCCCAAGAACAGGGGTGAAAAAAGGAACAAAGATCACAAAAAAAGCCAAAATGGCTGGAACCCAGCTGTATTTCCTATGCTTCCAGTTTTCCCTCTTAATTTGTTTTACAAACATTATCTTTAATCCTCACTACATCCCTGGGTGGTGGGCAGGTAAGGTACCAGCCCCATTTCAAACATAGGAAAACAGGCAGAGGGATTGTGTGTTTTATCTCATGACAAAGACAGAGCAGGGATTAGAAAACACAGGAATTCCTGGCTCCTAATCCTGGCCTCTGGCCACCAGCCACCATCACTTCTATTCCCATATAAACAAGGAAGGCATCCCAGTTAGCTGGCAGAATCCCAGGTCCAGAAGACAGGAGCCTAGCAAGAAACTAAACAGCTGGTTTCTGGTTTTCCTTCCCAGAGCGACTGCAGAAATTATCAATGCACCCGCAGCTGAAGGACAACATGAGGAGAAGTTGCATGCAGAGAAAGTCTCGCCCACTCAAGGAACCACTGCTGGGCTCCCCGGCCAAATTCAGAAGCACACAGCAGAGTAAGAAGAGCTCTGCTGTCTCCAGCAGGCCCACGTAGGGAGGGTACCACCCCCTGCAGGAACAAGACGTCCATTTGTTTGGATGCTCCAGAGCCCCTATGGTGGGTTAAAGTGACACAGCTGGATGGAGTCAAACAACAGGCTGGATGCAAGAGATCACTGTTTTACAAGCAGTACACTGCCTCACCACAGCCAGACTGAGCCAGGATCAGAAGCACCTGAGAATGATTTTGCATGAAGGCAACCTAGGCTCACAGCAGGGGTCTCAAACTCAAATCACCACGAGGGCCACATGAGGATGAGTACGGTAGCCCAAGGGCTGTACCACTGAACCCTTTCCATACAATGATATTGCAAATATCAGTAATAATCGTGTCATTGTGGGCCACAGGAAATAGGTTTAGGGGCTGCATGCAGCCCCCGGGCCACGTGTTTGAGACCCCTGGCTTATGGCATCCTCTGACAGAAAGCAGACCTCAATCAGGGCCAACAGACTAAAAGATAGTACAGACTCAGGTACACAATGAGGACGTCTCTTCTGGGTAGTTGCAATCAAATCCAAGGAGTATTTTGTTCAAAATGAAGCATGTTGTACAATGGTGCCTTCTAACAACCTCAACTGGAAATAGAGGAGCCTTTGGTCTGTTAAGCGATCTCAACCATTTCTCTCAGAAACTGCTGTCCCCACAACAACTGATATTTGAACTAAAAAAAAAATGATACATTAATGAGTAATAATGTGTAATTTTTTATTGTTCTTACTACCAAATAAACTACGAGAACACAACATTGGCTGTACCCTGTCTGCTTATCAAAAGCATTATTTACAGTCCAGGGGTAGAATCCTTAGGACTGATCATGCCCAACCCAGAGAAGACTGCGCCTGCCTTTTACAGGTTGAGTTTGTAGCACTGGCCATCAAAGAAAAATTTCAGAAACTGAGCAAGTCTACTATAGAATCACTGCAAGCCAGATGGCAGGAGCACTCCAGTGCTCTTCTTTTACCGTAACTGCTCAGTAAATAGCCTCTCTGGAAGAGGAGCACCAAAATCTCCTGAATGACTCAGAACAAGTTCTCATTATACCAATGCACTCTGTCAATCTTTTCGACAAATCTGTTTAGAGAAAGTGGTTCCTAGGAGAATATTTCCTATGAATCAGATTAGCCTGTATTCCATACAATATTAAATCCAGATAGCAGAATAAAAATGGCTGCTTAAAAGACTGTAGGAAATGCAGTTTTGCTCAGCAGGGAACCCATTTTTTCATATATGCTTTAGCACATTTGAACACTCATCCAATGCCACTCATTTTCACTAATGTGTATTTGAAGCCACCCTTAATATGGCTTTACCCCAGCTCAGAATCCCCACCCAACTCACAAAACAGCAAGACTTCACTGTCCTTTGCACCTAGTTCTCCCTTGGCAGTCTCCCCAGGGCACAGCACATGGCAGTCTGACTGCAAGCCAAAGAAACTTAAGGTCATTAAGTTTGGTCAAGGAGAGACATACAAAGGGCTGAATTCCCACCCCTCTTAAAGAAAAATACCACTTTCCAGTGTTGAACAGTAACAGAACTGCAGCAGCAAAGGCTGTTACCAGCCATTGTCAGCCTTACAAATCCATTCAAAGAACAAGATTCAGACAGTCCTGTCCAGGGGGCACCAGCACTAGAGAAATGACAACTAAAATAAGAATGAGTTAAGGGTTTTTATCCATCCACAAATACCCAAAATCATCATACAAAGCTCTCGTTTGCTGGTCACAGGGCAGCTACATTCCTTCCAGCTAAAGCCTGTTAACAGTGTCAGGTTTGACTGTGCTAAGGGAACCCAAGCTGCTCCAAAGCCAATAAAAGTTGGATTTTGGAAAGTTAGGTCTGTGTTTAAATGCATTTCAGTAACTGCCTAGCTGTACCTGATTTTGCTAGGCAAGGCCTTGTAGCTCTTAATGTAATGTAATCTTGAAGCTGCATAAAATGCAATGAGTTTAACCTGACACTAGTGACCTTCAGCACATTACATAAGCCACTAATACTCAAAATAAGATCAGCCAGTTGCATGGTAAGAGCACAACTGACCAGGTCATGTTTTCTTTCCATGCTGCTATGCCCACCACATGTCTGTGAGCCGAGAGGATATTGAGATTTACAAGAATCCTAGTCACCCAAGCACTTGCAGGGCAACGTTCTTAGCTATTCTCTCTATTTTGGTCTTCTGAACAAAAATAGCACAGTGGGGTAAGCATGCACATCCAGTGAGAAAAATCCAGGCCTGGCTTTGCTGAGTCATCCAGCCACATGGATCTGAGTTTTCTACGCCTGCTTGTTTTGGGAGGAGGGGAAGAAAAAACATTCAGCAGTTCAAATGACATCCCACACCCCCTAACCAAACAGAGGTGGGTTTTGGTAAGACTGCTTGGCAGTTTAATTTTTGCCTTAGCATCTAGAGTGAGAAACAAAAAACACACATTAACCATAGGTTAAAATATCCTTTTATTACATTACATTTCTCTGTAGTAAATCAAACAAAATCCAGATTCTAAAAGCCTCAACAAATTCCAACCATCGTTCTTCCCTACCAATTCTAGTACTGTGTTAGCTCTAAGCGGTTCTTGGATCTGGTCAGACTACGGTTCACATCAGCTGGCTACTTTGGTCACTACCCTGCTTTCCAGTCCCTTCAGTTCTTGTCTGCACGCCAGGCTCCTTTCCCTGTAGCACTGAATATCTTCACAAGAGGGATGCAACACCTGCAACGGGAGAGGTTGGAGAAGCTCAAGTTCAACATGAAGCAGAAGGGACCCTCATGTCAAAGGCCCAAGTGAAAAACTCCCCATGATCAGCCAGATTGTGCAAACAGGGGTATCAGTTTGACCAAGCACACAAGGGGATTTTGTCTGCCCATCGTGCCATTTATTTAGTGTGCTACTCCAGAAAAAAAGGGAGCCTTGGCAAATGGAAACTAGTCTGGTTGTGCTATGGGAAAGTAGCACAGCAGTAGAACATCCTACCCCAAAAAGGGATCTCCAAGCCCACTATTCGTACCATTCTGCCGAGACACAGCCCAAAGGCATCCCTCTTCCCCCTTCCAGGATTCCCGAGTCTCTTTATGGAGAGGAATACACTACTGAAAAGGCACAGGTGAGACTTTGGAGTCACCTCAAAAGCAAGAACAGCTGCCTCTTCCACATGTAGGGTGCTTGGCTTCCACACAAGGAACTATTAAGCTGCTTCTTGAAAGCACAGAGCCCTTCCAGACTGCAAGCCATGCTACTCCCTCAAACATTAGCTTGCCAGTCACAGACTCAAGGTGGCAGCAAAACAAAGCATAAACACTGACCATTGTTATATTTGCACTGCTTCAGGGCCTCGTTGAATCCTTCACACAAGGTCAAGTCACTCTGGTTGGTAGCACATTCCAGGAACTGCTTCATCTCATAGTGGCAAGGTCCATACTGCGGCTGCTGGTACACAGGCTGTCTGGGCTCCTACACCCCAAGAAGCAGAAAACACCCCAGTTTAGGGAGACAAACTCTGGGACAGAAGGAGATGGATACAATGACCTGCCCTGCCTGGACTATCCCATTTAGGGCAAATGTGTGAACAAACAAGTCCTGCTGCTCTGCATCTCCAGAAGATGGTCTGTAAAGACCTTTAACACCCTGGTAAAACCAGCCAGGATTAGTTTGCTTTACACAGAGAAATAGAAGCAGATCGACTACAGTGCCATCAGGGGCAGAAATTAAAACTAGAGAGTTCCTGCACCCCAGACTCAGATTCAGATGCCAGATCAGCACACGCAAATGGGAGCCTGATAAGTCACCCAATAGCCCCTCCTTTTAAACAGCAAGGCCCAAGGACAGCATACGATGCGGCGGTTAATCTCATCAGGTACGACTGAAGCTCAGGAAATGCATCTGGCATGACAGTTCATGTTAACAAGGGGAGGAAGCTTCCTATTAATCTTGAAAGTGGAAGGGAATTTTGTGCCCCAGTTCCAGCAAGTGTCAGCTTCCCCAGCTGCTAAAGACAAAAACAATGTCAACTAGTTTATTTAACTGAGCTTCTAAAAGCCAAGGCAGACTTCCAGAAATTAAACCTAATTTCACAATACCTACACCCACTGATTTTTAATTAGATAAAAATGACAGGTTTTACTGTGTAATAACAGGCATCTCATTAAGTTTAAAGCCAAACTGACCAGCAGTGTTCAATAAATTGACATTTCAAGTCACATGGCTGTTTGCTCTACAAACCAGTGTTACATTCTGTTCTGTTGTCCCCACTTACGTCACAGGCTTAGCCTGACCAAACTAGCTCTAGGAACAGACACCCTCCCATGCACGCACGCACACTTCAGTTCTCATAAGGCCCCAGTAATAACAGAGCTCAAAGTATTTTATTATCTGAGCATATGAAGACCCTCGAAGACAGACAAGCTATTCTGCTTCCTGACTCCACAAACCACTAAAGAATAGCATCCTAGAGAAATCATGGATCTGCATTACCTGAACGGTACTGGCTGGCTTTGCTGGCTCAGGGCTGCTACTGCCACTGAATGCCCCAGTAAGAGCATTGCCGACCACATGGCCCACCGCTGATCCAACAGCGACCCCGGCAGCAGTGGTTGCCATCTGGGCCATCAGGCCAGGCTGCTGGGGCTGACCTGGGGCCGCAACAGCCGAAGGCGGAGGATGAGCTGGTGGCTGAGCATGAGATGATGCTGCACTGTTCAAGAAGAAAAAAAAAAGCTTAGAGAACACCATGAAAATGGGCGCTTACATTAGACACAGCTACCATGGGAACAGTATAATCTAGCAACAAGCCTACTTTTGGTCCTACACACACAGTAGCTAAGAGAGAATACACTGTGTGGGACTTTTTCCAAGCCCCATTTGCAGGCAATTTAGCAGCAAAGGAAAGAAAAAAGGAGACCCCATGCAGCTGCTTAGTTGACACAACAGCTTGATGGCTCCAGCCCCACTACCCCAAAACCAGATGTGATTTACTGCCTCCCATCCAGCTGTGTGCACCAACCCAGGCATTCACCGCCTGCTGAACACCCCCCCGGTGAGAAAGTCACCTTGAGACGCCCCATCCCTCTCAGCCGGGCACACAGCTGGGCTGGTCAGTGGCATCTGTCTCTCCAGCCCAACATCTGGAGCAGATGTGGAGGGGGGGGATCTCTGCCCACCTGCCTGCAGCCGGCCAGGCCGCCGCGCTCCTGCTGCCCCGGGGCATCCCGCCACCGCGCGTCCCCGGCACCGCAGCCGCAGCTGGTTTAAAGGGCGAGGGACGCCACGTGGGCAGGCGGCCGCCACTGAGCATGCGCCCCCAGTCCCGCGCCTGCTCAGTGAGAGCCGGTGAAGCCAAAGCGCGCCAGCACTTGCTCTCTGCGCAGGCGCGCCGCCTCCACGTGGTTGACCTTCAGCTGTCCTGCTGCCCGCTTTCCAGAAAGTGCGGCTGGGGGGTGATGCTGGCCTGAGGCTCAGCCACCAGATCTGCTGTGTGTCCATGGCAAAACAAACAGGGAGGCTTGTGGCACTTAAAAAACAACAAGCAGTTGTGTGGCACTTTAACAGATTGCCACACAACTGCTTGTTGGTTTTTTACTGGACTAGAATAACACAGCTATCCCTTTGGAAACTGACAGATTGTGGCACTTAAGCACTAACCAGTTTGTTTTTGGCATGAGCTTTCCTAGGAGAAAATCCCACTCAAGCACAGCAAACAGTGGGGAGGGGATCTGCAAAATCCGGCTTGGGGTTATGAAGGGATGCTAGGATTTTAGGGTCCAAAAGGGAAGCCGTGTGAGTCAAGTTTAGCAAAAGAAGCAAGGAGTCGTGTGGCGTGTAAAGACTAACGAATTTATTTAGTGCATGGGCTTTCATGGGAGGAAATAAGACGGGGGTGAAGCCCAGGGAGAAAGGTGCAGGACTCCCCTCTATGTTCTGTCTAAGCTATGCACGTGTGTGCACACGCATAGGTTGTGAAACCCACGCACACAAAGCGCGCAGCAAAAATATTCAACAGTGCGAATCTTTGTATGCTACTTTAAGAAAGCTGTTTCAAGTAGCATGTTTCAAATAAGGTTTTGTAATTTACAATATCATTTCCATCGCCATATCAAAACAAACAATATATTATTTGCCTCATATACACTTGCTTCGTGGCGCTCTCAGGTTTGACCACACTCACTGGAGTGTGCACAAATTTGGACACCAGTTCCGAAAATTGGCACAAAAGAAATTTGCACACACAGCTTACAAAAAATTAGAGGGAACATTGCTCTCCATCGTTAGAGGATTTTAAGAGGTGGTGTGGCGAGGCTCTGACTGAGATAGTTTAGATGGGGGTGGTGCTGCTTTAAGGGGTTTGGACTAGATGACTGCCTGAGGTCCCTTTCAATTTTTATCTTCTGTGGTGGTATGAATGGAAAAGTTTGAAACCCCCAGGTCTGTCTTGGTTATATTCTCTCCCTGCATTTCTAAAGCAGCCATACCCATGGTGTCAAGCACCAAAGGGGGAGCCGTGTTAGTCTATTTCAACAAACAAACAAAAAAAAAAGGAGTCCTGTGGCACTTTTAAAGACTGACAAATTTATTTATCATATAAGCTTTTGTGGATACAATCCCACTTCGTCAGCTGCATGAAATGGAAAATGTGGCATGTTAGTTGAATATATACATAGAAGGGTGGGTCACAAAGTAAATTTAAACTGCTCCAGAGGTATAGTTGGCTAGTCAAACTCCATAACCATGGTGTGTATATAAAGAGATGTAGATGAGTAATACAGGGCATGCCTTTTAGCATGTTTCTCCACATGGCCTGCAGCTTTGCACCCAGGACTGGATTAAGACATGTTGAGGCCCTAAGCTATGTCAAGATTCAGAAGCCTTATTCCATAAAAAATAAAGAGAAAAATTGTATTACATTATAACAGAAAGGGGGATGAAAAAAATGATAAACCATTATGTTTGCATATATTCATAGGCAAAGATGCAACAAAAACAACTAAATAAAACATGCATCTTGCAAAAAAGCCTTATTTGCATTATCAATTTCAGTTATGGTAGATCTTAGTTATCTCTGACATATTTAGAGTTCCTCATATAAGCCATGGCCTACTTGGCTTGTGCCTACATGTGGCACTGTTTGCGTCCAGCAGTTAAGCAGATTTGTTCTACCTAGTGACTTCTTACACAGGACACATCCAAGGGATGCTTAGTGATAGTGATTCTGCCTGAGGCACTCTTGATTGTACCATTCTGAAAGTTCCCCCATCTTCAAAGCATCTGACAAAGTGGGATTTTCTCCCATGAAAGCTCATGCGATAAATCAATTGGGTAGTCTTTAAGTGCCACTGGACTCCTTGCTTTTTTTTGCTGAACTAGACTAACACGGCTGCCCCTTTGGAACTAAAAAAGCAAGGAGTCCTGTGGCACTTAAAGACTACCCAATTGATTTATTGCATGAGCTTTTGTTGGACGAGGTGGGATTTTCTCCCACAAAAGCTCATTCAATAAATACTCCTTGCTTATTTTGCTGAACTAGACTAACACAGTGACCTTTTTGGAACTGTAGCATTCTGTTGTTCCAAAAGACACATAAATTACTGCAGTGGAAGTTAGTTTTCTCAAATTAACGTGGCATTATCATAATGGTAAGCTGACATTTTTGGTAATCTCTTGTACCTGCTCGCTAGTAATGGATATAATTATCTCACCACAGTTCAGCCATCCATTTAAATGGCTATCACTGTCCTTTTTTCATGAGAGAAAAACAACTTGTAGCTCTGCGTGGCTCAGTAAATAGACAGTGCCCACCAGAGGGTGCCATCTGATTTCTTTTAGCAGCACTACCAGGCAGCTCAGTGTGACAGGCAGGCCTATGAAAGGAAGACACACCTCTCTGAAGGTGCTCCTTTTACATAATCGGTTACAAAACACTTTTCAGCTCTCACGGGAAATCAGGATTTTATGGCTCTAAGCCATATTTTCATATTTTCACAAGCAAAGTTCTGTCTATCAAGTATTTCTCAGGCGTTTGTCACCCCTGCACAAGGTTCATCGCTGGTGGAGTAGGTTTAAGCCAGGGGTCTCAAACTCAATCACCACGAGGGCTGCATGAGGACTAGTAGAGGGCCGCATAAAGATTAGTATGGTAGCCCAAGGGCCACGCCACTGAAACCTTTCCATACAGTGATATTGCAAATATTGCTAATGATTGTGTCATTGCAGGCTGCAGGAAATAGTTTTAGGGGCCGCATGGGGCCCACGGGCCGCATGTTTGAGACCCCTGATTTAAGCTGAGAGGTTGGGGACTGGCCTGAGACTGGGGATCCCTGCTTCAGGTCTCTCATCTGTCCCTGTTTGGTTTGACCCTTGGGGAGGTTCTTTGTGCCTCAGTTTCTTGCTAGTAAAAATAGGAATAACATTGCCGTGTCTCACATGGGTTTTGTGAAGGCAACTGTATCAGAGACTTAGAGGAACACGGATACTGCAGTAATGGGGACCCTGCAAATACCTAAGTTACTTTAGCCCCAAGCCAGTAGTCACAAAGTGGGCAATAGTATCAAACAGAGGTGTTGTCTCTTCATTTTTCTGCAAGGACTCTAACAGAGTAACTTCAAAGCCCTGCATGGTACTTTACTCTCTGCTACTCTTCTAGTGCCTGCAGGGCCCCATTCTGCCTCTCTGCCCTCCAGACTCTGAAGTTTCCAAGGGGCTGGCCTTCGGTACCTCTCCTTTCACAATTATCAGCTATAACTTCCCACAAACAGGGGAGGCTCCTGAGTGCAGGAAAAAATTTCAGGTGCTAGCCTTCACCTTTGCAACTCACGCTTGCACAGGGTCAGAATGACTTCAACATAGTGTTACCGCCACCCCCGATACGGGGTATTTTTGTGAACCCCCCCCCCCCCCGGGACTCACAGAGTAAGTGAGAATCTCAGCTTTCTAAGTGTTTGGACCTTATAGTGGCAGAGAAAAGCTCAAAAACATGATTCTTAAAGATTATGACACCAGAAGACAAATAAAAATTACTTTTAAAAAAAATCTCATGATTTATGATCCATTCACATGATTCTTGGGGCGCAGCTCATGATTTTAGCTTTTAGCTTGGCGACTGCCACTTTCAGAATTAAAGGCAAACCCAATCATTTCAGCTCAGATGCTGTGCTAATGGGGGCCACATAAGTACCTGTACAAATAGATTAGAGACCCCTTCACAATTTAAATCCCTTTTCACCCTGTTTAGCCTCTTTAGCAAGTTGCAGCTCAGCCCCCTATTTTTCTGAGAGAAATGGAGTTACAGTTTTTGGAAATAAGAGATATGTAACTTGATGCTTCTATTTGGTAGCGCAAAGACAGTTTTCCCATCCTTGCCGCACCTCACTGCTGGTGGCTATGAGATGCAGCCTCCGGCCCCAGAATCTGATCCTTTTGGAGAGCTGCTGAACGCACAAGAGAGATCACTAACTACAGACTGGTGCCCCAGGCATGCTGGTGTTCCCTTTCTCACCCAAGAGCCAGCCATCCACCCCAAGAGTCTCTGAAAATCCAATAGAATGTCACGAAACCAGGGATTTTTTCCACTAGCAGTCAAACCCATTTCTTTGTGGCAAAAGGAGAAAATGGAGAAAAGTCACCAAAAGCCAAATCACTGTAGGAAACCTAACCATCTTCAGCACAGAATTCCATAGCACTCGGTCACCTAGGCAGAAAAATGGGGATATTGTGAACGCAGCTGCAGGTATCTGCAAATAGCCCCAGTGTTAACTGGCTGACTTTGTTCAGGAGTAAGAGCCCCAAACCATAACAGAGAGAGGTAGGAGGAACCACATCCGCTGGAATCTGACGAGGGGAGTTTCGCACCCCTTTCCGTGTTATTGTCTGGCAGCCACCATCCTTTTCCATCATTCCATCATCACATGCACCATTCAGAGAGGATCTTTGCAATGGGTCTTTGTTGTTTCTTGCTCCTCTGCAGAGAGATGGCTGAAGCAGCCCAAGGTTAAAGAGAATAGCAAATTCCTAGGGAGTTAATGAGGCTGGTGAAGCGCTGAGAGCTTTTGTGAAAACTTCTAACTGAGGGAGCATGTGCTAAACTGAGCACCAGGAGTAGCATCATGGTACCAACTCCAGTGCCCCCAATCAAAGCGCAGGCTGGTGCTAGTCAGCCCTGGGCACCAACGTCCAGGAACAATCAGGCTACCGCTGTGCTTCCAGCATTCGCTGAGTCTGGTTATTTCGAATCCCCTGCCCTGCAAAGTCTTTACTGTTTGGAGGAGGGATTTGATTTGGATGCTTCTCAAAGGTGACTTTGGTACTAACAGACGTGTCAGTCCATGGGTGGCCCCCAGGCAGCGGCCATGAAAGGTTTCGTCCATCCTGTCCTCAGTGGTGATAGAGTCGCCCGTTCAATCCTTAGCCTGGATGCTGCTATTGCCAACAAAGAAGCACCAGTTGGCTCTGATAGCATGTGCACCAGGAACAGGTCGAAGTCACAAACGCAGCTGAGGAAGGCACAGAACAATTCTCCAATGCAGAATTGTCAGGGCTATTCTCTCCACTGGCAGGGAGGTGGAAGGGGTTTGGCATGTGTGTTCTTCAGTTGCTGAGGTGTTTGCTGCTCAGGCCTTGCAGGGTGTTCTGTACTATGTCTCCTTGGGTCTGATTTTCTTAGATTACACCCTTGGTGCTGTGCATGTTGTTATCTACAGGAACGCAGTCACAGCTGACCACATCCAAGTGCTGCTTGACGTGCTGCTAGGGAAGCCAGCAAGTCCTAGCATGTCTGCCTCAGTTTCTGCTTTGCAGGGCTGACCCTCTTTTCCCTTCATCTGGCCACCCAGCACTGTGACAACCTGGTGGTTGTGAGATTCAAGTTCTCAGAGGTGAATGGACAGGGGGGTTGTTACAGGGTGAAATGACTTTTTTTTTCTCCTGGTGGCTTTTACCTTCTTATGAGAGAATGACAAAGGGAAAGGAAGGCAAGTGAATGCAGAGCTCACACCCTGACATCTGTTTTGAATTTGCACCTCAGTAGCTACAGCACAGCACTGCCAGAAAGAGATGGCAAAACATTATCTTAAATGCTTGGATAGTGGGGTTTTTTTTTTTCTGTTACTACTCCACACTGGTGGTATCTCAGGGATTAAGTGATATGGAGCAAGCGGCTTTCATCTCTGGATACATCTGTCCCAGTGTGCCTTAGTGGGTTTAGCTGGTCTCAGTTTACTGGGGCCACATCACAAAACCAGCCCACAGTGTGACATGACTAAGAACAGCCTCCCTTCAGGTCAGGGCAGGACCAATAGGGGTCAATAAGTCAGAAATGAGAGAGGCACGGAGTGGAGCTATGTAAAGAAAGCATGCACGCTGTTTGTCTCTGCTATCATCCCCGCCGAGCTCTATTAAAACCCAGTAGTTGTGAGATTCAGGTTTTCTGAGTGCTTCCCGACATGTTTATCCTCACAACACCAAGGCAGGGGACTCTGTTACACCCATTTTACATACAGGGAAGTGAGGCACAAAGAGAGTCAGTCACACACAGGGAAGCTGGAATTTGAACCTTGGTGTCTGAAGCTAGTGCCCAACTACTGTACAATCCTACCTCTCTTGTATCAAATGTGGAATGACTGAATTCACTTGAGCAGACACCTCAGACTGGATTTCAGTGGCTACCCGTAAGCTAGCATAAAATCAAGGTACCATGTACCCCTGAGAGGGAATGAATCACAGTTTCTATGATGTTAGAGGTGGAGACGGTCTGCTTTACCATCTGGCCCAGCCCTTACCAATACAGTGTGTCTCTTGAACCCAAACAGGAGTTCTGTGCCTGCTTGAGGATGCATAGGCAGAGTTTATTGCTCCTTCCAGGTTCAGTGCCTGAATTTGATTCCCTCCAGCCAATGCAGCAAAAACTATTTAAGAAGTAGACAAGAGATAGGAGGTTGCCTGGCCTAAAAAAAAAAAAAATCTCAGCTATGTGATGGCTTCAGGGCTGTGTTCACCCATTCAGTATCTTATGAAAACTCCACTTTTGGCTGGCTTCAGTGACTGGCAGGAATTAGAAGGCTAAATTAGTGCTGGTTTGGGAATTAACTGCTGCATACATGTCCTGTATGCTAAGGCAGAGCCCTCTCCCTTAGCACACATGCAAAGAGAGAGACAGGAACTTAGCACACATTAGGATTTGCAGATTAGATTTCCCATCGCAATACAGTGCAAGTAGCCCTTCATTCGTGGGTATGTTTCATGTTTTCTGGCAGCATGGCTCCTTTCCCCAGACCTGACGGCCCAGGAAAAGGGGTCCTTCTTTAGGTAGTTAATGTCAGGCTACCTGGTGTGGATGGTATGTTTCGATATGGGAATGTAAAACAAACAAGGAGTCATGTGGCACCTAAAGACTAACAAATGTCTTTATTGCATGAGCTTTCGTGAGAGAAAATGCCACTTCAGACACTTTGAAGATGGGGGAGCTTACACCCCATGAGCACCACCGTAACCCAGCCTAAAGCCATATGGCTGCATGTGGTAATTGCACAAAGGCACTGGGTCTTGCATGATTTCACACATCACAGCCCTTTGATGCACCATTTGCAAGTGCTTATTGAATTTTACTCTCTGCGTCTCTACACATTTGCACATGGAATCCCCTAATTACCACGTGCATGGGCAAATCTGGGCAACACAAGGGTGTATGCATTTTTGGTCTTCTTCAAATGTTTGATGTATCATGTATGTAGGTTGCTGGCACATTGCATAGGATGATTGCTTGTAGAGCTGGACAAGCTAAGATGAACTATTTATCTGATTGATTTAGCCCCATGTTTGTAAGCAAATTATCTTCCACAAATCTTTGGTGTTTACACATGTGCTAGTTACTCACAATAATATCATGACTGTTTTATAACTGAACATACTTCAGTCAATGGGTTGCTCATGTACTATTTTTATTCTTACTTTATTATTCACCACAACTAGTGCTTGGTCCATGCACTGTATGTAATCCATTACGGTATTTGTGTTGGATGTGTGACCACCCAAAGTCACATGGTTTTAATTCAACTCCCTGATTGGATGAGTCTCAAGCCCACAAAGAAATGTCAAATCTGGCGCAAATACTTCAGGCAGCAATATGTATGCAAATACCTATTTCCATGGCCAATCACACTATTTCCTTTATTCCATGAACATTTTTCCAAACAAAAATGCACTCATTTGCCTGGAGAAAAATACGTGGTGTGAATCAAAATGAATTCATAGGATTTCTTGAAGAAAATGGCTACGTTTTTTGCAATGTTTGTCCACCTCAGGTTGCATAAAGCATGACTTAGGATCGGATGATAGCTATGAGATAATAGCATGGGCATGCATGGTAATATGTTGAGAAGAGAGACATAACATGGACTGACCTTTTGTTCTGTGTTTGTATGGCACCTAGCACAATGGGGTTCTGGCCCATGACAGAGACTTCTTGCCATTGTTATAATTCAAATAATATAATAATAAAAATAAATATGTATTAATGTGCTTCCTCGGGCAATGAATTTCCTGTTACCTCAATCACACCTCAGTTACTTCTGATGTAAGGGTTTATTTTACTGCAAAAAGCCAGGCAATAGGAATGAGGGGGGAAAAAAAGAAATAAAGAAAGCCCAAGAGAGAGGAAAAGGAGAGTCAAGAGGGCAAAGGGACAGACAGATAGACATGACTGAGAAGGAGTAAGTGCAATGGGAAAGAAGACAACAAATGGAGAAAAGAGTTTCAGCTTTCAAGTTTTGAAACTCCCAGGTTTCACATGCCATTTCTTGGATGTGGTTTGCCCCAAGGGTGAGCTCAACAGCTGTGAATTTTCAGCAGATGAACAATGTAGTTTTCAATAAACTTCATAAAACAAATGAAAGAACTTTTAATTCATTTGTGCTGGTCCAGTTTCATTTCTGAAGGTGCTTCTCCTCTACTGATTGCTCCAAAATGATAAATCTGACATTTGTTTCTTGGCTGCACGCTGGAAACTGATTCTCAAAGAAGACAAACCTGCAGTATATAGAGAGCTGGTATGGCTGAATGCATTGCTTTGCTCTCTGTCTCTGAAGCTGTCCCCCCAAAAGGACTCTTTCACAGCAAGGCCCAGGAGTGTAACTGTAGGGTTTTCACCATGTCTGTTTTCAGAGTCTGTAGTATCCACAGAAACTCATTGTAGAACAAGATGCCAGAATGAAGGGCAGAACCAGTTCCTCACTTGGGACTTGTCAAAGCTTGTGATCTTCTGCTTCTGGGTTATTATTCAGTTGCCTGCATGCATGAACATTGTGGCTTGGAGGCTGGCGAATCTGCAGACCTGACAAAGCTTCTTACAATTAAACTCATGCAATCACAAACATCCACTCCTGTAGGAAGAGTCTGTCCCTCACAACCAGATGGGCAACTCTCCCTATCCCCTCACCATCTCTGATGCCATCAAGCTTGTCCTAAGATGAGGACAAGGGCCCAGTTCTGAGTTGTGCCTCCTTTTCACCCCCACCACCACCATTTGGTTGAGTGAGAATTTTGGATGAAGGCTTCCAGATTTGGCCAGTCTCTGGCCATCCACACAAGCATCAGAATCAGTGTAAAATACAAATAAAAGTCAATCCAATTGGGAAGTACCATAAGGAGTCCTGGGGTGGCCACAGTAGTGTGCGTACAGCATGTGCAATGAAGTAATGCTAGGGAATTATAACATAATAATAATATTAAGAGTCCAGATCCACAGTTATCGTTCAGGACACTGGTTCTTAACCATTGTGTCACCACACAGTAGTGCAGAGAGCCAGGGAAATGGCTGGATTTGGCCTGGGAGGTGGGCTGGTGTGTCCTGTAGGATCGGGACATGCCACCAAGTGTGTCGCAACCTGCAAAAGGTTGAGACCGACTGGTCCAGGGAATTATGCTGCTTGAAACCAGCTGAACTTCTGAGACAAAGCTGACCTCTGAAACCTGTTGATTTACTATCGGTCTGCAAGGAGAAGAAATACATTGGCATGGTTTTGTGGCAGATAACGTGTTGTGAAGATCATCCAGGGCTGGTGTCTGGGAACTGATCCACTCGTCACAAGCCAAGGTGACAGAATTAGGCCTTTAGTTTTTTTATTGTCAGCTGTAGTTAATGGGGATTCAAGTCAGCGGGGGTTTTGCATGAGCTAGGAGTCGGACTAAATAGAAATTAAGCGAGGGCCTCAGGATTTGGACTTAATGGAAACAATTATTTCCTCTTTTGTGGTGCAGATTTGTCCCAGTGGCAGGGAGTCCAGGACAATGAAACCTCAATCCTACAGCCAACTCCAGCCGGGAAACTGTTGTTGTCCCATTTTATACTGGGCTGGCCCAAGCTCTGCAGGGAGGTAATGACTCTAAACAAATCCCTGACGGCATTTCACATCCTTTTCAGCATCACTTCTTAACTGAATGATACTGGTTTTCTTAGCTCAAGCCTTAAATTTAAAAGCTTCTTCCTCATCCAAATGCTAAGAAAGAAGTCACGTCCCTCCTCCATCATCTCTGTACGCTGCCCTTATTTCCCTCATACTGCACACATACAGGAAAGATCACCAAAAAGTGCCTGCCTCGTAGGAGTCATTGACCATAGCAGAAGAAGATAGGGTAGGTGGCTGAACAGTGAGGTTACATTTTTGGTGATGTTAGATCCTGGATTTGTTATGTGCTGCGAAGCCCCGCAGACTCTTAGGAAGGGGAAGAACTGCCTAACACATGCTGCTGTGTGCAATATTCCCTCTAATTTTTCATAGGCTGCGTGCACAAAAAATTTCCTTGTTTGTGCAAAAAAAAGTCTTTGTGTGTGCTAATATTAGCCCTGTTGAATTTTTTTGTGAGCACTTTATTTTGTTGTGTGCACATGTTTCGTGACCTGTGTGTGAGTGGAAATGTGCACAACTTAGCGGGAACAGTGGCTGTATGATTTTCGGATATGTTAGTCTTTGTGTGGGCGCCACCCAGAGCACACAATGGGAGCAAAGAGCGTTTTACATCAGTCAGCAAAATATGGTCCTGGCCTGTGACTGGTTCTCCTAGAAGTCACCATAATAATAATGCAACTAAATTCTTCCCACTAATCTGCATTCCCTGCTGTATCTGCCTGTCCCTCTGGTTCATGAGTTGCTGCTTTCATGTGGCTTCCAGAGCACAGCCCCGGACTGACATGTGATGGGAAGCCTGGAGCCTTGCCTGTATCTGCCCGCCTGGCATCAATCAATGCAGCAGCTTCCCTGGAAGACGCCAGCTACCCCTCTGGCACTAATGAGACGCAAGGAGCACTCTGCAGGATGACTGGCTCTGGGCCAGCGCCCTCCGCGGGTGCTACTAATGACCTCGGATTTGGAAACTGGCCGCTATGTCTCGAGGCACTCTCACCTTCCACTTAGCAAAGGCAAACCTGTGCCCCATGGAGCAAGGAGGCGCTGCACTGAAGTGGGAAAGAGGCTCAGCCCCCCAGCACATGGCTGTGGGGCGGGGGGAGATGGACTATATTGGCTTCACAAAGGTAAATTCAGAGGAGTCTGTGGAGGAGGGCGATGAAGGCAGGAAGCAGTGGGAGAGATTATAATGGTCCAGGAGGAAAGCCATAGCACGCCCAGCTGAACTCATGGGGCAAGGGATGAGGGGACAGGTTATTTCCAGCACAGCTTTGACTAGACTGTAAAGCCTAGCCTAGTTCATCCCACCCTACGTCGCTAAAGGAAGGGGCCATATCCCATCGGATCTTCAATTCTGAGCTCTGCCCTTGAAGAGGATCGGAGGGAGAGAGAAGGAGATGTCTCCCCAACACAGGTTTCCTTTGTGGATGGCAAACTGGCAGGTTGGAGGAGGCGCTGCAAGACGGTGCTAGGATCCTCCTTATCGGTGGTGCAAGTTGCAGGTTGGAGTCCAGGGACTGCAGCCAGCTCCAGCTCCCTATCTCTCAATGATTTGGCTGCCCTCTTGCAGAGCAATTATTTAGGCTCTGTCCAAAGTGAGTTAGCAACAACCGTGGATGTGTGCTGCTAACAGAGGTTCAGTCACAGTGGGGATGACACAGGGCCAGAATAGGGTCCATCAGGTTACAGCTTTCAGGGAGGGAAGTAAGCAGTGAGCCTTCGCCCTGCTGGGGAACAGCTTTTCTCACCCTGCCCCTTTTACACCCACTCTGCACGTGGGCTCCACATGTACATGCTTATTTCAATTTAAGTTAAATCGAAATAAGTTAATTCGAAATCAAATCCTTAATTCAAATTAACTTGAATTGAAATAAGCAAAAACCTCAAATCGAAATAGCAAGTCCAGACACAGGGCTTGCAATTTTGAATCAGGAGAGGAGCACCATGGGAGGTGTGGCAACATGGCCCCCTCACTGGGCCATGCCCCTACCCAGGATATACAAAAATAAAGGCACCCTGGGAAGGAGAAGGGCAAAAGGGTTATTTCAAAATAACCATTTTGAAATAACAGCCGTTTCGAATTTAAAGTAGGTTTAAGCTATTTCGAAATAACGTCTCTTGTTTCGAAATGACAGAGCTCGTCATTTCGAAACAAGAAAACGTCGGGTGGACCTAATCTTTTTTAAATTGAAATAACCAGTGTTAGGAGTCAGGGCAGCTGCGTAACGCGAAGCCAAAGCATTGAAAGGGCCTTGGCAGCTGGCTCCCCACAAAACTCTCTCTTGCACAAGTTGGGGCTGAAACGTCTTCCCAGAAATAAGAACTGACTCCCTGGCGCCTGAGATATATTGTGGTGTGTGCTGGACAAGGGCCATGAAAGTACAGGAGAGGGAACTCCTTCTTAGGCCAAAAGATGTGCGGAGGAGTGTGTTTGCCTTCCCTGACCTGTCTGGGTTTTTTTGATGTTTGTGTGCGCACTGCCCTCTAGCTCCAGGATGCGATCTCATTAGACAGCACTGCCACGGCTCACCTTTCTGAGCCTCTAATGTGTACTCAGTCTGCTGAGATTCACACACTGAATATCAGGCCGCTGGGAGCTATTTGCAAACCCAGCCCCCTACTCTGAGGCATGGAAGAGACCCTGGCAGTGTAGCCGGTGCAGTTCTGCTGTGCAAATGCATGTTGGTTGCATGCAAAGGAGGCACATGGGGCAATGCTGGGTAGAGCCCCTGCCCGTCTACGCTCTGTGTGTGGCTGTGGGCAGGTGGTGGGAGATGGCAAGACATGGCCAGGCCAGGGGAGGTGCAAGATGTGCATGGAGGGGTCATTCGAGTACGTGTATGGCATAGGGGCCTAAGGAGCCGGCATCTCCCACTTTCACCTCACCCAGGCACGTGCCTGTAATCAGCCTTTTCATTGTAGTGAGGGTCCATGGGAACGCAAGGCTCCAGGAATGTGCTTCTGGTTCCTCCAGCCTGATCCCCAAAGCATCACTGGGTTTTAACCCACTCCTCCCAGTACAGAGTTTCCTGATGCTGCACCTTCCCCCATGAACACCAGACACGGTTACACCTCTCCTCGCACCAACCATCGAGGCTGGCATTGCCATTGCGGTGAAACCAGAGAAAAGAGTTGCTTGCAGGATCACTGTGGTGGGACAAAATTTAACTGGGATTTCCATGACCAAACTCCTGTGAGTGGAAGGAAACGATGGCAGTGTAAACCCCTCCCCTCCAGGTCTCACAAGGAGTGGGCAGAGATCTTGGTACTGCTGTTAATGTGCCAACAGGCTGGAGGGAACCAAGTCCCCCCACTCACCAAATACCCAGACAAATGGGCCGGGTTGGCGTTATACTCAAGGGGACAGAGATGAAGAGAGACCGGCGTGGGAGGAAGTCACCGTCCAACTTTGATGCCCAAGGAATGGTCATGCACCGGCAATCAAAACAACTTGAAGTTGGAGGGACCGTGGTCCACCTCGCAGCCCTCCAGTCGCAGTCTCCTGTGCGCACTTGGGTGTGGGAGCCAAAGGAGAAGCAAGCCATCATCTGTTCACCAATGTGGCATCCTAGGACCTCACCATTTGCAAGGGCAGTCCTTGGTAGCTTTGATCCCCTGGGCTTGTGGTCCACTGGCCCTGCTTGCAACAGCTCAGCCCCTGCTTTTTATCTTGGAGAGCTGTTTATTTCCATCATTTAGATCATCCCCTAGGCCTGTCATTTCCAGAGCAGAAGGAGTCAGTGGAAAATGAGAGAATGGGAGCAGAGACAGGATGAGCAATGATCCCAGGCTGGGGTAACCAGACGTCAGGCCAAAGGAGGACGTGTCCTCCTTTTTACCTTCACATCCTCTGTCTGGCAGGCATTTTAAAATAAATGATTTTGTCTGCCTTTTTACTTTTAGGGGTTAAAGTATGCCAGAATGCCACAGAACACCCTATTTTTAGGGGAAAGCGTTCCAGGGCCCCCTAAAAACAGAAGAATATTACATTGATGCTACATTTTCTCCATGTGTCCTCCAATGTCTTCCTTTTCATACTTCCCTGTCATCCTTTCCAGGTTTTGGTATCTGGTAGCTGTATCCCTGGCTGACCAGTTCACAAGGCTCTTACCTGTTGAGAGGAGAGAATAGCAAACAGGGGAAAAGCAGAAAAACAAAGAGGCTTTTTTTGTCCATGGGCCATTGGCTTCTGGACTTTGAGGTGCCACCTGGGGCAGACAGCTTGCTGCAGATTTTGCGGTGGAACCTAAAACCAAATCCTACCACTGAGTGGCAAAGAGCAAAGCTGTGAAAGTCACACCAGGAGAAGTGGCAAGAAAAAGAGAAATTTCTGACTGAAGAAGATTTAATTAACTATCCATCACTTTCCCCCTTTTCCATTTCCCTCTCAGCAGTCTTTTTCTCACTCATGTACCCTTCTGCCTGAAGAATAATGGGCCTAACTCTGCTCTGACACTAGATTTACACAAAAGTAGTAGCCCCCACTGCGGTCAGTTGAGTAATTCCCCTTTTACACAGGTACAACAGGAGGCACACGCCCCTCCATCATTTTCTTCCTGCTTCCATGTTCTCCATCATCATCTTTGGAGCGCATTTTTGGCCAGGGCTGCTTTGAACACATCTCTGGTTGATGCAGCTAAGCAAGGCTCATTTGCAGAAGACTCCCTTTGTGCAAATTCCCGCTTGCCCCCCCCAAGGGAGTGTATGGGTGGGGAATGAAGCAGAGAAGACAAAAGTGGGACAAGAAGCGGTTTGGAAAGTGAAATCAAAGGACGAGAATCTTTTCCTCGAGGAGGCCCGGCTGCACGGCCAGGCTTTGCTGAAACACGTTGCAGTCTGATGATAAGCATTATCTTTTTTCTATATCACAATTGATGGGAAGACTCATGTGACCCTGTTAACACAGATGAGACCTGGCCTGTAATTGTTCCTGAACCCCATTGGCAAGCTGAAATTAGGGATTCACAGGCAGACAATAACTGATGTAGTTTTGTCACTGCTACGGCATGTGACGTGGTAGAGGATGGAAGATAAAAGGGCAGCCACGGTCTGGCATCGTGCTCAACGTTCAGTCAAAAAGGAATTATGCATAAGAGGAGCACAATGACTGGCAAAGAAGTGCAAGGATCGCGTCTGTCATCATCAGACAGGAGAGGAGTCTTTCAGTCTTTATCAGGTGCATGTGCTTCCATTTCTCCAAATATCATTCACTTCACGTTACCTTGTACAACAGGGTACCACTTCCTAAATTAAAATAAGAATGCTTGGTACAGTATCCAGAGCAAGGTATCCAGGTTTGTACCATTTTCCCTACAGCATTCACCCTCTGTCCTATAGAAATTAGTCTGAGCCCCCCACCACGGTCCTTGCAGAACTCAGTTGTAATTGGAATATTGGCTCCTATTGCTGTGTGAAAATCGCTCCTTTTATTTTAGCAGGTCCCCCTGAATTTGTTTCGTGCTGGGGATGAGTGAGCTGGAAATGTCTACAGGGAGCAACAAAGAGGAGCCATAGTTAATCTGAACCCTCAAAAGTCAGAGAGAGACAGAGCTGAGATGCTGACACCCTGTGTCCCTAGCCCTGCAGAAGTCCTCCGCCACCACCATCCTCATGTTTATTTTACCACACCGTAGGTGTGCACGGTGTGCTTTGTGGGTAAATAAAAGGCTGGGCCCGTGCCCGAAGAAGCATCCAAACATGATACATGCACAAGGCATGACAGTACTGATGACAAGAAATACTGTCCTCAGCTGAACACACTGCCCCTGTTAGTTGCGTCTCTTTAGTAATCCTGCAATGATTCTCAGTCTTTTCCCAGCCAAAACCTGACTCTTCTTACTGTCTCCATAATGGGACATTTCCCTATCTGGGCTATAGCCAGTGCCCCTCTCCCATTTAGCGATACAGGAAAAGCAAGTTGATTGCAAACCCACAAAACTGTCTCACAGCCCCCAGGATGAGAGACTTCTCATGTGTCGGTGAAAATGGGTCAGTTAAATAAAATAGCTGAAGGTATGATTCACTGCTCCTTAATGCTCTGGCTTCTGGCAGAGGCAGGCAAGCAGCCAACAGGGTGCTCTCCAAACCCTGACTAACATGCGCATGCTTGTGCCAATAACCAGCTTGTCTCCTGGAGCTGGGGGTCATGGTGGGGATGTGGGGGATAAATCTTATCTGTTTAGCAAAGTGCTTTCCAGTGCCCCATCATTGCGGTGTGTGCGCTCCCCAACCACCATGCTTCGTTTCAGAATTGGCGGGCGAGAGCAAACTTTGGTTGGCAGGATTGGAAAACACACTGGCAACTCTTTAACTTGTTAGGACAGGAACATGTTAAGACAGTAACAAAGGAAGAGGGCCCAGGTGCGGCAGTTGGAGTATTGCTGACATCCGTGATTGTGGATCAGGGGAGGCTGCAAAGACGCCAGTGATTTCTCTACATTGAGCAGCGGTGGCCACGCATTGTGGATCCAGTTGGTTGGGAGGTCAGACTGAGCTCTTTTGATATCAGGCAGGTCGCCCAGAGATACCAGCCTTTGGTATTCGGGTGGGCACAGTGCAAACCACTGAGCTAAATCTGACAGCAGCCTGATTAAATTCATTGGGCTAAATTTACAAATTATGGGCCACTGATTGCATGTGCATGGAAAGGATGATTAGCTGAAACCCACCAGTCTCTTTCAGAGACCTATCCACCTACCACATCCTTACGGCCCCATCACAGTACTGTCCGAGTACCTAGGCCACTGACGTGAGACTTTTAGTTAATTCTAAGAAGCAGGTAAATAAAAGGAACTTGCTCTGCATGTTGTACTAGGAACTCTTGTTGTAAGTTAGAAACAATCTTGCAATACACAACACCATTTAGTTTTGTACAAACATCTTTGCAGCACCCTGAGTTTGCATCGTTCAGACTCACACACAACAAAAGCAGTGTAATTTTGCAACACACAAGAAGGTGTTTCTCTCTTTAAAGGGAAGCACCTGCCTGCTGCTGGTCCACACAACTGCAAGGATTTATCCCCTGCATCACCCATGCAGGTGAGTCTGGCATTAGCTTTTATCTAGCTCCTTTTGGGCAAGACAGGGCTGGCAGAGTGGATGGCTGGGTAATAGATTTGACAGCCACTTCAAGGAAAAAGACAAAAAAAGGAAAAGTACTTGGAGAGAGTCCAGCAGACTTTTTCGCATTGTAAATAAAATGCGTGGATCTCCAGGTAAGACTGTTCCAGGTTTGGTTGCTTTTCTCCTGCAAACCACAAACGTTATCCAGCCGAGCGAGGGAACGTTTCCCCGGAGGAAATCACAGGAACTCTATCCTCATGGATTCCTTATAAAGCCAGAATAGAAAGAGAAGGCTTATCTCTGCTCCTTAAAATCTGAGCCCTAAACTAGTTCCTTCCTTCTCTTTGGCATCTCTTGGCGTTAACTCCACAGGCTGTTCTGACCAAGCTTTGCACTGAGGCAGGGGTGGGTGCCTACAATGCCAGGGAATTGTGATGCCAGCGATAGATAGCAAGATAGTGGCGTTGGGCTTGACAACAGGGCACTCATCTGTCCAGTATGAGTATTAATTTTAGATACATTTGTGGAGCAATGGATTGTGCATGGGGTTGGGAATCAGGACACCATCACTGATTTCTGACCCAGCTGGTCCCATGCCATGTGGTCTTTGGACAGTGAATTCAGTTTTCCGCCTTGGCTTCCTCGTGTGTCAAACGCTTGACTCCTCTGACAAAGGAATAAGGGTCTGGGCATGAAATGCACCATATCAGTATTGTCGTTATTCCATTCATTCCTAATTTCTCTTTACATCTGTTAAATGAATGCAGTATTTACATTCTAAATATGGTTCACATCAAGCAAAATGTGACCAATGCATCAGAGAAGCATAAATCAATAACGTAATGCTCCATGCCAGGAAGCTTTACTCACTCTCCACACACCAGGCAGAGATCAGAGTTTTATTACTTGCATACATTTCTTGAAGCAATTTGTAGTCAAACTCACAGTCTGCCTTTAGGGGATGTCAATAAAGACCAGGACTTCTCCTATATAATGTGCCCAGAAACAATACTGCAATGCCATTATAGGAGCTGTCTCCCAGATGATTCAGTCCAGAGTTTGCAGTCTCCAAAATGGACTTGGAAGGCTTCCTTTCCCTGCCTCAACCTGCTCTCAGGTGGTGAATTTCATTGTGCGTGGGCACAGGCTAGTGAATGGTGGTATATGCACAACTCACTGCAAAACTTTCATTCACACGCCGAGTATGTGATGTGAAAACACTTCATTTTAAAATCAGACATGCCTATCTCCTCCTCCTCAGGACTGAGAGGTCAGGAATTTGAGTGGAGATCGTTGCTTCTAAGAACAAGCGTCTGAGGCTTTGCAAATACGAGGATCATTGTAGGAAAGCGCTCCCGCCCGAATATCCCGATCCACTGCCAGAACACAGCAGGCCATATGTGGCAGGAAGGCAGATGCCTGGAGCATGCTACTGCCTGCTGATTCTGCACTTGATTGCTGTTACAACGCCTCATACTAAATTCCCCACCTCTGCCCATCTGATCTGGATGGCTGGAGCCGCGCAAACCCCTGGTGAGATGCAAAACACCTCATTGGATTAAAACTGCTTAAAGCCTTGCCCGCCTCATGCCCTTTTGTGTTTTTGGGCAGGCTCCGAGTGGAATTCCAGTAGAGAATGTGCTCTTGAAGTAATCATCTGGGACATGTTGTATATAGGCAGGCAGTCTCAATCTCATCTGGCCTTTGCAGTTTACCCTGTACAGGTTGATAAACTGTTTATTCACCTTTGCGGGTGATGAGGGACGAGAGTGCCTGGCCACATTTTGCCATTCTCATTAACTTGCTATTTAATTTGCTGCTGGAACTTCTGCTGTTCACTTTAATGGGACCTGAGGCCAGGCCCTATACTGGGACGAGTGCATCAGTTTAATGAACTGAGTTATGTTAAAGTGATTCTGTTAAACCAGTGCAATTTCTGGGGAGCTGGGGGCACACACACAAGCACAGACCCGGCTTACGTGATTTTAGCTCGCACCTGCAGAACCTTGTCCCTTCACTGCAAGCTACACCGGCTTCAGACTGACATTAAGTGTGCACTCACAGCTGCGCTGGTTTAATAAAAACACATTCACATAATGCCTTTAATTAAACTATGCAGCTTCTGCGTGTGGACATTTCCTAAGTGCCAGGCAATGGGAAAAGGAGAGTCTTTCCCAGCTAATATGCCCGGGGTTTAGTGTCTGTATTTAAAAAACATGTTTCCTAGAACAATAAACTGTGCCATTTCCCCCCGGCCCCTTTGAAGAGAGTGAAATGGGCTCCAGAGAGAGGGAGATGCTCTTTTCTTTCTCCTTCAAGCTCCTTACTGATGTACAACTCTGAAAGGGGGAACATAAGCAGGTAAAATAGTTCTTTAAATGTAAAATTGGAATATTTTACATGTAGATGAAGAACTAAGGGACTGACTGATAACGTATAAGAGTCATTAACATGTCCTAGATTACATTTTGAAGTATATCACCATTAATCCCAACGGACTTTGGCGTGGGAACATGAGTAATATCTCATCTACACTCCAGAACAGAACGCACCCTGGCCATGTCAGGAGACACATTAACAATTTCACTGCTGTTTTTTTCAGAATCACTCGCCCCGGCTCTGATTCTGCAGGGTACTAAAGGGCATGTCTGACTTCAAGCATGTGAGTTGTCCCACTGACTTCACCTCCACTCACCATCACTGGCTACTCATATATTTAAAGTCAGGCACATGGTGAATCAAGGGCGCAATGGACTTATCCGGTGTGCCAAAGGAGCAGCCGTGTTAGTCTAATAAAGCAAACAAAGCAAGGAGTCTCGTGGCACTTAAAGACTAACAGGTTTATTTATGGCATGAGCTTTTGTGGGAGAAAATTCCACTTCATCAGACGCTTTGAAGAGGGGGAAATTACAGAAATGGCATGAATTTAAATGCAGGGGAGTGTTAGACATGGGCTGTATGACCTGATCCCATGTCTTACAGAATGGGATGAAAATAAATGCAGGAGAGTGTAAGACATGGGATCAGGTCATACAGCCCATGTCTAACACTCCCCTGCATTTAAATTCATGCCATTTCTGTAATTTCCCCCTCTTCAAAGCGGCTGACGAGGTGGGATTTTCTCACACGAAAGCTCATGCGATAAATAAACCTGTTAGTCTTTAAGTGCCACAAGACTCCTTGCTTTTTTTGCTTTATCCAGTGTGGTTCACTATCACAGACATCGGAGGTTGAAAACTCTGCCAGGATCATCTAATCCAGTGTTTCTCAACCTTTTTGCTACCAGGGCCCAGCATCCCATACTGCGTCAGGGAGATCTCAGGGACCAGTCCCAGTCCATGGACCAGTTGTTGAGAAACACTAATCTAAAACTCGCATTTGGAAGCTAGATTATTCCTGTAAAAAAACAACAAGCAGTTGTGTGGCACTTTAAGACTAAGATTTATTTTTTGCATGAGCTTTCGTGGGAGAAGATCCCACTTCCTCAGATGCTTCGAAGATCCTAACAGTCTGTATAGTCAGCGTCCGCAGCTACACCAGCAAATGTGGGCATGCACAGCAGAAACTGTAATACAGACAGGACCGAGCTGTTTTTACCCCCACATCTAAGTCTGAGCTGAGAAAATCCTGATCGATTTTGATAGAATCACAAAATGAGTAGGTGAAAAGTAAAAAGATTAGTACAGTATTTGATTGAACATCTTACCAAACCCTGTTCCCCAGGTTAGTTCTTATTGTCTATTACCGTGCACCACGATGTGGACTGGAAACTGGCAAAAGACCTGTAAACAAAGGCTAATTCCATTTACAGGACTAATTTGTCAAGGTTATGCAGTTTGCCCATCCTTGTCCCTCAAGGCGTATCAACAGCAGCCTTCAAGAATGCATGTAAATATAACACTCCAGCCCTGGAGGTATCTGTTGGAATAACATGCATGGGGCTGGTTCTACTTAATATCTTCATCGGTGATCTAGAAGGGATAAACAGCATGCTAATGAGCTTTGCAGATGACTATACGTTGGGAGGAGTTGCAAAGAGCAGTGAAGGGAGAGAGAAATAAGATAAAGAAACCAAGAGAGGTTTCCAGATACAGGTAATGGACATCAAATAACAAAGAGGAGAGACAAACAAGGAATCCGGTGGCACTTTTAAAGACCAACAAATTTATTTCTTGCATGAGCTTTCATGGGAGAAAATCCCACTTAGTTAGATGCTTTGAAGATGCAGAACTTAAGAAATGGAAATGGAAGGAGGGGAGCTTCACCTTGGTAAAATGCAATACTGCTGGGAAGTGTTATCCACTTCATATGGTCAGGAGACAGAAAACTGGAAGCAAGGGAGAAAAACCACGAGTAAGACGAGGGACCATTAGATACGAATTTGCTGTGTGACATGGCAGCTGAAAACCAGCGCGATCTGAAGTTCCATGCATGCACACATTGCACGATGGGGACTAGGAAGGGATCATTTTTCTATACAACTCTGGTGCAACTATGCCTGGAATACAGCATTTACGTATGGGCAAATGATCAAAAAGGCCATTGGCAAATTGGAGGGAGTTTAGAGAAAAACAACAACAGTGATTGGGGCCTGGGAAGCCTGATTGATGAGGGAAGATGTAAGGAGTTAAATACAGACAGCTTGGCTATGCCATGACTGAGGCGTCACTCCTACAAGCTGTTCCACATGTGCAATCTGATGTCCACAGAGTCCCACTAGCCTAACACAGATCACACATCCATGGACCGTCCGGGAGGCAGAGAGATTGTCAGAGCTGGCGCAAGAAGCTACCATCCCGGCTACGGGGTGATAGGCAGACTGTGAGCTCCCTGGGGTAGATGCCACCTTTATGTTGTTTGCATCATGTCTAGTACAATGGGACTGTCCAGTAATTAATTCTACCGGCCTAGAGACACGTGTCCCAAGGGCAGTGGCAGGAGCCCTGTTTAAAATGAACATTGGTAGAGACCAGTCTGGCATTTCAGCTCACCAAATCAGAGATGGTCACATCTGACATTTATGGCGCTGATCCTTTAAGTCACAAAACCTGGTTAATTCCCTGTGCCGGCCCAGAGGACTGTCGACGTGCGTGGTGATCTGTTGACAAACGGCGGGGTGGGTAGGCCCGCTTACACTGCAGGATTTGGGCCCAACGTGGCAAAACCCTGGCCCCCGTGGCAAAACTTCCATTGATTTCGGTGGGGCTGAGATGTCCCTATAGACCTAATGTCCAGTCAGTTATTGCAGAGCTAAGGAGCGCCCACAGAGCTCCTCAGCTAGCAGAAAGGCCCGGAAAAGTCTGATTTCCTTCTTGCTCTTCTTCAACGCAAAGCCAGCGGCCGCCTCGGCTGTTTGTGCAACCTGGTGACACGTGAAGAATGGCCGTGCTGGGTCAGAGCAATGGTCCATCCAGCCCAGGATCCTGTCTGCTGCGGTGGCAGGTGCTTCCAAGGGAACGCACAGAACAGGTCATCAAGCGACCCATCCCCTTTGCCAGAAGCTGGGAATGGACAACGGAAGCAAGGGGCACTTCCGAGCATGGTTTTGCATCCCAGCTATTCACCTCTGAGGCATCCATCCTCCTTATCCAGCTCTTTTTTGAACCTGCTAAAGCCTTGGCCTTCACACCATCCTGTGGCTGGATGTTCCACTGACTGCCGGTGCCCTGTGTCAAGAAATGCATCCTTTGGCAGGGGTGAACCTAGGGTTACCTGATACCAAAGCCTGGAGAGGAGGCCAGGGTAGTACAAAAAGGAGGACATCGGAGGACGCATGGAGAAAATGCAGTATTAATGTAATATTCTTCTGTTTTTAGAGGGCCCTGGAACGCTTTCCCCTAAAACCAGGCTGTGCCGGGGCATTCCAGCATACTTTAATCCCTGCAAGTAAAAAGCCAGACAAAATCATGTATTTTAAAATGCCTGCTGAACAGAGGACGTGAAGGTAAAAAGGTGGACATGCTCTCACATCTGGTAACCTTAGCTGAGGCGTCTCCAACCCAAATCACCCTGAGGGCCACCTGAGGACGTTAGCTTGACAGCCGCACCACTGAAACCTCCTCATACAACAATATTGCAAATATTGGCAAGAATAATGCCGCTGTGGGCCGCAGGAAATCGCTATAGGGGCCGCACATTTACGACCCCTGCCTTGGTTGACTGCCGGCTGTCCACTCTTCTCCCAGGCCTTGAAACTGAAGGGGGACGTAGGGGTTGCAGGGGCGCTCCCTAATTTGGCATAAAACTGTCACTAGCCGACAATCACTATTCCCTCTAATTATTCGTAGCCTGCGTGCACCATTTCTTTGTGAGCACCAATATTGAATTTTCCCGCGCGCCCTTGATTTTGGCGTGGGCGCAGTTTCACCGGCGGGCAGGGCGCTGGAGGGGTGTGCGAAATTCACCAGGGGGGGTGTAAGGCAAATCCCTACCGCTGTCCATGCTCTTGTGCCGGAGGAGCCACCGCCACCCCAGTTTTGCTTCTCCCCCCAGCCTGGCAGCCCCTTTGCGACCCGGTTTATTTGCCCCCCAGGGGCAGCAGCCCCCAAATCCCGGGTGTTGCCTTTTCCCCACCCACCAGGCTGGGGGGTGACTTGTCCCCCCAAGCATCGTTGCCCCCCATGCAAGGCTGCGCCCCGTGCCGAAGGGGTTAAGGCAGCCCGGGTCCTCCCCCGCCGGCCACGTCACGGCGCCGAGCCGAGCCGAGCCGAGCCGGGCCCCGGAGCTGCAATTCCAGGCGGGAGAACAAAGGAGCGGGGCGCGGCGCCTATAAAAGGGGCGGCGGAACCCCCTGCCACATGACCGCGCCCGGCCCGCTGCGGCACCGGCACCGGCATGGCTCAGCCGCCGCGCCCCGCAGCCGCCCGGCTCCTGCTGCTGCTGCTGCTCGGGTGCTCGGCGCTGCACGCCGCGCGCCGGCACAAGGCGCTGGTGAGTGGCGCGTGCCAGCCCGGGGCGCGCGCCCTGTGCGGGCTCCGCTGGACAAAGCAGCGGCTGCTTTGCGGGCTCGCGTTTCTCGCCCTGCTGCTGGGAGGGGAAATTTTGGAAACTTTTGGTTGCTTTTCTGCTGGAAGCCCCCGTTGCACCCCAGCTTTGGCGTGAAATCTGCACGCTTGGAGGGGGAGGTGGCAAAGGGATGAAGAAGGGTCCCTTCTCCTCGGGCATCTCTCAGCGGAAAGCCAGAAAGGCTCAGGGGAGCAGAGCTGAATGACTGGCTGGCACATGCAGGTGGGGGAGCAGCAGGGCGCTCCATGCCTAGGGTTATACCTTCACGTCCTCCAGCCAGCAGGCATTTGAAAAAGAGATGATTTTGCCCGGCTTTTTACTTGCAGGGGTTGAAGGATGCTGGAACGCCCCGGCACAGCCTGTTTTAGGGGGAAGCGTGCCGGGGCCCCCTAAAAATGGAAGAATGTTACATGAATATTGTATTTTCTGCACGTGTCCTCCTTTTTGTACTTCCCCGGCCTGCTTTCCATGCTTTGGTATCTGGTTACCCTGTCCCTGCCAACCCCAGCACCTGGGAGGGGACGCTAGCTGGCAGAGGTGCTGCTGCCCAGGTGGGTGAAGCCTGCAGGACGGTAGCGCTCTGGGCTGTGGGTGCTTTTCCACCGCATCAACGGAGCCATGCCCGGTAGCAGTCCTGGGGATTAGTGCAGGTTCTGTCGATGGTTTTATTATCCAGCTCTGTCATCAGCGAGGTTTATAACTTGGCTGTTAAACCTGCTGTGGGCTGGAGCTTGGCTGAAACCCTCTTGGCCTCCGAAGGGCTTTTAGGATTCAAAACAAAGTGTCATTGAACTCATCCCAGCTGTGCGGCCCTGGAACGTAAGGCAGAGCACATGGTTATTGGAGAGATGGTTTTTTGCACAACTCCAGCTATGATACTGCCTCGTCCCCGCTTTCTCCCCCCCCAGCTAAACTTAGACGCTGGTTGATCTGTAGCTCTGCCGATAAATGGGAGTTGGTAATGTCAAATCTGAGCTCTGTTCTTTCCCGTGGAGACAATGAACTGGCACAGGAGGAAGGGGAGCAGGGGGAGAGGTGCTAAGCCACCCCATGCCCTTGCTACCTGACCATTTTTGAATGGCCCAGCAGTGCGTCTTATCTGCATCCTGTGGACAAGAGGGGTGCACGTGAGGTTTATTGCCAGAGGAGGTGGATTAGGTTTGGTGGTCTGCATCGTGCAGGTCAGACTAGGTGATCGTACTGGTCCCTTCCAGCCTCAGAGTCTAGGAGTCTGTACGCTGGGTGCTTTCTAGGAAGTTAGTGCCAGGCCATAATGTCCTGTGTAAATTAAGACCCTCAGCTAACTGCTCAGCTGAGGCTGGTGCCCACCCCCTACTCCATTGCACCCAGGAGCCTCATTCACTGCTGCCAAACAAGAGGGCTGCCTAGATTGCTGAGGCATATGCAAGCTGGCTGGAGCACAGCATGAAGGGAGGAAAAGAGGGCTGGGACATTGTGTCGGGAAACCAGGAACCAATGGTCCGTCTTGCTCAGTGTTCAGTACTAGATACTTAATTCAGAGGATGGTATGCTATTCCTAGTCTCTACGGGAGTGAGTGCAGGCCCTTGGTATGAGGAAAAACTGCTTCTTAGCCCCATGCAGTCAGCTGTAGGTTTCTGTTGTTCTGAATTGTGATGATATACTTCCAACAGGGTATTGTGTTAGTCTAGTTCAGCAAAACAAGCAGGGAGTCCTGTGGCACTTTGAGACTAACAAATTTATTCATCGCATGAGCTTTTGTGGGAGAAAAATTGCACTTCAGACACTTGCGATTATTCATCACGTGAGCTTTCATAGGAGAAAATCACAAGTGTCTGAAGTGCGATTTTTCTCCCACAAAAGCTCATGCGATAAATAAATTTGTTAGTCTTTAAAAGCGCTTCAGGAGTCCTTGTTTGTTACCCTGATATCACGAGACTGACTTTGGACAGTATCCATATTATTCCTAACTAACGTCCGAGTCAACACTTCCAAATAAGCATTTGATTCAAGAGCTTCTGGCTGAGAGTTCTTCTGGCTGTGTTAACAATGGTGCATCGTGCCAAAATGAATTCCCATTCATCTGTTTCTGGAGATGGGCAATTTGTTTTTTTTTAAAAAAGATCTGTTATATTTTTTTTAAAAATCATTTTCTGATGGAACACTCCCCACAGCCCTTTCCACAAGGATTTTCTGATCTTCTGCTAATGTTTTAAGCATCTGTCCAGCAAGTGAGAAACTACCTATGCAGTGCAAAGAGAGAAACTAACTGAACAGGAGGTGCTTTCAAATATATCAAATAAAAAAGCTGAAATATAGACACTTCTTTCCTCTGATGTCTTTAGCTAGCATAGGTGTTACTTGTAACCACAGTACATCCAGAATTTCAGAGAACTGATTTTCAAGGTGGTGTCCATTTCAATTTGTTGCCATTAATCTTAATTAGATGCCTGGTTATTCCTGTACTGAACAAGGTTGCCTGGGATTTCTGGATTGACTGTCTCTCTTTCATTCATTATTATTTCCCTCCACCATGCCATCTCAGATTCGTTTCCTCTGGAAGTCTTTGTAGTCTTGCCCCATAGGGAAATCTCACTATATAGCCGTTAAAGTGAGCTGGAACACACCGGAATGGTGTTTTGGGGTACACGAGTTTTAGGGACTCAGCGTTCCCTGGCCCTTAAAAATAGAAAATGGAGCCAAAATGCTGCATTCCAGGGCCCACCATTTAGAAACAGTGGGCCCCGGAAAGCAGCGTTTTGGCTCCATTTTCTGTTTTTAGGTGCCCCCGACTCTGAGCCTCTAAAAACAGCAGAGCCTCTGAGCATGCTCAGTCAGAGCAGGCTCTGGGTGGGAGCCCCAGGCTGGGCTGGGGCCATTCAGCAGTAAGATGGTGGCCAGGTAAGGCGTCCTGGGGGCAGGAGTTTTGGGGACAGGTGAGCTGACCCAACAGGGAAAGGGTGCAGGGGAGGGGGTCAGCAGTGGAAGATGGCGTGGCACGTGGGGAGGAGGTTGGGGGACCAGCGGCGAGATGGGGGCTGGGGGCAGTGGCCAGGATGGGGTGTAAGTTGGGGGGGGCAGTAGCTTGGGGCAGGGGAGCAGCAGCTGGGGTGGGGGGCAGGCATTTGGGAGGCAGTAGCTGGGGTGAGGGAAAGGGACCCAGACAGGCACGAGGGGGGCCCGCCAATGTAGCAGGACTCCAGGGCCTGCCAAATTATACTTTAATTCCTGCGTCTATGCCTCTGCTCATTGTGGCTGTCCTTTTCATGGCCTTTGTGCTCACTGGGGCTGGATGGGGAATGGGGCGGAGAGGCCGCAAGCAGCTGAAGTCAGTGAAGAGTCCTGACGTATTTAGTAGAAGCCTTCAGTGGGGCTGTTAATGGAGCTGTCAGCTGTCGGTGGGGAATGTGAGCCTCTCGATCAGAGGCCTGAGAACATCTCTTTGTGGAGGGCAAAAACCCTTCCTTGCACCTGAGGATGTTAGAAACACTGATGCGGTGCAAGGGGGCGCTGGATTTCTTTCTGACTTCAGCAGCCCAGTTTCAGCCCTGAACCATGACCAGTGTCAGGCTGCTCAAGGGCTACGGTTTGTTACAACATAAAACTGGGTGGCCCCCACTAAGAGCCCTGGAGCGCTCTCAGTTCTGGTCAAGAGGGTTCGGCTGTTGTGTTAGCAGCTCAGGAAGGTGAAAGCCAAGCAAGCTGCAGCGGCTCTTGTTAAACCCCAGAACTAAGATCTCAGATGCTTAGGGCAGGGCACGCCCAGGCCAAATGGAGCATCTGGAGATGGCCTGGTTCCCTTCTGGGAAATTAATGTCAATGCATTTTACTGAGAAAATGGCCTTGAGAAAACTCGGTGGTCCCACACCTAGTTGATTGGTGTTATCCAGCCGTAGGTCCTTTCCGGGAACTATCCTCTTCCGACCCAGCAGGCCTACCTGGAATGCACTCTGCTTTCTTGCAGATGCATGGCATGCTGCTGTCTGGGCCAGGAGCAGAGGGGATGACATGAGGAGGAATAACTTGGCCCACCACACAGGCTCCTTCCTTCCCACACAGACACAGTTTATACAACGGGGTTGATATATGCTGTTTGTTTTCACTCTTCAAATACTGAAATGTGTATCCAGGATAATTTAGACATGTTTATCCTCCACTGCAGCAGGGAATCAAGACCACATGTAAACATTTACTCTCCTATTCGGATAGACTTTCATAATATCCACCTTCTCCCTCCCAGGCACACATACCCCAGCAAACTGTAGTTCTTGAAGGCTTTCTGTTAGCCCTGGACCTCTAGCAGAGTGGACAGGAGGGGAGGGCCTGCCGGGGTAAAGAAAATGAGGGTACCCAGGTGCTGTGCCCCATGCTCCATATCGTATCTGGAAGGATAAAAATAACAACAAAGGGCATCAAGCCTCGAGCTTCTGGGCATGATTATGTTGTCAGCTGGGATCAAGAGAGATTCTTGCATCCCTCTTCTCCCTAATAGAAGTGGCATAAGGGTTGTGGCTGGTTTCCTTTGACAGTGCCGGTGGCAAGGGAGAACTCAGCGAGCACTCAGAGCTGTAAGTCTAATGAGAAATAATGAACGGTATCCAAATCTTATCTGTGAACTAGATTGGAAACTTCACAAGAACAAGCAAGCTTGAGACTCAGGTGCTATCCCCTTCCCGCCAGGACAGTGAATGGTGGGTCTTGAGATTTCTGGATATTTGTGGTGTGTGACTTAAAGCAGAAAGTGGAACAAAGGCACATGGAAAGGAGTCAACTGAGCATTTCTAAACTTCAGAAAAGTTTCACTTTTGTTTCGAGAGTAGACTGATAGCAAAGATCTTTTGTGAGTGCTTTCAAAGGGGTGCGGACACCCCTAGCTGCTTCGGCTACTGAGGAACAGATGGGGCAGGTGGTGTCTAGGGAGGACAAATGGTGGATTCCCTGGAGAACTCATCAAAGGGCTTTGCTCTGTCGGGAATAAATGAAAGAATAATCAGCTTTTATAGAGCCGGTGGAGTTCTCAGGCTGTGAGAGTGTGCGGAGGCCCCGGAGCCTGTTTCTTACACTTTCAGCCTGTCCTCTTACACCACCTTTGTGGGTGTGCATGCAAACGTCAGATTGTTAATCAGCTTGGTGGTATGACATACTCGCGGCTCTAGCGCTCCATGGAGTTTCCATGCTGAAAAGGCCACATGAGGGTAAAATAGAGACGCATCTTTTGGGAAAACATCCAAGGAGCCCTGTGGCACTTTTAAAGGCTAACTAATTTATCGCACAAGTTTTCGGGGGAGAAAATCAAATTCCCCATCTTCAAGCATCTGACAAAGCAGGATTTTCTCCCCTGAAAGCTCATGTGATAAACAAACTTTAGTCTTTAAAAGTGCCACAGGAGTCTTTTTTGTTTGTTTTGCTGAACTAAACTAACACAGTTACCCTCTTTAGAAGTTGTCTTTCAGGAAGATGCTCTGCCATCACTGTATATCTATAGAAATCTTGAGCCCTCACAGATGCAGCTCTTTTCGTTCAACCATCTCAGTAGCCTGAGGTTATTCATGTGTGGACCAGGCAGTCAGGGACGGCTTTTGCACATGCTCAAAGCTCGGGAGTCCCTGCCCCAAATGGGTTCTGCCCTCTAGATAGGCAGATCCCAGTCCCTGGGTTGTGCAGGCATGTCCTCCCCATAGATCAGGAATGCTGGTCCCTGGCCCCGCTGGTGTTTGCCCAATGCCCAGCGTAAGTGGGAGCATCCCCCCCACGTGTAGCCCCATAAGTCAGTGGGGCCCGGTTAGAGCTCTGCAAGTATGCAGATATCTGCATTGTATCCGCATCCGGAGATACAACGTGGATATCCACGGACCATTTCTTGCAGACGCAGATCAGATACAGATCCACTTATTTGTATCCGTGTAGGGCTCTAGGCCCAGTCCCTGATATGTGCTGATATATTAGGTGTGACCTGACAAATCCAAACACACAAAAAATAACTGGACTGCATTAAGAGGCCGAGAGGGTTCCCTAGTTTCAAGGTGATTCCTATCTCATCCGACAAGGGCTCTTGAGATCTCTTGCTAGCCAGGTGTCCCTGGGGTTTATCTCCTTGTAGTCAGCAGGTTTTTGCTGCATTGACCCATCAGGAAAGGCACCACTGATGGACCAAAGCCTTAATCTATCACATAACAAAAAAATGAAAATAACCCTGAAATGTTTATTAATTCACCCTCCCTCTTTGCATCGGCTCAGGCCCTCGCAGAGTCTCTGTGGGCATAAACATTTGCAGTTCTCAGTGTTTCGTGTTCCCTCTTGCTTAGAAAAAAATAAACATTTTCCTTCTTTGTTGCTAACAACACCCGCCATCAAATAAACCGGAAACAGAGTCTGGTCCCAGGGAGGCTGCACTTGCCGATTCGAAAAGAGAATGGCAGGAGGGGGGGGGGCTTGGTCTGTGTGTGCAAGGAGCCATTTCTCCTGCCATAGCCCACCTGACTTCAAGTTCCTGATGGCTTTCTCTTCGTGTTGATCAGAAAGTAGCCCAGCGTATTGGAGGACACAGCCGTGCTGTGATGGGAGTATTCTGTCTGTGCATACGTAACTAGTTAATAGATTCAGTGTTGGAAGATAGCATTTGAAAATATGCATCGCTCTGTGTTTTGTAAGATTAGTAAAACATTTTGTGCTTGCTGCCTTTGTGCAGTTCTTTACATTTGCTCCGAACAGTTGCCACCGGCCGCAGAAATTGCAGAGTGCTGTGCACAGAAAACTAGCAGGGACTGGACTACGTCACAAAATAATGGTCTCTTCCAGCCATGAAACTGCTGATTCTGTGATGGCATCTCCGAGCGTGGGCTCTGCTCTGTGGCCTAGTATCTGAGATGTCGTGATTCATTGTGAAAACGACTGAGCGGCCACTAGAGCCACATTTTGGAATCTGGATCTGCTCTGGGTTAATTAACACGTTTTTTGCAACACAGGAGGCAAAGGTGATCAGTGCAACTGAATAAGAGCATTTTTCTTTTGAATCAAGGCTGATGCTGCCACTCCTCTTGGGGAGCAAGGGGTGCAGACCTCCCGCAAGAATGAAGGGAAGGCTGTTTTCCTGGAGCAAAACCACAGAGACAAGAACCTGCGTACAGATGGCAGCGATTGCTTACCCTCTGACAAGTGATGTGAAGAGGAGGGGGTCTTTCTTTCCCCACCTCTGCCAGTGGAGCGGAGGGCAGGAGTGTTCAGCAATACAGGGCCTTGGGGTGCCAACTGTTTGTAGGATGATGTCTCCATCTGTGTGAAGGTTCATCACCCTACAAGCGGTCGGATTAGCCATATGATCAGTCAAGGCAGCCGCAAACACGGACGATACAGACCTCCTCGAGGGAGATAAACCAGCTGGATGGGAACAAAAACATCTTTGCTCCCGCAGTGAAAGGAAGGTCAAGAAAGGCCCAGGTGCTTTAATGGTTTTCATGGCAGTGTCACAGGGAGCTCAACGAGATTGGCTATCATTCAGCTTACCAAGTCCCAAAGGGCCCCTCCATTTTGGAGAGTAAGTGGTCTTGGCCTTTGGGAAGGGATCGGCGAACAGCAAAGCTGCTGTGACCACTGGCAGCTGAACGGCATCTGTTGCCCAAAGCCTATAAGAAGAAGAGTCAAATGAGAGGGAATTTGGTAGAGGTTGAGCCCTTGTGTACCGCACAGGTACTTGACGCTGAGCCAGCATGATGCTGAGGGACTGGCAAAGATAGTAACAGGACCTAGCTATAATAAGTGGAATAAGGACAATCCAGGGACATAGAGACCTGTCAGTTTAACTTAGGTCCTCAGGCAGATAATGGAGCAAATAATCAATCAATTTGTAACCTCCTAAAACAAAATAAGGTGACAAGAAACAGTCCGCAAGGATTTCTCCAGAACAAACCCCTTTAAACCAACTCACTAGCCCTCTCTGAGAGGGTTACAAGCCTGGTGGAAGCAGCAGATTTGATGTATTTCAACTTTAGTAAGGCTTTTGATGCTATTTCACACAAACATAACCTAGAGATGAACCTACTGTGAGATGAGTGCACAGAAAGGCATTGCGACTGAAGTCCTGCAGAGCTCTGTCCTGGATCTGGTTTCCTATATTATTAAATGACTTGGTTAATGGCATAGAATACATGTATAAAATTTGCGGATGATACCAAACTGGGGGTGCTTGCAAGCACTCCGGGGGAGAGGATGACAAGTCAAAATTATCATGACAAACTGGAGAAATGGTCTGAAACAGGATGACATTCAATGAGGACAAATGCAAATTGCTGCACTTAGGAAGATCTAATCACCTGCTCAAATACAAAATGGGAAATGCCTGTTGGGAAAGGGGAGGTAGCAACTTCTGGACCAACAACTTTGGGTGAGAGACACAAGTGTTCAGGTTTTCACAGCTCAAGCCCTTTTTCAGGTCTGGGAAACTTATTCAAAGTGTCGCAGCTATAGTCAAGGTGGAACAGAGTGTTCAGCTAACACCTCTTTCAAGGGACCATTGATGGTGAAGTGACCAGTTGACCAGGAAGGAAAAGTGGAGGAGCACTGGGGGGGTGTTGTAATAAGCCGGGGCAGTCAAACAGTGGGTCATGAGCCACATGTGGCTCTTTAACAGTTAGTGTAGCTCGGGGAGCCCCCTACATGCCCCCATCCTCCACCTACCAGACTGGGTTGGGAACCTGGGGCTTCAGCCCTATGGCAGAGTGGTGGAGCTAGAGGACGCTGCCCACTGGGTGCATTGGATAAGGTCCACCCTATGGTGCAATCAGCACATGTGGGAGTCGTGGATCTCGACACATGTGTTGTGGGGGATGTTGATCATTGTAGCAGGGTAGCTTGGTGTAGCTCAAAAACTGTTTACCAACAGAACTTGGTCCAATAAAAGATGTCGCCTTACCCACTTTGTCTCTCTGACGTGACTACTACCACACGGCCTAGGAATGAGTACTGCAGAAAAGGATTGGGGGATGATCTCCAACTAAATGTGAGTCAACAGTGTAATCCTGTCACCGAAAAACGATCATTCTGAGGCGTGTTGGCAGGCATGTTGTAAGCCAGCCACGAGAAGTCATTCTTCCATTCTGCTCGGCACTGATAAGGCCTCCGCTGGAGTACTGTGTCCAGTTCTGCACACCACGCTTTGGGGGAAGAAGAGTTAAAAATGGAGAAAGGCTGGAGGACAGCAACAACAATTAAAGGCCTAGCGAACGGGACATGTAAAGAAAGACTGAAAAAATTGGGCTTGTTTAGTCCGAAGACTGAGGGGACATGTTAAAGCCTTTAAGTACCTAAAAGGTTATCAAGTGAAGGGTGACAATTTGTTCCCCTTAACCACCGAGGACAGGAGAAGAGACACACCCAGGCTCTTTGGTATCCCCAGGGCTTTTGCCAATGACGGCTATGTAGCGTTGGGTAGTCACCCACCCTCCATACTGCAAACCCTTTGCCTCTTTTTCTTGGCTGGTAGAAACCATTTTGTGAACCAGACAGTGACTGGTCTCTTCTTAGCAGGCTATTTTCTGTGCACCTTGTGAGGGTTTGGAGAAAGCTATAAAGTCCCTCGAGATTTAGCTGTGTGTGACTCCTGCCTCCGGGTCCTGAGCAGGACAGACTCCTGCTGGTAGTCAGGGCCACCCTATAGTGAGAAGCAACCAAAGCCGTGGGAAGTAAGTGGGGCAGAGTAAGGCGTCCCCAGACAGGAATAAGCGTCTCACAATCCAGCCCTGCAGGAGGAACGTGATATGCTTGGGAGTGATGCATGCAAGGTGCTCCCTTCTCTAGACTGTGCTAATTTCCATGGCCCCAGGCTCCATCTTTTCAGGCTCCAGGAGCAGCTTTGGCTAGTCGTCTGCAACGGTTTCTCTTTCCTCCTGGCCCACTGGAATTTTATCTGTCCTCCAGATCGGGGAGGGGGAGGGAAGCCACTGTCGCTGCTTTTCTTAGAGAAAGCAAACCCTCCGAGGGAGGCTTTGGTAGCCGCATTCCAGCACTGCGCTCACCTCTAATGGAGCGGCAGGGCAGGAGGATCAATCAGCTATACGGAAAATGAGATGTGGCAACCTCAACACCGGCAACCAGGCCTTCCTCCCTTCCTGCCACCGCTCCAGTGTGCAAAGCAAGCTCAGGTGACCCTGTGCTGCATACACCTGGTTTCAATGCAGTAAGGGGTGGAATCTAACATCAGCAAGCGGGACATGTTTTCTGAGCCACCCCGCACCCTTGTAGGTGGCTCAACAACAGCGATGTGTGTCAGGGAGCTGAGTAAATAGGCCAGTGAGAAGTGCCCAGGCTCAAAGGGTCAAACTTCTAGCTGGAAAAGTCTCCAGAGAATTCCTGGGCAAGTGCCATCAGCCGGGCAGCTATCTCCTGGGGGGCTTTGCCTGCCTGACTGTGTCATACCAGCAGTTTCCGGAGAATTTCCTACGATTGAGCCAACATGCCATGGGCAGACCAGCTCCACGCTGCTCTCCTGGCTTCCCTTCCTCGGTGTGAAGGGTGCTTTGGGGGTGGCAGGGATGTATTGGGGTGGAGGCAGAACAGGGAGGGTGGAGCACGACATGGGACATGGCTGGGGGCAGTCCCAGAGTTTCCGTGGCTTATTGTGACGGGGCACAAGTTAGCCAAACTAGCCCTAGAATAGTGAGATACAACCTGCCTCTCCTCTGTCCCTGGGCCAGCACCAAGGTGCTTCTGGCCCTTCATGGAGAGAGGGGACAAGGGTTTCTCTCATCTCAGGACAGGACGATCCTTTGTCCAGCCTCCACCAGCATTCATACCAGTGGAGCTGGCTAGGTCCCTCCACCAAGAGACCCACCAGCTCCTCCAGCAAAGCCAGGGCGGATAGGGGTGGTGGGGGGAAGCGTCCTGACAGTTATACAATGAAAGACAAGCAGGTGGGGAAAAGTTCCTTCCAGCCCTTCTCTATGCATCAGAAGGGCACAAGCCCCATCAGGTAAAACTCCTTGTGGACTCTCGTGGCTCTAACAAGCCCAAGAATGCACGAGCATGATGCTGCTAACTAGCCGACAGTCCTGGGGGGCCCTGAGCCCACTCCTCACCCACCACAGACTTATCACTGTCGTGCAGCATCGATTGGGTCCTATCCTAACCCCACTTGTCCTTTGCATCAGCCTTGAGCCCTTCTTAGGCCTGCAGAATGCAGAGCCCTCCATTTCTATCCGCTCCTGCCGCGTAGCAGGGCCTGTTCTCTATCTGCACAGTGCCTGGCAAGAAGAGACACCCCTCCACCCAGCCTGGGATTACCCTGGAGCTGTCTCAAGGGACCAGTTCAAGTACGTGGAGCAGCCCTGCTGTGCTAGAGGTGGGATGCTGGCCAGGACACGAGGCTCACTGAGTGCTCTCCTTAAAAGTGCCTCAGAGTCCTTAGCCAAGTGAGCAGTGCAATGATGCTCTGAAGGCTGGCCTCACTGTAAAAAAAAAAAAGTGTGGGTCCCTCTTACTGTATAAGGCCTGGCTTGGGGAAGAGAAGTGCCAAGCGGACAGCTCAGCTCAGGACAGGACGCCCCGTAACAGGCGTCCCCACATCATCTGTCGTGAAACATCTAAAAGTGCTAGTTCTTAATGGCCTGGCCTGTGCGCCATATTCCTGGGCATTGTCCATGTCTCCTTCAGATGGGCATGCCATGCCAAGTGCCTTGGGATGTAGGCTTGATTAGCTCATTACGAGGCCTGAACCTGATTCTCAGCTGAGGACAGCGGGAGCTGATAGCTACCGAGGCAGAGGAGCGTTTGACTGACTTGGAAAGGGGCAGAATGGGATGGTGGAGTCATGCTGGAAATCAGAGCAGCGAGACGCCATGTGCCTTCGTGTGACCTGCCAAGTTCCTGTGTCAGACCCGGCAGCTCGTCCGGAGGGCGCAGTGCTGTGATATAGATGTTAGCCGTGATAGCGGAATTAATGCCAAGGGCTTCACACTTCATTACCACCCACATGAATGGAACTATTGTGCTGGAACCGAGAGATGGCAGTTCGGGGGATTAAACTGCGTTCCATCTATAGGAAACCAACCGGCGCCGCGCCAAGCTGACCTTAAGGTCCCCTGGCTGGGTGATGTAGAGAGGCTGGCTTGTCTGCCGGTACCTGAGAGCCTGGGCCGTGGGAGCGTCAGCAGAGTGCGGCCCATCGACAGGTCACAGGTGACTCTAGGACTAGAAAAAACAAATGGGCAGAGCAGAGCTTAGCGTCCCCATGATCCTGATTCCTTCAAGATAAAGGGAGCTTCCCTCGCCTCAGCATCTTGCCTCATCTGTTTGTCTGCTTCCTGGTGTCAGGTTAGAAGTGTCTTCCATCCTGATAATTGCCTCTAGAGAGGAGAATCTAACCAGAGGGTTTTGTATCAAGTGGTGAGACAAAATCATCCCAGGGACATGGAGTCCTCAGAAGCCATTTCTCTTCAAAGGTGACGTGCTTGGGAGGAACTACAGTTTTCTTTCCTTCAGACGCATCCTTGTGATAGACATGTCTTTGGCTGTGGGAGTGGGCAAATGTCTCTCGGGACATTGACAATAAACTCGGCAAACACACGCTGCTCTCTTCCGCTGACCTAATTATGGTACTTGAACATCTAAAGGCCAGTTTATATTGAAACTATAATACGTCAACTATTTTACATGTTGGTAATAATAACATCAGTAGCTCTTAATGTAGCACTTCCCATGAGTTGGTCCCAAAGAAAGGAGGTGTCATTCTCTCCATTTTACAGATAAAGATACCGAAATGTGAAGAGATGAAGTTACTGCCCCAAGGTTATCCAGCAGACCGGTAGCAGAACCCAGGTCCTAGTCCAGTTTTCCGTCCACTACCTCCTGGAATTGTGTTCACTATAACGTATTAACCACGGCTCAGCTCAGTCGGGCTGTCTGGAAAACAACAGACTATGCAGGACTGTATGAGAAGGGTGGTGTAATAGCCTGAGCAAAAGGCGGGGAGGAGGGAATCCACATCATCTACAGTGACTATTGTGCCACATTGTTAGACCAACATTTTCAAATGTGGATGCTTAGAATTAGGTAATTGAGTTCAGTTTGGAAACCTGAATGGCACAGCCTGATTTTTCCAAAGGGGCTGAGCATCAGGCAGCTCCCACTGGCTTCCCTGCGGAGCTGGGTGCTAACCTTTAGTTGCCCACGTCTGAAACATTGGTGTTAACGGGTCTCTGCACCCCAGCTAGAGCTGAACAGAAGAATGGCCATCCTGGCTCAGACCAATGGTTCATCCATTGCCAGCTGCTTCCGAGGGAATCGAGTGATCCATCTCATCATCCATTCCCAGCTTCTAGCAGTAAGAGGCAAGAGACACCCAGAGCACGCAATTGCATCCCTGACCATCTTGGTTAATTGCCATTCTAGACCTACCCTTCAGGAACATATCTAAATCTTTTTTGACCCCAGTTATAGTCTTTACAACATCCCCTGGCCACGAGTTGACCGCATTGTGTGAAGAAATACGTCCTTTTGTTTGTTTTAAACCTGCTGCTGATCAATTTCCTTAGGCGACCCCTGGTTCTTGCATTATAAGAAGGGGTAAATAACATTCCCTTATTCACGTTTTCCGCACTGGTCATGATTTAATAGACCTCTGTCAGATTCTCTCTTAACTGGCTCTTTTTCCAGCTGAAAGGTCCTGGTCTTTAATCTCGTCTCACTGTAGCACTAGATTTAGTTCTCTGGGGAGATGGGTGGGCTGGGATCATTAGCAGTAATGGCTGTAAAACACAGCGGATGAAAAGCTCTATACAAAATGGTAAATATCATCCTCATCGCAGATCTATGGACCACACAGGAAAGTTCATGACATTTTCCATGCCAGGACTCACCCTGCTTCCAGTGTGCCCCTCCCATCCAGCTGGGACTCCCTGGGTCTCCACTATGGGATGGGCAGAGTGGTTTTGACCCTCAGCACCTCTCCTGAACGCTGGGGGGGAAGGATGAGAGCTCTTGCCATAGGACATGAATGGGGCACTTCACTGAAGTGGCAGGGCAAGGCATCACACAGATAATCCTGTCCACTGAGCAGATGCTGCTAGGGCTTATGGGGAAATGATGAAGGGGGAACCAGGGCGTGGGAGACGGTAGTGTAGACCACCTGCTCTCCCTCTGAATCCTGGTGTCCTGCTGCCCAGCCTCTTAATTTCCGCTGGCAAAGCAGGTTTCTGCTCCTCCCAGCGCAGCATCCTGACTACTGTCCCCAGTGCAAGGGAGAGTAGGGTGCATAATCGAACCATTTCCTGTGCGCTTGGAGTTAAAGACAATGAGCACCCAACTGGGAAAAGACGCAAGTGGGGGAATTTACTGCCTAGCTATTCCCTTTTGTTTCTGAGGGGCTGGTTCCTGCTCACAGCTTGCCCAGAGTATTTTCCGCTGACCAGCTACAGGGGAACACGGCCCCTGTTAGCCCAGGGGCTGCTGTGGCTTTCGTGGCATCGCAGCAGGGGTGTCGCAGTCTGGAAAACAGCAGAACCCAGTGGAGACAGAGTACGAAGGCTGGCCTGGGTTTTCTGCACACCGTGGAGGGAGACGTAAGGAGACTCGTCACCTTAGAAAGCACTTTAGGGACTGGTGTAATGACTGGACTCCACCTGGGAGGCAATGCTTCCAGGTTTCCATGGCACATAAGCAAGAGGAAAGGTCTGTGTAGTTATATTTCCTGCTTTTTCCTGCTGTTAGTGGAAGTCACTGCCCTGTTTGTCTTTTGCCTAGGATGGGGCTCAAAAACACCATGCCTGGAAGGAGCAAAACCCTTGGATTTCTTCCTTGGTTAATACCCTGGGGACTGGAGTCCCTGTCAAGAGCTTCTCACAGGGCAGAGAGGGACTGGCAGCAAGCTGGAACCCACCCCGCTGCGGTGTGCCGGATATACCAGTGGGCCAGAATGGGCGGAACCGGCAAAAGAGATTCGTCCTGTCGGGAGGACGCTGGGAGAAGACAGACCTCACCTACAAGTAAGACAGACTTGGAACCAGAGTTGCAAGCAGGGTGTGAATCCTGGAGAGCTTCTGTTTCCTTTCTGGTTGGTGCGCTTGCGTGCTGGAGGCTGCCTGGAGCCTCCTGTCATGGGTCTGTGCAAGCTCGGAGCTTGGGCGAGAACCGTGGTGTACTAACCCCAAGGACAAGAGTAGAAAGTACTGGGGGGACCAAAGTATATTCCACTCACGTCACTTAGCCTCATGCTGTCTCACATACCACTGCACACGTAAATGTGACAGACTTTGCACCTACTCACCCATACTCTCCAAATGCACTGTTACAAGGATGCAGGATACGAGGGGCTCTTCCCTTCAGGCCCAGCCAGATGCTAACAGCTTTTTCCATCGCTTTGAGAGCTCCCATGTATACATATATACACAGTGCAGATATGGACATGCACAAACTCAGAGGTGCTGGCAAAGGCTCCCTATCCTGGGTTAGATCTAGGAAGCTAATCACACAATCTAACGCTACATGAGTTTGCACACACACCTGAGCCTTCTCTCTTCTTCCACATCCTAGAAGCAGGCAGCATTTCCAGAAATGTCTCTTTCCTCTGCTCCTATCCAATCTTCCCCATAATGCAAGAACCAGGGGGCAGCCAAGGAAACTGAAAAATAGTAAATTCCAGACTTCCAATCAGCAGACAATGGGGACTGTGGAACTCATTGCCACATGAGACTGTTGCAACTAAGAACTTAGCAGGATTTCAAAAGGATTAGATTTTGTCCATGGGCAACAGGAGCAGCTAGAATTTGAATAGTACCTATTGGAAAATAAAGCAAAGCTTTGGGCTGACCTTTACTTAGTAGGGTTTAGGAAGACATTTTCCCTGGGGCGCAGGTTATCCCATAGCTGCCTACTGTGGGGTTACTTGCACTTTCCTCTGAAGCATCGGGTGCAGGTTGTTGCTGGAGGTGGTATGCTGAACTGGTTAGACCACTGGCCTGGATCCAGTAGACAGTTCTGGTGTCCCTCCTTGCACACCTGAGCACATCTGCTGAGTTTCTTTCATCCCAGGTGGTTCATGAAGGTGTAAACTGTAGCTCCCTGTTCCAGTAGGGCCCCTGCAGTTCAGTGGGGTCCAGCCCTACAGGAGGACAGGTGGGGTTGGCCCAGTGTTTAAAGTATAATTTGAGGGGCCCTGGAGCCTTCCTAATTTCTGGCTCCCCCTTCCTGTATGGTCCAGGTCCCCTTCACGCACCTGCAGGCCTGATTTTGTTAGATTCTGGAATCTGGGCCCCAGAAGTCTGCCCCGTCAGATTTGCGGGCCCCAGAACTACATTCCAGCGTGTTGTGGCTTACTTTAACCCAGGGCTGTAACTAGTGATATCGGCACCCGGGGCAAACAGCTCCAAAGCCCCCCCAACATGGGCCCCGATCCGGGGCCCATCCATCTCCCCCCTGCAGCGGCCAGGGTCACGGGGGGGTTCCCTACCCCGCCATGGCCAGACCCAGGTGGGGAACCTCCTCCCCTGACACGTCAGGAGTCGGGCAGGGGTTCTTTCTTCCTGCTGTGGCTGAAGCTGGGCTGGGAGCCTTTTCCCATGCTGCGGTCAGAGCCAGGTGGGGTTTCCCTTTCCCTGCCGCAGCCGGAGCCAGGCGAGGAGCCCTTTCCCCTGCCGCAGGCCGTAGAGCCGAGCAGGGGTTTCCTACCCCACCATGGTTGGAGCTGGGTGCGGAGCACCTTCTCTGGCTCCAAGGAATGTGCCTTTAAGGCATATTCCTCTTCGGGGCCAGGAAAGGGTCTGGTGCCCTTTCAAATTGACACCTGGGGTCTTGCCCCTTTCCCCCCACTGTAGTTACAGCCCTGCTTGAACCCCTGAGTTGGCACAAACGAGGGGTACGTTAGCAGGAAAAGGAGAAGCAGAATGTCTTTAAGAGCAAAACTACCTATGTTAGACCCAAAGCTGCTGTCCTGCGAGTTCTTTTTCAGTAGAGACGCAATGTTTCATCTTGTAGCCCATTCGTTTTACAGGGGGGACATATTCACTGATGGCTCTCAGCCAGCCTGCAGTCCTTGCTATAGGCCTTACCCCGACAGCCAGCGTGTTTCAATTCAGCATGGAGGTCAGGGCAGCCTCCATGGAGAACGTGGTGGCACTGCATGACTGCTGGACTTGGCCATTTTAACGGCAGTGTCATCGCACTGTCGCCAGGATCTTGCGGCTGCAGGGAGTGTCAGTTAATGGGGAGTTTGGTGATTAGAGGACAGTTCTGCTTGCAGGGGCAGTTCCCACAGGGCTGTAGTGATCGATGGTGTTGGTACCAATTGTGCTGATGCAAGTGATTTTCAGGACATGGTACCAGTAGCATTGAGATCGATGGAGATCGTGGTGACAGTTGTGGTTACGCTGGTGCCCAGTCAGACTGATGTTGGGCGGATGGGTCAGCTGGGAACCCTTCCGAGGTGCTGAGGAGTCACAGGTTGTGACACGTGTAATTGGCAAATGTTCCCTGACATGGAACAAAGCCTCCAATGACCACGTGGCTTGGAGATTTAGTGTAACTCCCCCTAAATGGTTCTCTCAATGACGGTTGTGTCACTGCTTCAGCAGGGATGCTGAGTTAGCGTCTGAGTCTGAGAGCCTTACTTGTACTGACGAGCAGCGACTCGTGAGCACTTGAACCCCCCATTGGCTCTAAATGGGCTGCTCATGAACATGCCACTTGCTGTGATAAAAGGTCACAGACACAATCCCTTAGGAATAAGTTTTGGTGGGAGTGGAGGGAACTCCCGACATCAACAAGCAACAACCTTGTGGGAATAAAATGCCCTTGCAGCAGAGAGTAAAGAGAATGAAATTACAGCATCCAAACACAGAGTTACAGATGCAGGGTAGACGCTGAAAGATTATACCCATTAGTGGGGCAGCATTTGGCCCCAGTACATGCACCAAACAACCTTCCTCCGCTCGTCCGAAACCGTCCAAAAATATATGACAGCTGCAAAGCTGTTCCAAAATCATCTTGCAGGATTCCTTGCACCACTTCGGACTCAACCTCCTATCTTCAGTGCTCAGATCTGGGCTATTCAGACTGCATCTGAGCTAGAGCGTCCCCTTCTTGTGGCAAAGCTCACTCATGTCTGTTATTGTGTTTACATGGTCCCAAGTGAGCCAGTGTGGCTTGACAAATCGTTTGTAATAATGAAAATTTAAGGGGAGATTTATGGTGGGGACACTGCCTGTGATCTAATGAAGGTGCGGTTTGGAGCAAGAGTGATGCTGACAGAAATTCAATAAGAAAAGACTCATTTGATGAAATTAGTGTGGGTTGTAAGGATGAGGTGGTCAGGGATGCAGCCTCATGCTCTAGCTGTCCCTGTACCTCAGAGTGCTAAAAGCTGGATCTAGACGATGGGGTGGGACACTTGATAACTTGCCCTATTCCATTCACTCTCTCTGAAGCCTCTGGCACTGACCACTGTTGGAAGACAGGATGCCGGCCTAGGACAACCATTGTTCTGCCCCAAGATGTCTATTGCTATGTTCTTGTTGATGGACGGTGATCTCCTCTCTCTAAATATGGTGCCTACTGTTTTCTAGAATTATAAGATTCCCGTGGCAACTTGTAAACACTAAAGTGAGACGGATCATTGCAGAAGCCTTGAAGGTCTGGAGTGATGTGACACCGTTAACCTTCACTGAAGTGCACGAGGGCCGAGCTGACATAGTTATTGATTTCACGAGGTGAGCACGGAAGGAGATGTCCTAATACGGAAGGAAATATCCTTCTTCTCCCACTGGGCATAGTGGGAGAAGGACCGTTCCCAAAGTCCTCTTTAGATCTGATCACACCATTGGCAGCAAATTATTGATTCACTGAAGTTTTCATCTCATTTCTGTTTCCAAACTTCAGGTTTCTTTATTTAGATGGGAGGTTACATGGGCAGGGGCTTTCGTTTTGTTCTGTTCTTTGTACATCACCTAGCGCTCGGGGGCCTGATCTGTAACTAGGGCCTTTCGGTGCCACCAGAACACAAACAACAAATAATCATTCAGTTTACAAATTTGTTTATTTTTAACATCGTTCCCTGATTAAATTATGCCTCCAATTGTCAGCCTGAGAACATTGATACAGTATTTGTTTTGGCTGCTTTCAGCTCTTCAGTCTCTGTTCAGATTGAGTGACCTGACCTTTTTCCCCCCCCAAAAATTTAGCTTCTTGGTTAAATGAATCTTGACTCCAGGCCTGGAGTTCACTTTCTGCAAAATATTTACAGCAGTAAAACTTCCCGCCATGAATGTTTGCACGAAGCTAATAAAAGGGATTGTGGAGCCCGTCCAAGTGAGGATGTTAGCAGTGTTCAGTGTGTTTATCCATGCTTCTCTGCACTGTTCACATTCTCCAGGTCTTCCTCCGTAAACAGGAGTTTGGCCTGAGGGAGGACTTGCAAATTTGACCCGGAAAGTCTCCATATTTTCTCATCAGTTCAGTTGTTCTGCCTTAATACTCCCAGCTTGATCAGCCTGCCCTGGAATTGTACAGGCTTGATTGAAGCTGTGGAGGGGAGGAAGAAACATTGATGGTGTCTGGTATGAAGGCCCTGGGCTTGCATGCAGGGTTTGGTCTCTCTTCGTAGACTGAGGTCTGCAGGGACAGAAGGGGCTCAAAGAGCTCAAAGCTGAATGATACAAACAGGATCCGGCAAGGAGCATGAAGTGCTGCTCTCAAGGCTCCTGGGGCTGCCAAATGTGTTTCCACTGAACTGCAATGTGCTTGCCCTCCAGGTACTGGCATGGAGATAACCTGCCGTTTGATGGGCCTGGAGGCATCTTGGCGCATGCGTTCTTCCCCAAGACCCACCGGGAGGGAGATGTCCATTTTGACTACGATGAGACCTGGACGATTGGGAACAACTTAGGTGTGTTGTCAATTCAGATGGAGACCTGGAGGGCGTGGGGTGGGGGTGGAATGACCATTAATGCGTTTAAAAAGCTTGTAGCTGATAGAGAAGAGGGCTGAATAGGCTTGTCTGCACATCAGGGTGGGAACAGTTTTCGTATGGTCCATATCCTTATCTCTCCAACCTTCACAATTAAGTTGGGCTCCAACACCAGGTCATCTAAAGAGCCACAACTGGAAAATAAATCAGGGGACTGGTGAAGGGATAGTAAGCTGGAGACACTGGGGAGGAGTGCTGGGGGAAAGAAGAGGGTTTCTCTGCCGAAGTCCTGTCTAATAGGCACGTCTCAGACCAAGTCCCCATTGTCTCCCAGCTGTTTCCAAAGACTTTCTTCTCAAAAGTCTCTAAAAGGAAACAACATAGGTTCCCACTCTCTCGCTTTGGCTTGGGAGTACCCTGACCCCATGTAAAAGCTCACGGTTGATAGGGGGGTGGGAGGGAGAGATTTGATAGCCTGATCAAATAAAAACTATTTTCCTAATAACAGAGCCAGGCTGGTATCATTGAATATGTGCTGTCGGTGGATTGATGCCCCACCTTCTCACAAGATACACGTGGGGTCTTGGGATCCAGCAGAATCGCTGCCTAAAGTCCTGGTTCTGCAAGATGCACAGACAGTAACTCATGTCTGTTGCTCATCTCCCAATATGATCTCCAAGGAGAAGAAAGGGGGGGGAAAAACCCCTAAGCTGACACCTTCCCTTCAGATACAGGGCCTCCCTGTACTTCTTGTCGTGTGGCTCACTGTTTAGGAGCCAGCCCTGCACCCCCCGAAGTCCATGGCAGTTTCACCATCGTCTTTACTGACAGTTTGTAAACTCCCCATGGCCAGAGACTGTATTTTTGTCTGTAGAGCATCAAGCATGATTCAACACTGGATAATAAACAACCGCCAGGAACTTTTGCAATATCAGAGGTCCTTCCCAGCAGTTTTGCAATGGGAGAATCTGGAAACATTTGCAATTTATTTTTACCACTCTGTCTTAGAAGTTAAATAAACCATATGAAAAATTTCCCAATAAATTCCTCTTAATTATTCCTGTAGTGAAAACCTGCCAAAACTGACTACACCAATTTCCGATTTATGTTTTGCATTTGTTAGTCTTAAAGTGCCACACAACTCCTTGTTGTTTTTTTACTGGACTAGACTAACACGGCTGTCCCTTTTGAAATACACCAATTTCCCTCATCATTCAACTCTTTCTCTCTCTCCTTCATGCTTGACTTCGGTAATAATTGGTGATAACCACACTTAGCATGCATTGACAATTGAATATCCTCAGAGACCTTTGCAAAGGTTATTTGACTTTCGCAAGCCTTCTCTGAAGTAGTTTGCCTTCAGGAACTCCTGGCTCCACACTGCCACTTTTATGGCTCTTGCCATGCAAAGATTTTTCAGATGTGCTGTTGTTCAGCTCCCCATAAACCTGCAGCATAGTACAGTGAATCTGCCAGTGCTGGAAAGCAGAGAGCAAGGAGTCTGCCAGCCTAAACAGCGTTGTTCACAAGTTTGTAACAAGTCCCTGGGGTAGAAATCCCAGATCCTCAAAAGGCCTAGGCGTGATCACTTCAGTTGTGTCAGTGCTGAGCAAACTTGACACGTTTCTGGGTGCTGCTAATTTGCAGATAAATCAAGTTCACTTGTCCTCTCTGCCAAACTTTCCCCAGTGTTTCTGCTGCGTCCCACTGGACTTTTCTGCAGCGTGCCCAGGAGCTGGCCCTTTCCCCAGGCTGCACTTACACACTAGCTCAGTTAGCGGATGCTCTTCCTTCCAGTTGGGTTGCAGCCTGGTGGTTTTGTGACTGAAACCAGGGAAGAATTAATCGCATTTGGGCTCATCAGGAAACAACATTAGGATTCTTCCCTCGCAGCTGTGTTGCATAATTTGCTCTTTCAAGGCCTTCTTTCCTCCTAAAATTTTAGATCCTGAAACTGACTACAAGGGAGCAAGTATGGTCTGTGTTTCTCCATACCTAAATCCTTTTGTGTTTCCCTGAAGGACGCTTTCAAGTCGTTTATGCTAAAGCACGTCCTTCCTTAAATCTATTAGTGTCTGGGAGGGAAGGGCTGGATAAAACATCAGAGATGGTTCTGTTTGTTTTTCCTGTCATGTTATCACTACAATCCATGACAAGCAACATGTGATCTCCCCCTGCTGTCTGTGCAGCAACAATCATTTACAATCGCTGTTCTCAGAGTGGGGCGTGATGGTGTACTTCTGTTTCACACCATATGTTCCACTGATGGTATCTGGCTGTGACCCTACCATGGCAGCTGCTCTTCCTTTGCCAAGTTGCTCCCAAAGTTGGACACCAGCTGAGGTGTCTACTTCCTGGGGCCAAATTCCCACGGATGTTCCCAAGACAGAATCTTCCCTCGAAAAGTAGAAGGAAGATTTTCTAGGATTTTGGCCCCATGCTGGTGACACGTGTAAACCCCCCCGGAGGCAGACTTGTAACTTGCCAACATGTGCAGGCTAACACATGGAAAGAGGTGGAGACACACACACAGTGACTCAACTCACACAGCTCCAAATAAACCTCCGGCTGGAAAACCAAGCCTGCCCCATCATTCTGCATGGCTAGGTCTCGTTTAAAGAGGCTATAAATTCTAGTGCTACAGCAAAGATGTGGGAGTCAGGGGGTACTCACTCACTAAGTGACATGAGGCACATCGACTATGGATTTATCAACCCAACTGGAATTGTGGGTATGAAGCAGGAACCGCCTGAAAAAGCAGATCCCCCCCTTGCACTGAGCTGATTTTGGTGCCACCATGGCAATGAGACATGCCGGGAGTCTTCCACCATGATTAAAAACTATCTGCATCTTCTTCCCTTTGCAGGGACTGACCTGCTGCAAGTGGCTGCTCATGAATTTGGCCACGTCCTGGGCCTACAGCACACCACTGTTGCCAAGTCGCTGATGTCTCCCTTCTACATCTTCCGCTACCCCCTGAGCCTGAGTGAGGATGACAAACAAGGCATCCAGTACCTCTATGGGAAACCAAAGTCCGAGCCGACGCTGGTCCCGACTCAGAAGTCAGAGCCGAACCAGCCAGACATTGAAACAAATGAGATCACCAATGTGGGGGTGAGTGAACAGCCACAAGTGCGTCAAAGCCACTGTTACCCAGGGCATCCAGTGATTTTAAGGCAACCACGTCTTTATTCCCACCCCCTGGTGAGGGGCTGGGGAAGCCACAGCAAAGACGAGGTGAACAGGGGACTCACTGGGAATCTGACGCCTCGGGAGCTGGCTACACCAGTCCTAGACTAGATGCCCAGTGAAATGGGTTTGATGATCACAGCTGAACCCCCTTCCACTCCCTAGCTTGGCACAAGTTAGCATGATTAGCAGGTCCTGGTCAGGAGGAGTCAGAGATTTTCCCTGCAGGGGAAGTGAAGATCAAGGCAAGAGTGTTTTGGAAGAGCTATGCAAGGGCCTGAGGTCTGGCTATTAGAAAGCACTTTCCACTGGTAAATCTCAAAGCGCTTTACAAAGCAGATGAGCGTCCACAGAGGCTGCTGTCACCAAACAGACTAGAGACTCACCAGCAGAGCTTGCACAGAGCGCATGCATGTAACGCCTGGCTGTGGCCGGGGCAGGTTTCCTGTCACTTTACTAAGCCAGTGGATGTATACAGACCAGGGGTGGCCAAACTTACGGAACTCAAGAGCCACACAAGTTGATGATTAAGAGCCGCACTGAGGCATGTAGCCATATACTTTTACCTCCTAAACTGATCTGCTGACATTCTTCTGCGAGCCACACTTTTTCATTCAACAGCCACATGTGGCTCCCCAGCCGCAGTTTGGCCACACCTGATATAGACCCTGAGCTCAGTTCATCCCAGAGCAAATTTCCCACAATGCAGTGAGTTCATCCAAAGATGACTTAGACTCCTGCTATTTAAAACTCCTCATTGCCACCAACCTTCTTGGTTCAAGCCCTTGTTTTAATGAGTGAAGTGTGCAGAGGATTGAATATTATTTGGGAAAAAGTCTTTGCAGACAATAGGGCAGCAACAGCCTCCTTGGGTGAGGCGTTGGGCCTGGGCAAGGAGAACCCCTGAGTTTGGCACGGGGGTGGGATTCTCGTTTGAGCTCAGATCCTGACTGGCAAACGATATTTTCAGTCTGTACAGCCTGATGCCTGTGACACAGATTTTGATGCTGTTTCCACCATCCGGGGGGAGCTGTTCTTTTTCAAGTCGCACTACGTGTGGCGGCTCAGGAATGGGAAACTGCAGGCCGGCTACCCGGCTTTGGCCTCTCGCCATTGGCAGGGAATTCCAAGCTCTGTTGATGCGGTCTTTGAGGACTCCCTAGGAAATATCTGGTTTTTCCAAGGTAAGCGAGAACAGAGATGGGATCAGAGAGCTGGAAAGGATGAACTCCTATAAGATGGGGGGGACAAACAAAACCGAGTGGTGCCAGGGCATGAAAATGTTCTTGGCAGCATCAAGAACCAATCCCCCAATATAATGATCCCTCTCTTTATTTTTCTCTCTTTTTGGTTTAAATATTTTAAGATGTCAGAGGGAAGGGGGGTTTAGCTTCAGTTTAAACAAAGCCAAATTGAAACTTCCCTTCTTTGGAACAGGAGGAATTATTTGCTTCCAAGTTTTTGCCTAGCAGCTCTGAAAACGTGACTCGCTCGCACATGAGGAGTGAAGGAAACGCTTAGGCTATGTCTACACTTAAAACCTTAGTTCAGACTTGGTAAGTCCAAACTAAGCAGTTTATTTAGTTCGAACTAGCCATGCTTTTTTTAGTTTGAACTAACTTTTTAGTTCAAACTACTACGTCATGCTAGTTTGAACTAAATTTCAAAATAAGTTCAAACTAAGCAGTTAGTTCGAACTAACCAGCTGAACTAACTAGTTCGAACTAAGCTTTGCTTACTTCAAACTAAAAATTTTTTTAGTTCGAACTAGCAAAGCCTAGTGGAGACAGGGTTCAAATTAGTTCAGATTATGGCTCCTTAATTCAAACTAACTTGCTAGTGTAGACATAGCCTTATCGCCTATCCTCTTGGTATGAAAATTGGTGAAGTGGAACAGGTCAGCTCTTCTTAAAGTGGCATGGCCAGGCTGGTAAATTTTCTTACTTTAGTTACTTAAACCAAAGAACTGCACAAATATCACGTATTGAACAGAAAGATTGCCAGCATTCTAGTCAGTTTTCCTCTATTCATGGAAATTTGTTTATTGCTGCATTTCATTCAGGTTAGATGCTAAAATCGGAAGATTGCTTATGACACATCACTCACACTGGTTTTACACTGATGTAACTCCACTGACTTCCATGGAGCTACCTGGTTTATACCTGTCTAGATCAGGTGTAAATCAAGAATAAATCGAATAAATCCCTAGCTTGTTTAGCTTCACTTTTTATAGCCATTGGTCCCAATTCTCTTTTTTTGGGCAAGGAGCGATTTGGTGTAAGACCTGAGCAGGGGCAGAGCCTGCAGTGACTTCATCATGGTCCCAGCAGTCTGGATTTCAGCCAGGTGCAGTGATGCCTGGCTGCACCCTCAGGGCATTATGGGGCAATGCTATCTTCAATGCAAGGACTTAAAAATGCAAAATGTATGTTGTAAAACAAGCACGGAGGTTTTAGGAATCTATAGGCAGAGGACTAGGTAGCAGTGAGCCTATGTGCACATCTGTGTGGGGAAAGGAAAGCATTTCCCCACAACTAACTGTGTGAGGGGCAAGCCACAGTCATGGTCATTGTACTTCCAAGCACACAACAGTCCTGCAAACTGTAAAGGTAGTAAGGCTACAGCCCTATCGTCTGCTTTCTGCACTAGTCATCAGAGGAAAGTTGGTGCGAGAAGAGGTCGTGTGATGTACTTTCCGAGTTCTCACTCTAACATGTGTCCCTGGAGGTACTGCAGCCGTGGCAGAACATCTACTCACTTCTTCCTGTTACCGTGCGGGGCCTTGATTACAAGAACCAGACCAGAGCCCAAAGATAAAACAAGACCTTTGCATTTCTGGTGCCACTGCGCAGAACCAGATATACATTCTCTAGTAAGTGCACTGATTTTTAAAAAAGCAGCATAGATGCCAGATTTGCTCCTGAGGATCTCTGGAACGCAAGAATAATAATTTATCCTGTTTCGTCAGGAAAAGCACTCACCATTTTCTTTACCTCTCTTTTCAAAACTCAATTATGTAGATAAAATCCAGAAACCAATGGGATATTGTGCCCAGTTTGAGTGTGTGTGGTCTCTGCATTGTTACAGAATGCATCACAGAACATATCAAATGGCTCAGCACCCGGATTTAACTTACAGCCTCATCTGCATACAAGCGTTTCACAATGCTAAAGTGGGTAGACTTTTAACTAGAACAGTGCTGGGGAGCGTTGCTTTGTTATAGCATCAGATGCTTAGGAATAATTATGAATATTGCAATTGTAAACTCAAAATATTCCTTTGGTCTTTATTTAATTTTGGCTCTTTCTTTCTATTTTCTGTAGACCATCCATTTAAACACACATGCACCCTTACAAATATATGATTAATCATGTTTATTATAGTAGTGCCTAAGGGCCAGCCCAGAATGGGGCCAGTTGTGGTAGGCACTGAACACACCCAGAATAGAAGGTGGACCTTGCATTGAACAACTTACAATTGGTTCCCTTTATCTCCACCACAGCTTTAATGTCATCATTCTGGACAATCTCAGTATCCTGGAAGTAGATATAGCAAGAACTGAGTGTGTCGTTGTGTGTTTCCCCAACTAAGAGGTTGCCAGAGAGTTATAGTTTATCAGTGAGTGATGAGGAAATAGGAGGAGGGGTCTTTAAAAGAAAGCAATACTTTCTGCTGAAGGATTCCCACTTCCATCCAGTAGTTAAACAAAAGAATCCTCTCAAGGACACAGTTAGTTTCAATTTAATTTCCATTTTCCAGACTTTACCATACTGCAGTAACCATGAATATAAAATGTTATTTCCCACTGATTTGGTCCTTCTGCAATTAGCAACATTTTTGTTGGTTTTTTTGCCTTCCTCTATTTCTCTTTCTAGCGAAGCTTAACACTACCAGGGCTGATTTGTTTGCTTGATTGTGCTCCATCAACTCTGATGTCCCATTTTGGACAGCTCACATGAAGCATTGGTTCAGTGTCATCCCACAGAAATTGATGTTTAATTTCAGTTATTACAGTGGATTAGAGCGACATTTGGAAAGGTCTGGTTTAGACCTACATTTTCAAATAAAGCACATGCAGCTGCAACGTAGTTTGCTTGTGCAGTTACTGCAGTTGCCCAGTTATTGATGGTAACTGATAATGCAAATGACTAAGTTATGTGAATGTCATTGCTGTGTGCCATAACAGTAACTGGTGTGCACAACGTAAGTACATAATTACACACGTAGTTGCATATTTAATTTTCACTCTAAGATGTAGACTTCAGGAGCACATTACTCACATCTTATGCTCAGACTCACAGTGCACAAGGACCACACCTTCATCGCCCCCCCAACACACATCAAAGGAAGGCCCATTTCTCTTCTTTCTTCCCCAATGGCAGCTGCAGGCCATGGGCTGGAAGGATAAGACAGATGCCAGGAGTGGATGAGATGGGGATTAAGCTCAGCAATGTTGTTTCATGGATTTCCACCCTGTTCCCTATGTAACTGAACAGACTTGATCAAGGATAATCTAGGCATGGCTGAATATCTAAATAAGAACTTTGCCTCTGTCTTTAATGAGGGTGATGGTGAGATTGGGGACAGAGGTAGGGCAGCTAATGGGAATGTAGAAGTGGAAATTACCATACCTGAGCTGGAAGCCAAGCTTAATGGAACTAAATCAGGGGGTCCAGATAATCTTCCTCCAAGAATATTGAAGGAACTTGCACATGAAATTGCCAGCCCTTCAGCAAGGATTTTTAAAGTATCGGTGAACACAGGGGTTGTACATTATGACTGGAGAATTGCTAATGCAGTCCCTGTTTTCAAGAAAGGGAGTAAAAGTGATCCAGGTAACTACAGGCCTGTCAGTTTTACTTCAGCAGCATGCAAGGTCTTGGAGAACATTTTGAAGGAAAAAAGTACTTAAGGATATTGAGGAAAATGGTAACGGTGATAAAATACAACACGGCTTTACAAAACGTAGATCATGCCTGACCAACCTGATCTCCTTTTTTGAGAAGATAAAAGATTTTTTGGATAAAGGGAATGCGGTGGACCTAATTTACTTAGATTTCGGCAAGGCATTTGATACAGTTCCACACAGGGAATTATTAGTTAAATTGGGAAAGATGGGGATTAATATGAAAATAGAAAGGTGGATAAAGAACTGGTTACAGGGGAGATTACAGAGGGTCATAGTGAAAGGTGAACTGTCTAGCTGGAAGGAGGTTACTAGTGGAGTTCCCCAAGGATCGGTCCTGGGACCCATCTTATTCAACCTTTTCGTTACTGACCTTGGCACAAAAAGTGGGAATGTGCTAATTAAGTTTGCAGACGACACCAAGCTGGGAGGTATTGCTAATACAGAGGAGGATTGGGATAGCATACAGAATGATTTGGATGACCTTGTAAAGTGGAGCATTAGAAATAGGATGAAATTCAACAATGGGAAGTGCAAGGTCATGCACCTAGGGACAAATAACAGGAATATTTCTTATAAGTTGGGAATGCATCAGCTGGAAGTGACGGCGGAGGATAAGGACCTGGGCATAGTAGTTTATCACAGAATGACAATGAGTAGCCAATGCGATGTGGCAGTGAAAAAAGCTAATGTGGTCCTGGGGTGCATCAAAAGGGGTATTTCCAGTAGAGAGAGGGAGGTGTGAGTACCGTTATACAAGGCACTGGTGTGACCTCACTTGGAATATAGTGTGCAGTTCTGGTCACCCATGTTTACGAAAGATGAAGTCAAACTGGAACAGGTAGAAAGAAGGGCTACAAGGATGATTCGTGGAATGGCAAATCTTTCCTATGAGAGATGACTTAAAGAGCTTGGTTTGTTTAGTCCGAGCAAAAGAAGGCTGAGAGGAGATATGATGGCTCTTTATAAATACAAGAGAGGGAGAGGAATTATTTGAATACAGCACCAATGTGGACACAAGAACAAACGAATACAAGCTGTCCTTCAGAAAATTTAGGCTTGAAATTAGGTGCAGATTCCTAACTATCAGAGGAGTAAAGTTGTGGAATAGTCTATCAAGGGAAGTGGTGGGGGCAAAAACCTTAGGTGCCTTCAAAACTGAACTTGATAAGTTTATGGAAGGAATGACAGGATGGACAGTGGAGCTTGGCCATTGTCTGTCTTTTACTAGTGGTGATGGGTATGATAGTGACCTGGGAAGGGGCATTAAATGGAGTGAATTCTGACTTACTACAGAGAAGTTCTTCTTGACTGCCTGGTGTGGACTTGCCCTTATGCTCAGGGTTTAACTGATCGCCATATTTGGGGTTGGGAAGGAATTTACCCTCAGGGCAGATTGGCTTGGGTGCTGGGGGGGGGTTTGCCTTCCTCTGTAGCATTGGGCATGGCTCACTTGCTGGTTGATTCTCTGTATTAAAGTCTTTAAATCATGATTTGAGGACTTGAATAGCTCAGTTATGGGTTTGAGGTTCATTGTAGGAGTGGGTCGGTGAGGTTTTGTGGCCTGCAGTGTGCGGGAGGTCAGACTAGATGATCATCTTAGTCCCTTCTGACCTTAGAGTCTATGAGTCTGTGTAATGCTGGTAGAAGGATTTGCGCTTCCCTCAGAAGTCAGAGCAAAATTCAAACCCCATTCTTTTCATCAGCCTACCCAAAATAAAAACATTAAAAAAATAACCAAAGCCCACTCTCTGCTGTCTCCGTGCACTTCACTGTTACAGAAGGCACTCCCAAACCACAGTGATGGGCACAGTGTAACAAGGTAGATTGACTGCCCTAAAGAATGAAGCCATTTGTTCATTCCAGGAAGAGATCCAGACAAGGCGATGGCTATGCTGGCTTTCTCCCTGGCTTCAGGGGTGAGATAACAGTTCATTCTCCCCTGTCCGTTTGATGCATGGCCTCGCAATGGCAGTCAGCAAGGGTGCCAGTGGTGGTCGTGGCTCTTCTATCGTGGACACCAGTCCATTGGGAACTGGGTTGAGATCCCGAGTCATTTTGCACAGGTCACTATACTGCCATTAGATGGTGAACAGCTTTTGGTCATTCCTTCCCCTGTGTATTCTTCTTTTGCCCCATCATCAGGCTCTCAGTACTGGATTTATGACGGCGAGAGACGTGTTTCCGGCCCTGATTCGATCTTGGACCTGGGCCTGTCTGCTTCTCCTGTCCAGGCAGCCTTGATGTGGGGGACAGAGAAAAACAAGATTTACTTCTTCAAAGGTGGTAATTACTGGCGCTTCAACCCTAGCACCCGCCAGGTGGAGAACATCTATCCCCGCAGGATGGCCGACTGGCGTGGCGTCCCTCCGGAGATTGATGCTGCTTTTCAAGATGAGTTTGGTGAGTGCATTTTGGAACAGAGGCTTGTTCTTGTGCAGGTTTTCTTGGTTATTCTCAGGCATGAAGAGAATAAGCAGGACTTGGAAGTTTACCTTGATCTGAACTGTTAATGGTGAAGAGCTTTTGCAAATCTTCATACACAAGAAAAATATATTAATACACATATATAACAATTTGCATAGAGATCATGCAGTTAAGTTTCCAGTGGGTGTGTAACAGGCATGTCTAATAAATTCTGTACAAGATCATTTAATTAAAAACCAGCATAATAATGGTGGTTGGAACATGGCAGACATTCTGCTATTCCCCCAGAGAACCCCTTGCCATAATTGGCACCGTTAACACCTCTTTGTCCCAGGATAAATAGAAAACACTTGACAACAGATGCATCAACCCCTGATGCCCTGCCAAGGGATTCCTTTAGAAATGTTGTGCAGAAATGTAATCCATATTTTACAAGATGGGGGACTATCCTGAGACATGGTGACTCTGAAAAAAATTTAGGGGCCAGGGTAAAAAATCAGCTGAACATGAACTCCCAGTGGGAGGCTGTGGCCGAAAGAGCTGATGCAATCCTAGGATGCATAAACGGGAATCTCGAGCAGAGAGGTTATTTTACCTCTGTATTTGGGACTGAAATGACTGCTGCTAGAATCCAGTGTCCATATCTGGTACCTACACCTCAAGAAAGGCATTGAGGATTCAACGAAGAGCCAAAAGAACGATTAAATGATTCGAGAACCTGCCTTCTAGTGATAGACTCAAGCAGCTTAATCAATTTAGCTTGACAAAGAGATGATTAAGGATGTGAGACCGGATTAATCTACAAGTGCCTACATGGGGAACAAATATTTTACAATGGGCTCTTCAATTACGTGGAGAAAGCTATAATGTAATTCAGTGACTGAAAGCTGCAGCTTAAATTCAGACTGGCAATGAGGCGTACATTTTTAATGGTGAGAATAAACCACTGGAACAATTCACTAAGGTTTGTGGTGGATTCTTCATCATTGATGATTTTTAAATCAAGATCAGATCTTTGTCTAAAAGATAGCCTGTGGGAAGCTGGGGAAGCTTTATGGCCTGTGCTCTACTGAATGTCACAATTGTCCCATTTGGCCTTGGAAACTATTAAAATCTATTATATAAATCCCAAAGAAATCCCTTAGTTTGTAATTAGATTTTTTTCAGCAATAGCCTGCACCCATTCCATGAAGTCCTTGCTATACTGCTAAAGGGTCTCTTTCTGAACCTTCAACGCTCATCGACCTTTCCACAGTCAGGCCCCTATAACAATACCGCTTGCTAAAAAATCCCCAATCTTGTCTGAGGTCCTAATAAAGCAAAAAAGTGCGAAAGACCCTACTGAATCTTGAAGCTGGGTGGAGGAGAAATGAAGCTTGCAGCATTTCCAGCTTCCTCCTCCTCCTCCTCCTCCTTCTCTGCTATTTAGTGAACTATTCTTCATTGTGGGTCTTTGCCACCCCTTTACCCACTGGCAGATTGAGCAGAAAGTCCACAATAGGACATAAACCCAAGGAGTAATAATGCTGCTAGAAAATGAAGAACTTTGCTCTGTCTCCTTTGATACTTGATTCTGTGCCTCCTGTCTCCTTCACAGGTTTTGCCTATTTCTTGAGAGGTCGGCTTTACTGGAAGTTCGACCCCGTGCAGGTGAAAGTGCTTGAGGGTTACCCGCGCCAGATCAGCCATGACTTCTTCAGCTGTGCACCCTCTTCCAATTCCTTCAGATGAAGATAAGGGCGCTAGCATCCTCCAAATTCTCCTCCCATCTCCCTTTGTCTCCACCAGTTGCTTCAAAAGATGTCACGCTGTCAGACAGAAAAGTCTCACAACCATTCCTGGCCTTGTGCTGTGCCCATCACCCGGTACAATGGGTTGCACAAAAATGGCTTGAGGAAGCCTGTGGCATGACATTGGGGGCCCCTGGAATCTGAAAACAGGCAATCACAGCTTGGTGTTGGAAATGGGGTGGCTGCAGCTTGACTACTGTTGAGTGGCTACTTTAACACTTCCAGCACTTACATCTCAGAGGCCGGCCGGGAATGGGTCATGCTTCCATAGTGATCTAGGCCCCGTCCACTTAAAAAATGGAAGCCACTGCTTTTCCCTGTGTTAACGCTTCCCACAGCAGAGTCGCATTTGCTGTTCCTGACATGAGCATTGTTGAGGATAGCTTACGCTGATGACCACTTTCCTAGCATTGAAAGGAGAGTTTTAACTGTTACAGAATTGAGATTCAAGACATGCCCAGGTTCCTGTGGCTACTTCACCATGGCAGTAAAGGTGTGTTTGGATCCCTGAATATCAGCATCTTGTCCCAGGTACTTTGAAACTTCTGTTTTCGTATTGCATTGTCACCAATATTCATTATAATTTTATACTGATTTGTAAAAATAGCCTGTGGGGTGTTTTTTGTTTTAAGGTGCTAGATTCAGTGCTGGACACTGCCCTTTATCTTTGTGTATTGTTACTAACTCTGGGATCTGGCTAGGACACTAGCTCACCTCAATACTGGCAGGGTACCTACAACTTTACCAAAATTTCAGGTTGTTGAGTCTATCCAGATTCAAAGCAAATGTGTGTGCCTTGTTTGATTTCTTTATTCTCTACCTATGCTGCAAATCAGTATGCAAAAGAGGGTCCTGAATTTTCTTTCTCATCTATTTCTCATCCTCAGCCTCCTCCTCTCTTTCATGCTTGTCATTCTTCTTCATCTCCTTCCCCATATCTCCAGTTGAGCAAAAATGTATCTGTGTCCAGATCTCATGGTTTTTGGTTTATGTATTTAACTATCTTGGTTAACAAAATAAATCCACGATAGCCCTTTCTGATTGCCCAAGAAAGGGAGGTCAAGAGACGGTGGAACCTACTTGGTCATTGTTTCCATTATTCAGCTTTTCTTCAGATCTACTTAATAGAGACAAGGTGGGATCCAAGCCAACCCACAGCTAGTAAGGCGTATAGCTCAGGAGCCTTTATCAGCCTTAGGACTTCATGTTCTCTCTAAGCATTAAGTTTTACCTCATTCATATTTCAGGTCTAGGTTTGTGACTTTTCAGTGTTTGTTTTTACAACCATTCTTCAAAGCGAATATGTAAATGTTTGTACAATGTGTATAAAACTTTTTTATATATACTGTCTCTCTGTGTGTGTGTATATATACTGCGTTGTATCAATAAATGTGGTCTCTTTTCTATGCTCCGTCTAGTTTGAATTTTTTAAAGTACTCGTCAACCACAACTTTAAACTTGACCCTTCCTCCCACTCCCCACTTCTCCCCAACCCTGATCTTGGGCACTTTCTAAGCTGCAAATATCAGTGTGTTTTTGTAATCAGGTTGTGACCTACTCAGCAGGCTTTGTTGCAACAAGTCTAGGTCAGTTTGGGTTATACTGTCATTTCTAAACCTTTATATTACAGTAGCACTTAGAGACCTACATCAATATGGAGCTTTAAAAACATTTCCTTCTGAAGAATAAGAAAAGGAAAACTGCAGCAAGAGTTAAGAGCATTTTCCATTAGGAAATAAAGGAAACACAACAAAGAGTCACTAGTTGCAAAATAGCTACTTTAGGGCCACAGCTGCTTTGCTCTGCAATATTTAAAGGGTCAGATACAGAAAGGCATGCTGGGAAAAAAAGTACTTATAAGAGGGCAACATCCCAGTAATTAGAAAAGAGGATAAAGACCAAATGGCTATGAATACTGCTGAGTGTTGCAAACTAGTAGAAGGATATGACTGCTGCCTTGAAGAGTTTATGGCTTATGAAAATAAGTGATATAAGAAAGGGGTTAGGGGAAGCATTAAAATACAATATTCATGTACAACTGCAATATAAATATTTTAAAATGTCAATTAGCTAACCTTATCCACCCTTTATCCTAATGGTCACTGATTGCAGAAGTGGGTCTTGAGAAAAGAGTTAGTAGCCTTACAGCTGAGCTTATTTGTGCTCTCTGTGGGACATAAAAGAAGGTGAGGAGCATTTGTGTGAGAAGCAGGTGGGTAAAAGTATATTGTTACAGAGGAAGAGATGGAGGCTGAGCTAAGAGTGGCTAAGTAGAGATGAGGGCAGAGCTGTGAAAGCTCTTGAATATAAAGCGAGTCAGAATTCAAAGAGTGGGAGGTGATAGGATCAAAGTGACAGGCAAGAAAAATAATCTGGACAGCTATGGTTTGAACTGGAGGGAAATATGGGGTTGTCAGGGAAGACCTGAAGGAGAAGCTACATGAATGAAGATGAGACATGCTGAGGAGCTGAATAAGAGTTCTTGGCTTTCTAGATAGAATGGAAAAAAAGAAGTTGCAAGATGTGGCTATAGCATAATGTAGGATGAGTGAAGAGAGACTAGATGAAGATTTCTAGGGACTATAATTTCCAGAGGGGTGACTGCGTTAGTCTATGTACAGCAAAAACAACGAGGGTCCTGTGGCACCTTAAAGACTAAATCTGTTAGTCTTTAAGGTGCCACAGGATTCTCATTGTTTTTTCTACAGGCTATAGACATGAGGAAGTGCCGTCATCCATACTGAGAGGAGTGAAACAGGTGGTGTGAAGACGATGGCCTTCTGTTAAGAAAGTAAGGTGTTCATGTTGCAGAGAGGGCCTGAAACATGCCTGAGCAGTAGAGGTAGATCTAAACCATTTATGTAAAGACAATGCTTGAAACGGTGTGAAAGAAATTAAATTGGCCCAAGTGAGGCTATGGAAGAAGAGTGTCAGGTGTGGTGCTTTGTGGAATCGCTGCAGCCGAGGAGGAGCAACCTTTGACTGTGAAGGGCCAGCTGAAGAGGTAACAGCTTTCTTCACAATTTAGCCATCTCTGCATCTGCTATGTCGGCTTCCCATGGCCAGTATTCTGCCCAGGACCTGAAATTAGGGGAGGTGTAGGGATTGCTCACTAATTTGGTATAAAACACTGTTAATAGCTGACAACTGGGGGGGTGTTGGAAATTCAGGGGGGGTGTAGGGGAGTATTGGGGTTGCTCACTAATTTGATATAACAATAGCTGACACCTGGGGGGTTGGGAATTTCAGAGGGTGTAAGGGATATTGGGGTGCTCACTAATTTGATATAGACTGGAAATAGCTGACAACTAGGGGGTGGATGGGAGGTATTGAGGTGCTCACTGATTTGGTATAACACAGTAGCTGACAACTGGGGGGTGTTGGGAAATTGAGGGGTGTACGGGGTATTAGGGGTGCTTGCTAATTTGGTTAACACTTAGCTGACAACTGGGGGCTGTCTGGGAAGTATTGGGGTGCTCACTAATTTGGTATAAGACAGTTAATAGCTGACAGCGAGGGGGTACTGAGAAATTTGGGGGGTTATTGGGGGTGCTCACTCATTTGCTATACACTAGTAATAGGTGACAACTAGGGGGTGGGTGGGAGGTACTGAGGCGCTCACTGATTCGCTGGCAGACAGTTAACAGCTGAGGACGGCCCCCAGGCCCCGCGGGTTTCGTGGTGTCACGTGGCGCCCAGCGCCCAGGCCGGACCCCGCCGGCCGCGCCAGTGACGTCACGGGTGGCCCCGCCCACTGCGGGCGGGAGGCGGCGCGGGCGGCGGCGCGGCGCATGCGCGTTAGCGGCGGGGAGCAGGCCGCAGCCCTCGCTCGCCCCGGCCCCTCAGCGCCCCGCGGCCGCCCCCCGCCCGCCGCCATGATGATGATGGCGCTGAGCAAAACCTTCGGGCAGAAGCCCGTCAAGTTCCAGCTGGAGGAGGACGGCGAGTTCTACATGATCGGCTCCGAGGTACCGGCCCCGGCCGCAGACAATGGCCCAGCCCGGCCCGGCCCGGCCCGCCCGGGAGCCTGGGGGCAGGGTGGGGGAGGGGCGGGCGGGGGTGGAACTGGGGCAGTAACAACTGGGGGAGGGGCAGTAAGAGCTGGGGGGCAATAAGTGGGGGAGGGGGCAGCGAGACGTGGGGGAGGGGAGGTGGGGGGCAGTCAGTGGGGGAGGGGCAGTAGTAAGTGGGGGAGGGGCAGCAAGACATGGGAGGTGGGTGGAGTTGGGGGCAGTAAGAGCTGGGAGTGGGGGAGTTGGGGGGCAGTCAGTGGGGGAGGGGCAGTAAGAGCTGGGAGTGGGGGAGTTGGGGGGCAGTAGTAAGTGGGGGGGGCAGCAAGACATGGGGGGTGGGGGTGACTTGGGGGGCAGTAATAGCCGGGGGACAGATAGCAGGAGTCGGGCGCAGGAGGAGCCAGGCCTGGGGGCTATGACGGGCCCCGCTCCCCACTCTCTCCCCAGTCTGCTGTTGCAGGTGCCCCAGGAGAGAGGCCTGATCAATAGGTTGGGGTGCCTGTTGGCTCCCCAAATGCTGTCCAAACTTCTTAGAAGTTGTCCCTCCGCACAGCAGGTTTGTTCGTGCTGTCTTGTAACAGGGGATCTTTAGCGCCTGCAAGATCTGGATGTGCTTCCAGCACCAGTGCGGTGCAGGTTAGTGTAAGTGCCACATGACTCCTTGTTTTTTTTTTTGCTGGAGTAGAGTAACACGGCTATCCCTTTGGAAATACAAAGCTCTGGCATTTGATGCTCGTGGCAAGATTTCAGGAGATCTTCCTCTGTCACAATTTTTAAGAGAATGATCGTGCTCCCTGCAGCCTCTGGTGAGACCGACGTTCGCTCTGTTAAGACCAATGATTTCACTGAGAACTGCTTGTACACAAAGCAGACAAAGAGTCCTGTGGCACTTAAAGACTAACAAGTTTATTTATTGCATGAGCTTTTGTGGGAGAAAATCCCTCTTCGTCAGCTGCTTCGGAGATGAGGGAACTTACAGAATGGTAGGAGATAAATGCAGGGAAGCATAAGTCATAGGAACAGCTCACACTGTTAAGTTCCCCCATCTTCAAAGCATCTGACAAAGTGGGATTTTCTCCCACGAAAGCTCATGCAATAAATAAATTTGTTAGTCTTTGGATCTTGTACGCAAAGTTGAACGTGTTTAAGTATTTGCCATGCTGCTCTGTAAGACTGGACCAAAACCAGGAACTCCTCTGCGTTCTCCAAATCTTAACAGCCTGAGCATCCTCACACTACTGAATGGCAAGATACATTGTAGTTATCTGAACATTTATTTTAGAGAGATCCCAAGTGTCCAAAAATTGCAACATGATCACGATCATTGAAATGATAGTTTTAGGTCCAGACTTTTGTGGCCAGTACAGAAAATCCAGTCAGTGCTTCCAGTTTTCTCTGGCTCCCTTTGGGTTTTTAGCACCTCAGAGTAAGTATCTGCAGAAGCAGTGATCCTATCCATCACTAAGAGGCTGCGCTGCCTCCACGAATTGTCTCGTGATGAGGCAAGAACCTTTGGTTGTCTCAAGAGTGTCAGACCTGGTTACGCTTTTAAAACAGAAGAATGTACATTTCACCCCTAGTTGATGGGCAAGAGGAGTCTTGGGTAACTTAGATCACAAGATAAGTGACAGCCTCCAAACAGTGATATTTCTGAAGGAACTTGAAAGGTTGGAAACTGAAAAAACAGAGCTGTTACTTTGCAGGTGGCTAACCAGCAAGCGAGAAGTGCTGGCGGTGTAGAAGGAAAATACAGCATTATCCTCTGAGCTAGCAGCTCACTTCTAACCCTGTTTACTGCTAAACTTAAAAAAGCACGAAGTATTATAGGAAGACCTGAAGGTATGATTAGAACCAAACTGGAGCTGAGCTGACTTAGAACCACCCTCACCCCAGCCCCATTGTCTGACAGTCTGCAGGCTGTTGGTGTGTTATTGCCCTTACATGTTGGTTTCATCGGCTAGAAATAGCCTCATTGTTCACTAATGCTTGCAGTAACCGTCAGTGCTTAGATAAAATAACACAGGTGTGGATGTTACGCTGGGAAGAATGAAGCTGCTTTACAGATGTAGACTGAATTTTTAAAAGAGATTGTTGGGAAGTGAGTCATGAATTGTGATTTAAGTTTGAACTCTGTTCATCAGAAGATTTAAAATACAAAATACAAACCAGGTCTTAGATTACAAGGTTCTGCACAAAGAAGAGTGTGGGGAACAGCAAATATTCAATGTAAAAAATGGCAGTAGGGGGATAATAGCAAACCAGATGCAGTGCAAACCACTGTTCCCTCTAAGCTGTGTGCGCACACAGGTCATGAAAGCTGTGCACACAACAAAATAGTGTGCACAAAAAAATTCAATAGTGCTAATATTGGTGCTCACAAAGAAATGTTTTTACACACACAAACTTTGCGCACACAGTCTATGAGTAATTAGCGGGAACATTGGCGCAAACCTGCAGTGAGAGGCCTGGGTAATTCTATCTGGAGTAGGAGCAGGATAGGAAAGATTAAATTACAGAAAATTTGTTGTATGAATTGAAAATTAAGATGGGAGTTGTCTCACCATGAAGTTGATCAATGTAAATTTTGGTTCCTGTTGTTACCAAAGTCTTGGTGTTAACTAAGAAAGTGTTCTGTTGGCTGTCCCACTTCACCAGCATGAAAATGAGTTTGCCTTGGAAATACTTTCCATTTGAGCTGCACCCCTCAAAACAAGCCTTCCCCTTTTTTCTTGTAGGTGGGGAACTACCTACGTATGTTTCGTGGCTCCCTGTACAAGAGGTATCCTTCGCTTTGGAGGCGACTAGCCACAGTGGAAGAGAGGAAGAAAATAGTTGCATCTTCACATGGTAAGAAAGCTGATAAAACATTACAAATATTTAAGCCTGAAAGGATAGTTTAAAACAAGAAATTAAGTACGTTCTTAAGTACTCCTAAACTGTGACTTTCATTGAATCAGTTAAATGTTTTGAAGTGCAATAGGTTTTACGCATTTCTAAATTAATCCAGTACAATTTCACTTGTCACAAGAGGCTTCTAGCATATATAAAAAAAAAAAAAGGCTAGAGTGGTCTAATTTTTTTGCTTGTAAACATGGTGCTTTATGTGGCCTGGGTCGTGACCCAGGATGAGCGTGGGAGGTGTGTGGAAACAAACAGATTTCAGAACTCGTATTGTTCGATAGTCAGATCAACAGAAACAGAGTCGGTGTCTTATTATCTTAATAAAAGTCTCCTTGGCAAGAGAAGCAAGTAATGAAAAAAGTTTCCTATTACAAGATAATCTTGCAAGCTACCAAGTTGGAGCACAACTAACCTGACATGGTGCAGATGTATATCTTTCTCCTCAAGTTTTCTGCTGACTTGTTGCTTTCTTCTTTCTTTTTTAAAACAGAGTCTCAGCGGTCTCACAGTCCCAGAAGGTGTAAGACTTCATCTTTTATATTATTCTTACTTTTTGCTGGAGAAAGAATTTCTGCAGTGGACCCTGCTGCTATCAAATATGTATATTCAGAGGTTTAATTGATATCTCGTCTGAGTCATTAGACTCAGCTCTGTAAAGAATGGGATAATGCTTTTCCCCCATGCTTGCTCTCCTTTGCTCTTGCCGCTTTCAAAGGCAAGTTTTTTCCTGTGACTGCACTGACTCATCCTAGTTCATGGGCTCGTCTCCTTTTCATGGGATTTGGGGGGCTCTTTCAACATAGTTTTCTGCAATTCACTGTGGACTGCCAGGTTCCCATTTTTAGCTTGCAGTATTTTACAGATACTAATTTTCCTGTATGCCCTAATGGAATCAGGCCTTTGTCAATGTTTTTGAATTTTTTGTTTAACCTTTGTCACCTCTTTCTGATGCACCACTCCAGTCTTTTATGCATCCAGAGTTTTTCTGGGATATTCCTCTTATACAGCAGTGGGTATTCAACAGGATTGCTTTGGAGGGCTTGAACTGCACATCAGAGCTTAAGGCCGAGATGTCGCTTGCAAACTTTGTGGCCCCAGGAAAGAAAGTTGAATGCTATTATTTGTCTGCTCAGCCCTTTTCATTATGAATAAGAGACTTGCCTCTAGAAAGTTTAAGGTAATGGTGCTGGGTCCCAGAAAAGCAGGCTAGGGGGATGTCTAGTGGGAATTCCAGATCACAAGTTATTTTTCTTCATAGAATGTACCTTACATGCCAATCTGATGCTTATTTTAATGAGGAGCTGGGGATTTCTGTTCACTGTCTTGCAGGAACACTAAACTATTACTAACCAGCATTCCTTTCACTGTGGGTCTTATGTCCCCATTTCCCAGAATGGTGTGGGTTGTAGCGATATCAAATGTCTTCCCCGTGCTATATTTTCATAAGACCTATGTGTGACATTTTGGGAGTCACCCAGGCAGCCAAGAGATTTTTAGCACCTGCCCTGTAATTTTGAGTGCCTTAATGCTATGTGCTATGGCTCAGGTTATCTGTATTGCAGAGAAACTCATGGCCCCGAGTCTGAACCCAGATCACTTGACCAGGCTGTAGGGCTAAAAATGGCCATGTAGATGTTGCTGCTGAGGCTAGAGCTGAGACTCTTCCCCTTGCTGGCTTTCAGAGCCTGGGCTCCAGCCTAAACTCAGATGTCTCCTGTGCTGTTTTAGCCCTGCAGCCTGAGTGCTAGGAGTCCAAGTCAGGGAGCCCCCTGACTGAGACCTGTACTCACAGGTTTTTCTTTGCAGTGTAGACGTCACCTGTGACCGATAACTGCTGTAGCCACCCTCCAATCAGAAAGATCTCTCGGACTTCTACCATCCTTGTTGCTCCTTGGAGGAGAGCTCAGCAGCCTTCAAGTCCTAAATAGTCCCAAATCCATCTATCCCCTAGTCTTAGTTCCCAGACACAGGGCTGCTTCCTCTCTGGTTTGTCAGTCCTGAAGTAGCGAAACCTCCTCCGTTCTCAGTTCACGTGGGGAGATGGGGACTCCACACAGTTTGCACAATTGAGTGTTTGGGGTACAAATGAAGGTTTGCTTTGCAGAAAATAATCAGGCTCAAAGGTGACACAGTAAGGAAAAGCAAACAAGTTGTACAGGAAGTAAAAGATGCAGTTTCAGGGTTATACTTCTCTAACTAAATTTCCTTTTGTAATAGAATGTACCTGTCAGCTCTGACCATTTTCCCAGTTTACCCTAGGGCTCGGAAGGGGTGCAATGTATAACAAACAGGAACTTGCTTAAAAGCTGGCCTGCAGTTTCTGAATGTTTTATAACTCAGACCCACTCTGAGTTTGTAGGGCTTTTTCCTCTCAGGGCTTACCTACACTAAACAGTAGCTGGAATGCTTCATGGGGACACTACTTACACTAGAACAAACAAGGGTCCTGTGGCACTTAGACTTAAATTTATTTATCACATGAGCTTCTGTGGAAGAAAATCCCACTTTGTCAGATGCTTGAAGATGGGGAATTTATGAAGTAGGATTTGTGCCATGAAAGTTCATGCGATAAATAAACTTGTTAGTCTTTAAAAGTGCCATAGGACCCGTGCTTGTTTTGCTGAACTAGACTAACATGGCTGCCCTTTAGAAGTTACTTACATGAGACGTTCTCCAACTCTTTCCTGGGACCCCCACCCTTTGAAAATATTTCAAGCTATTAACCACCACCCCCCATTACTTTTGTGCTGCTGTCGTGCATGGCTCCACCCTCGGAGCACCTGGCCATCAGCTTCTGCTCTCTGGCCACCCAGCAATGCATGGGTCTAACAAGTCACAGCCCTGGCATGTGCAGGGGCTGAAGCTTGTGACCCCTTCCTCACCCCCAATAACCTCATGACCCCATGGGGGGCCACAACCCCTAGTTTGAGAACCCCTGACTTATGCCAGTGGGAGGGCTTCTACCTACCACCCATGGTAATGTCTAGATCATTGGGAGAATTCCCAGCTGTCTATGCCAGGATTGGGTTTGTTTAACTCCGTTGCTCTAGGGTGTGGATTTTTCACATCTCTGAGTGACTTAGCTATACCAGCCTCATTTCCTAATGTGCCCCTAGCCTTGGATTGTGATGATTCCTGGTTATCCCCATGAGAGGAATCTTCCTTCCTTTCTTAATTTTCCAAGCCTGGATTTTCTTTTCAGCTTCAGTATCTTTCCCCTAACTTTAACTTTAATCCACTATTGTCATTTCCTTGGTTGTACAATGAGAAGGGCTTGGAGCTAGTCTTCTCTGGTTAGGGAGGCAGCTCCTCCCTCTCTGATTAATCACTTCCCTATTGTGTTGCTATGTAAATTTTGGAGGATAGTTTTATATCTACACAAATACATAAAGTCCCAGCCCCACACTATACATGTCTCCCCAGGACTATCAAGATCAGATCTCACAGGCTTTCAGAAAAGACAAGGCATATTTTTATACACAATAACATCACATACAGCCATTTGATTCAGTTGTTCAGGGTTCAAGCCCCTGTTCTCCATGTGGGGCAATGAGCCTGACTGTCATAGCACCAAAGAAAAACAACTTACTAACCTGGCTGAACTGGCATCAGAAACCATGTATATTCTGTGGGGATAGGACCATCTTTATTACGTTTGTACAGCATCTAGCACAATGGGGCCAGTGCCTTTGGGTGCTTCATGTGGGCAGAAGTGGAACAGCAGAGTTTCACAGCTCCTGTGTGCGCTGGGTCCTCAAGAAATAAATTGAGTGCCTCAGTCCCTAAAATGAAGTGCTTTAAAGGGACAGGATGGAGGAATCTAAGCTACTCAGTTTTTTAGAGGCTGTCAGTAGAGGTTAACTGTGCCCAGCCCCTGCATACAGGAAGAATAATTAGTGCTACACTTGACACCTCAGACACTAACTAGTGACATGCCTTCTGCTCACAGATCACGGTTATACAACACTAGCCACTAGCGTGACTCTTTTGAAAGCCTCTGAAGTGGAAGAGATCTTGGATGGAAATGATGAGAAATACAAGGCAGTGTCCATCAGCACAGAGCCTCCCACCTACCTCAGGTAACAAACACTGCTGAGGCTATGGTCAGAGTGGAAATGCTTGGAAGATCTGTTCTACCCTGTCAAATTGGGGTATTACGTAGTGAGGTACCTGTTGCTCTCTGTGCTCTGCAACATTGCTAATGTTAATCACTTTCATTAAAAGAAGAGCTTTGGTATAGAAGGACTTGGTTTCTGATGTACGCATAAGCTAGAAATTTGGTGATGTTACTTACCTTAGGGCTTTTTCATACCAGATTCTACTGTTGCTTTGGAGAAAAATAAACCCAAGTTCTGCCCCATCTGGCTGGAAGGTAGAGACAATTGCACACTCACCAGGCTTCACTTCAATGAACTCAATCCAAATATTAATCTGATCTTTTAGAAGGGAGCAAGTGGGTATAGAATTTGTCTCCTGGAGAAGATACGGGAAGGAGTGCTTCCTAGCAGTTCATGCTTGGTGCACTAAGAGTTGGGACTCTGGTTTCTTTTCCTGGCTCTGCCTGACTATTGGCAAGTCACTTTGCCTTATCTCTCTATCTGCAAATTGTCTTGCCATAAAGGGGTCATGGTGGGATAGAATTTCAAGTTTGTAAAATGTTTTGAGACCTGTGGCTAAGCAGCACCACACCAAAAGTAATGAAAATGGAAGTGTTCTGTGCTTGAACATCAAGTTTAACACCGAGTCTCCTCCTTCAGAGAGCAGAAGGCAAAGAGGAATAACCAGTGGGTGCCAACCCTACCCAACAGCTCCCATCACCTCGACGCTGTGCCATGCTCAACAACCATCAACAGAAACCGCATGGGCAGGGACAAAAAGAGAACCTTCCCACTCTGGTGAGTCGGTCACCTGCTGCTCTGGTATCCTCCTTTAGTGTAGGCATGTCAAAGGTGAGAATGAAGCTCGGTGCCCATTTTTGTCCTGGAGCTTTAAGCTTATGTTACAGAACCTAGTCAAAAGCTGTGATTGTCAGAGAAAGATAGTTCTGGTAAATCTTATCTCTCCTGATCACTCAAAGCATGCCTTGTATGAGTGTCTAATGCTGTTTGTTGGCATGGTTGCTTTCAGCTTTGATGACCATGACCCAGCAGTAATCCACGAGAATGCGTCCCAGCCAGAGGTTCTGGTTCCGATTCGACTGGACATGGAAATTGATGGACAGAAACTCAGAGATGCTTTTACATGGAACATGAATGGTATGTAGGCAGTCAGTCTTGTCTGAGGACCTTGGAGAGGTCCAGTTGCATTCACAGAATAGACATTTTTTGAGAGAGTGAGTGCACATGGGCAAAGCTGTCAAGGCCTTCTGTCTCACTGGCATCCCATCTAATTATCACATCTCATCCTGTCCCGTGGGTCCTTCCTACTGGTTGAAGTGATCATTAGGCATGCGTGTGATCTGAGACCATCTTGTGGAACTGGCCCGTTCTGCTGACCTGATTCAGTGATTCCACAGCCCATGTCTCTGAGCTCCTCTGCTAGTCAAATGAGATACAAATACAGGAGACTATATCTCCGTAGTCTCATTCACTGGTGTATTATAGTAGATTTCGGCTACGCTGCTTCCGTAGGAGCAAATAGTAAATGTTCTCCATTCCTTAAGTCAAAGTTTGTAGATTGTTCATGCCATTACAAACCAAAGTCTGAACATCCTTTAACTCTTAATAGAAGGAAGTTAGACTTGAGATTTCCCTCATGCAGTAGGTTACAGCACAGACCTAACACCTTGTAATTGGTGGGTGAGTAATTCTGACTGCCCTGATTGAATTAACTGGGAATATGGGCTTGTTCTGATGAAATTGATTGTCCTTTCTTCTCCTCCCTCAGAAAAGCTAATGACCCCGGAAATGTTCTCAGAGATTCTCTGCGATGACCTGGATTTGAATCCTCTGACCTTTGTCCCTGCTATTGCCTCTGCAATTCGACAACAGATTGAGTCATACCCAACTGACAGTATCCTAGAGGACCAGTCAGATCAACGAGTTATTATTAAGGTAAGATGAAAGGAAGGCCTGAGCTGAGTTCAGTTACTTTTGTAGGTGGCTGCTGCAGGAAGAAAAAGCATGTGAGCTCCTCAGGCTAGGACTTCTGGCTTCCAGTCCTGTGTCTAGGTCAAGGGTCTCTCTGTCCTTTGTGTTGAGGCCCTGGTGGCAGATTGCGTATCTCGTACTGGCTGCTTTATGGGCGGAGGGGAGCTGGGACTCCTCACACGTCATTTGACTTCCCCAGCACTAATACATTAGCATTTGCACCAAATACTGTAGTTCAGAAATGCATGGAACTGGTTCAGCCCATTTTTCTTCTTTGCCCCTGAGCTTTGTCTTCTGCCAAGTAAGTGTGACATGACAAGGAAGCAGACATGGGTGTGCATAAGAGCATTTGAAATGCAGACAGATCTGACTTGTGTTTATGGCATTGTGTGCAGCTAAATATCCACGTGGGGAACATTTCCCTGGTAGACCAGTTTGAATGGGACATGTCGGAGAAGGAGAACTCCCCGGAGAAGTTTGCACTGAAGCTGTGTTCAGAGCTTGGGCTGGGTGGGGAATTTGTCACCACCATCGCATACAGCATTCGGGGACAGCTGAGCTGGCATCAGAAGACTTACGCCTTCAGGTACAGAACACCTCAGTCTTACCTCGTTGGGGCTTGTGGCCTCTACAGAATTGTTCTAGAAAGATTTGGGGGTTTGAAAGTCTACCTATTGTAATCACTCTTCATGTGCAAGCACCCCTTAATAATCAAGGCCATGCAGAAGTCCTTGGTATGGCTGGCTTTAACAAGGCAGGGTGGGAAGTCACCTGTTGAGACCACAAGTCAGAAATCAAAAGAATTCACAAAAGCCAATATTCTGTAGAGAACTTAGTGCAGACACTGAAATCAAAGTGCTGGCTGCTACTAGGAGAGGGCTGGGGAAAAGGAGGCCGCAGCAGAACAAAGTAACCAGCAATACTTAGACATCGTCTCTTGTTTAAAAAGCCACTAATTAAAACCGTGTTTTGTTTCTCTTAGTGCAAATGCCCTCTTCCTTCTGCTTCTCCTCCAGCAGAGGAGTGGCTTTGAAAACTTCTTGTGATTAATGATATTTGGGTTTTGTGGTTGGTTAGTTCCTGAATTCCCAAACCACACCAGTGGCGGTTGCTAACGAGAGACATTCCAGTGATGTAGGAAAAGGGTCTGCTGTAGCAGTATCAAAAGAACAGCCTTAATATCTCTAGGGACTGAGAGAGTCTGAGGAGTCAGGCAGATCTTAATCATCCGAGGAGAGCTGAAGCCATGAAATTCTGTGGGATTCAGCTTTTGCTGGTCAGCAGTGTTAGTGCAAAACAAGGACAGCCAGGAAGCATGCTTTAGCATATGGGGCTGTGAGCTGCTCTGCAGATCTGTTTCATTCCTAGGCCTCTCAAGGGGAGAGGTGAGAAGCTGAAATGGGCCCCATCAAGTTTCTCTGTCCCCATGATTTATTGTGTGTCGAGTGACTGTGCACAGCCCCTTACAGATGAGCTTCTGGGCCCAGGGAGCTTCCATCTGAATATCGAACTGAAGAAACTGATTCTACCAGACACCAAACACTCCACGCCTGAGGGGTTGTCTTTCTTTCCAGCAGGACATGTCACACTGCCCAGTTGGCTATATGGACCCTGCCACAAGTGAATGAGACCTCAGCCTGTAACCGGGGAGTTTGACTAGGGCATAGGGAAGGTCAAAATTTTGTTTTGTCACTTCCCATTACCCCACTCAGAATTGCGCATCTGATGGTGTGTTATATTGGGCCTCCTACAGTGGGGCTGTCCCTTCTGCCCCCCCTCCAGCCTGGCAGCAGCACTGTGCCCTTGAGAAGTTGGGGTGATGTCACAAGAGTTTAGCTTCCCTTCATCTGTCTCCCCCGCAGTCTGTGGAAATGTGGGATCCAGTTTAAGAATGTGCTGAAGTCGTGCCCTTTGGTCCAGTCCTGCCACCCTGTTGAAGTTTTTTGACTTGCACGGCTGTGAGGCAGAATCTGGCCCTCGAATTCTCCTCTCACTTGGTAGCACAAATGTATTTCAGGAAACTTCATTTAACTGGCCCACAAGAGCTAAGCATACAACAAGAAATCAAAGCATTTTAAACATCTAGTTTAAAACACAGCTCGGATTGATCCATCGGCTCTGGAGTGCACTGCTATGCTCACAGCTAGGTTGAAGTTTGTGCTCTTTGTGCATGGCTAAAATGGGCATCAGGCCTAGCAAAAGTAGACTCAAGTGAGGCATCCTCCCAGGATGTCCCTGGCGGGGGAGAGAGGTCAGACATGGTTACATGCACTGCAACATCCCTCCATACACGCTTTTTAAAAATCTGAAACAGGTACAGTATTTCCATTGAGTCTTGCCTGTTTTTATGCTGGATTTCCAGTTCCTCAGTATTTAGGAAGCTGCTCACATAAGCACAAGGGGCCGTAGCCAGTTCATTCTCAAAGGGAGGAGAAGCGAAGACGCCTTGTGAACATGTGATGGTGTAGCTGTTTGTGGCAGAGCACTTGCACTAGCAGCCTCTGCCTGTGGGTGAGGGTGTAGGGTACCTAGTGCAGTGGGACCCAACCCCTGACGAGGGTCCCATGTTCACTACAATAATATGTTGCTTGTCAGTGGATGATGGGAGAGTTTGTTGTCACCAGGTCTCATGAACCTAAGGAGTTGACAATGTGGGCAACTCAGAACTGCCACTTGTAGTGTGCACCGACAGAAACCCCAGGAAGCCACATCTCTGAGCTGGCAGGACACTTTCTGAGTTCTTGGGTTTCCCCTTAGAGCTTTCAGCATTCATAGAGTGATACGATCTTTTCCCTTAGTCTGTGTTCACTCAGCCTGAATGTTGTCTGTCCATTAGTCAGAGTCTTTAGAGGGGGGAGATCTTTTGAGACTGTGATGGGTTATTCACAACCTTGATGGCTCTTTAAACTGCAGTCCTTATCTAATGATTAATTCTGGCGGTATCCCGTCTGACAGCCAAAACTAAGGCCGACTTGTCAGTTAGATTCATGGGAGTTCCAGACTCCAAGAACCGTAGCCTGTCAGACTAGTAGATACTCTCGGGAACCAGACTGTACCAGGCAGATGTAAGAATGAGTGCCCAGACAGGGCGGAGAGCAACTGAGTAACCTTCTGCCTTCCTGCCTCAGGCTCAGCTCTGTGGCAGTGACCAAGAGGAGGGAAAGGTCTGTGTTGTGGGTGACATAATTCAAATTTTGCTGAATTCTGGGTTTTTTTTGTCTTGACTGGGTGCCGTAGTGAGAATCCTCTGCCAACCGTAGAGATTGCCATTCGCAACACAGGTGATGCTGACCAGTGGTGCCCACTGCTTGAAACCCTAACAGATGCGGAGATGGAGAAGAAGATCAGAGACCAAGACAGAAACACAAGGTGCTGCACGTTCGTTGTTTTCATTCTGGCCCCTCTCTAGGATAGGACTGAAAGCTTTGATGTTCTCTTTTTCTCTGCTAAGAGCCAGCTGGCAGGATTTCAGATCAATCCACCAGAAAGAGAATTTCTCTCTTCTTTGCTTCAGGATATTAAATTGTTATCGCGTCACTCTGCAAGTTAACGTTTTCATTGACCCATCTCCTGCTTGGCCCTAATGTCTGAGCTCTGGAGGAGAGTGTTAAGACTGCACGCCACATGCCGGGCCAGGATAGTGAATATATGGAGATGTGCCCTTTGAAGTAGGGGTGGAGATGTTCCAAAGCCCACCTGATTAACTGCACTGCTGCCTGTTTGCTGGCACAGACAGGAATCCCCGAATTACAAGGGCAGCGCATGTCCCTGGAGTGAGAGACCCACAAAGCAGCACTGCAGAGGCAGCTAAGGTGGTTCAAACCTGCCTGGCTATAAAGTGAAATCTGCCTGGGTAATCTCCCTGAGATATTGAGAGATTCTAGTGGTTCACCCAGGGGTCGCTCAGAACTACGAGGGACCCTGCCGCCGGTATCTGACAAGCCGTCTTCCACTTATTTAATACTGACGCTGATGAGATGTGACATTCTGATTCTCAGTAGCTATAACTCTTGTGGTAAAGCCAAACTGAGGGAGGCTGAACCATGATTCAGGCTAAATGAACCTAGGGAAACAAGTTGGGGGAAAAAAGCCACACACCAGCTGGGAACTGTGGATGAGTGTGGTTCGAGCAGGAATTAATATAACCAGTCTAGGGTGTTAGCTAGCAAGTAAGTTTGTGTGGCAGCCCCAAAGCCGGTGCAGTGACCTGCCTCGAATGTCCGAGGGATGCGCTGGTACAATCGCTCATTCACTGTGCCTTTCTCCCTACAGGCGCATGAGACGTTTGGCCAACACTGCTCCAGCCTGGTAACGCTCCCCGACGTAACAGTGGTGCTCATCCAACGGACTCTGTCCCCACTCCTCTCCCCCAGAAGGAACTAGCGTTGGCAGGGATTTATCTTGCGTCTTTCTGGCCCAGAACGAGGACACACATTCCACTTGCCAAGCAGTTTAGAGTACTGCTGACTCCCACCCCCACCTTAACGCCCTGTGCTGAGAACGGTGTGCTCGGTACCCATCTGAGACCTGTGGCAGCTGTCAGAGCCCTCGTGTACCTGTGTGGACTGTGGATTTTTTTTTTTTTTTTAAATAGGTGCGAGGTGCACTGTTAGGACAACTTTTTAAATAAAAGGAATGCGTAATGATTGGTTTGAGTGCAGCTTTCGTTGGTTAGTATGACAGCTGAGCATGCTGACGGCCTACCGCTGGAATAGTTGAACTTCCCAGATCAGCAAGAGCTGGATGTTCACACCTGCTGGGGAGTCCTATCCCCTGTCTGCTCCTTCAGAGTACATCTAATAGGATGGCTAGGGGGATGGTGTCTAGCGCTTGGCTTTGTGACTCGGTAGAGTGGGAACAGCAAAGATCACGTGGCCAGCGCAGAACGAATGGTAACGTTGTCTGGCCCACGAAGGGGCTGTGTTTGTTCAGTGTACTCGGTGCAATCAAAACCAGCCCTGTCTGTCTATAATTACGTTTCAGTGAGTGGAGCATGGCTAGTTGGCTTGGTGAGCACGCGGTTAGGCTGTGAAGTTCACCTCTGCCTGCTGTCAGATTGTGTTAGTTTCACAGACTTGAAGGGCTGGAAGCCAAGGTTGTGAAGGATACACCAAACCCCCCAGAACCGGCTGTAAGACTCCAGGCTATTTCAGTTGTCTGACCTTTTAATTGCTGAAATTGCATCTTTCCTCCTGTAAAAAGCTGCCCGTCTAGTAGTCACTGTGCATGATCGTGCTTTGGTTATGGAGCTGGCCCTCCCTTAGTGCAGCTAATGAATTAACTAATCCCTCCCAGCAGATAAAGAGCTGTATTTGCACATGCTGTTAACACCGGTGCCAGGACTCCTGAAAGCTGGTGAGACTGCAGAGACCTGCCCTTTCCCAGGGGGAGTTTAATTTGGCTGTTTTTAAATAAGCTACAAAAATGTCCGTTGTGGTGGGGTTTTTTGTTTTGTTTTGAAAAGTAGAATGAAATCCAGGCTGATGGTTTGTTGTCTGCTTTGCTAAAGCTCACATTCCCCTTCCTCCTCCTCTTCCAGGAAAGCCACGAGAAAATATTGCAAGCTGGGCAGCTGACACTGACAGTCTGACCTGGGCGTCCTGGCCCTTGTGCTAAAGAGGCTGTAAAACCTACTCTGTCCTCGTCCACCCACCCTTCTGGCATGGTCAGAAATCAGCTGTTCGCAGAATATTATGCCTAGTCTTACACCATGGCAGAGGCAGTTCCTAGCTGTTTGAAAGCTAACAAGGTCCTGATTCTGGGGAGGGTGGAGGGAGAATTTAGATGAGTCTTTGGGGACCAGGAACTTGCAAACTGAACTGCTTTACCACTGCAATCAGCCCCTACCCTGATCACCTGTGCTATGTCAGCGCTGTTCTTTGCCTTTCACTTTTTGGCAACATCTTACCCCAAGATCCAGGAAACTTCCTGCAGCCGAAAGCTGCATTCTTATGCAGCTAAGCTGAGAATTTCAGCGACTTCCTGATAAATCTCCTAGTAGCTCCCAGTACTCTCCTGGGAATGGGAGCTGGATTATAATGGATTTTTCATTTTGTGGGTATTAAGATGATGTCTGTTTTGTGGTAAAGAGACTTCAGCAGCTCAAGTAGCACCATTTGACTTAATCATCCCATGCAGCAGTCTTGAGGGAAGCGTGTGCTAAGCTGCAATTTTACTCAGAATTCATGGGGGGGGGGGTACTTACAGCCCTGTCTTTGGAACAGCTTCCACTGTAGGCTGTTTGCTGGGGAATGGCTGTACAGCCCCAGAAGTGAGCTCCCTATTGGCCTTTTTCAACAAAATAGCATGAAACCTGCACTGACCCATTCTGGTCTGTAGAATGAGCAAAGCTTTGGCTGATTCTTATTTCTGCTCAATTTGTTTCTTAAGGGCAGAATCAGTCTTTGGCTAGAGAGCGCCTGGCCCAACTTGTTACCCTGGACTGCTACAGTAATAAAGGTGAGTACACTGGAAGAATAAACCCTGTCAAGCAGGAACATACAGCAACGCTGATTGATTTGGCTGTAGCCCATGGAGTACAGTAAAAGCTTTCTGTGCTGGAGAGGGTCGTACATGATGCTTGTCCCCCCAACTGCTGACGTTTCAGTAGTGGATTAAGCATGATGCTTAACTGCACAATTTGTCTTAATCATTCTGCAGTGGGAAACGTGTGGAGCAGCTTGATTTGGCAGAGTTAGTTTTAAGGGATGCAGGTGGTTTCTACTGGAGAATCCTCCCAGCAGGGAGGCAGAGGGGCTGGCGGCTCGCCTTCACTTGTCTGAATGCTCCTGGACTCTTTTGCTTCCGCTAATTAGATGTTACCCACCCCTTAGTGTTTGCAAGCAAGAAACAGTGGAATCCGAGTTCTACGATCCGTGCCAGCCCCAGGAAGGTGGCTGTGTAAATACAAACTTTTTGCCTTGAAAGAAACATTTAGGACAGTTTTACACACACACAGTTCAACCACATTAACTGGTTCAACTTACTGAAGCTGGTACAACTTAGTGTGGATCCTTAGGTGACAGTTATTTAGTTGACAGGAATTTTCACTGGTTTAATGCAGTTGCTGTTTAAACCACTGCAACTTTGCAGGTATAGATAAGGCCTAACACTGATGGCTGGGCTGAGCCAAATCAGGTTGTTACGGCAGGTTGTGAATTAACAATAAGCCACACAACAGTGATTAGAGGAGATTGGCAGTTCTGAGCAGCTGTTGCTCAGAACAAATCTGTGCTATTTCTGTAAGAGGGTCTTGCTGTTTTTAAACAGCCTGCACCTGTCTAGCATCTGCATTGCTTGTTTCCCTTCCATGCACCACGCAAACTCGCTGCTGTGCTGAACAAGTCGCCAGTCAATGTCTGCTGATCTGAACTCTCACCTCGTACCCCTGGCGAGCCTCATGGCTTCAGTCAGTCACTGAGCTGCTTAACGGTCATGAGGGCCTTTTTCCCAGCCTGGCACAACTCCTCCACTGAAAAATATAAATTTTAATGGAAGCTCTGGGAAGAAAAACCAAAAAAAGGAGGTTGGGGGCATGGGGAGAGCAGAGTGGAGAGACAAAGCTATTCCCCTCTCATTCTCCAGTCCTGCAGCTGTTCACACATTACAGCTGAAGAATACTTAGCACATCAAGCACTTTGATGGCATAAAGCGACACAGGAGCCTCCCAGTAGCCTGGCAGGAGAAGGAGTAAATGTGTGTAGGCAGGAGCGAGGTGATTTGTCCACACTGCAAGGCTGTAGCACAACCAGACCAGGAAGACTGGTTGTGAGGCCCAGGCAGCTGTGTATTTACTACGGCTTTGTGGCCAGGCCCCTCTCCGTCTCTACGCCACTTATGTACAAACACATGTAGGTTTGTAAATAAGACACTCCAGAGAACAAGTCAGTACAAAAGGAAAACAGGTTAGTCCCAGGGACCTGTGAGGTGTTAATACAGATTAAACGGTGAGTGGAGCTGTTCTTCCACCAGCATCAGTCCATGGCAACGCTTTCCCTCTACACAGGGTTCATATCAGTCCAGCAGGAAGGAGGAGTTTGGTCATGTGGGGCAGAGGGGGGTCCCCACTATTGTACAGGTGGCTGCTGCTGGTCCTCTGGGTGATCCTCGGGAAGAGGGTTGTAGTTTGGATCCTCCTCAGGAGTGTCGAATACCAGCTTCCTGGCAGGGGAGGGACCACGCACAAAAGACGTGAATAGGAAGAATTAGGCGTCAGAGGGAAGAAAGCCACCACCTCGCTGCTGGGAACCAAACCCCGCTCAGGTGCAGCACCAGGGGATTCCATATTGTCTGGTTCCAGCTGAGTCAAGGGAACAGCAAACATCACGCCATCCTTCCCTCCCCACCGTCTTGATCCGCAGCTCCCAGGGACACCGTACTCAGTTACCGGTGCTGGAGCTGTCCTCATGGCAACAAGTGCCACTTCCTCCAGGAGGAAACCCTGACTCCCAGGAAGAAGGGGGCTGAGTCAAACCATTGGTGGAGGAGCAGAGCATATAGACACCCAGGTAGGACAGTCGGTTGAGGGCCGCCTGGTGCTTTCCACACTCACCACTGTTGAAGGCGGAGAGCTGTCTGCCTGCACTGTATGCCCAGCCTGGTTCTTAGTGCACTATCCCTACCCAGCCCAGAGAGCCACTGCAGGAGGTGAGAGCATTTCCCAGCCCTGAGGCAACTGAGCTGTTTTGTTACCAAAAAAACCCCTGGGGTGATGTACTGGACCTTGGAAAGAATACTAGTTTTACTCACAGGAAGCCTGGAGTTAGCAGCAGTTTCTTCCCTCCTGGCTGGTTTGGAAAAACATCTTCAAGGAAGTAATAAATGTGGCCCACTGCAATTCCTGTAAAGATGAAGGCACAGCATTAACTCGTCCAGGGGGTAGCTAGGAGCTCACTGAACTAGCGAAGCAGGAAAGACGCTACCTGTAACTGGCTGTCCCAAGAGACAAGTGCCTTGCCCTTGTCAACACAGCTGGGGGAGCCCTGCCTGCGGCACTGGCAGCTGCCCTCCATGTGTTCTTAAGCTTTACGGTCCAAAGCACAGCCTGGCTGCAGGGAACTCTTGGGGTACAGACAATAAATCAAAGGGCCTGGGGTTTGCTGTGGCAGAGAGCTGGGAGGGCAGAAGGAAGGGGCATGAGAGCGTCAGGCTGGGGCTCATGCTGCTGAAGAGCCAGTCGGGGCAGCTCGACAGTGGATTCATAGCTGGCACCACCCCGCATAGCCCAGCTAGCTGTTGGTCCTCAGGGGCACAACACATGCAGGCTCTTTATGCGTACAGAGTTCAGCAGTGAGACTGAGTTCATGTCTGTGACGAGAAACCACAGCCTCAGCCAGCTGCCTGCCTTTGCAAAAGGGCACGTGTCAGGGCTTCCACATGATGTAAACCGCTGGGCTCACAGTTGTGAGTGCAGTACAGCGAAGCCGCCCTTCTGCAAAGGGCCTCCATGTCTTCTTACCCAGCAAATCGATGATGATGGAATTGCCCAGCAGCAGCGAGAAGCCCATCAGAACCCAGGGCAGGAAGGGGGCCTGGAAGTTAAGAAGCCCAAAGAAGTTCATGCGGATGTATGGGTTCCGGCGGCTCCACACGTACACCAGCATGATGGTGAAGGCCTGGCCCAGGAAGAAGAGGCTGGCGAAGAGGCCAAAGAGCTGAGAGCTACAGAGTCAAGGAGCAGAGCGCTCTGCTTAATGCTTCATACCAGAAGACAAACAGCACAGTCTCGTAAACCCGCCAGATTGGTTAGACACAGGGGCAATGGCTTAGGATTTCTGTGTACTAGAGTCGCCAACATCAGTGATGAATCCCACATGATCCCTCCCCAACCCCTTCCACGCAGGCTGGGGCACACCAAGCCCTCAGCCCAGTCCGGCTGCTTCACCTGCTCAGGGTGGCAAACGTGCCTTGTGCTTCTGGCATGTCATTTATGCCACAACAACTCTGTTTGCTGCCTGGTACGGGCCTGTGGCAAGCAGTGGGGAGGGCCCCACCTTCCCCTTTCCCAGGACACCGGCCTTCCCTGCAGCAGAGGCCACTGCTCCTGCGCTGGCAAGCTGGTGGCGAGAGATCAGCGTACTTGCTGTCCGATTCAGGCAGTGCCAGAGCCAGCGGTAAAAGCTGCCTCCACCAACTCCCTCTCCTGTGTCCTCCCTGCAAGTCTAAGCTCCCTCTAAAGCTGTGAGGTGAGGCGAGTCAGTAGCCACACCAAACCCTTCTTGCTCTTTGCAGGGGACACCAGTGAGTGCGGCTCGTGGTTTTCATTATGTGGACACCAGTCCAGTAGGAACTGGACTGAGAGCAAACATCCGACGGGCCACCAGAGGGGTTATAGCTACTAGCCTGGGCTAGGTCCAACCCGCTGTCCTAAAGGGAAAGAGATTCTGTATCCAATTACCAGGCCTGGTGGTAGCCAGTCCCCTTCTTAACATCAAGGGTATGTCTATACTGATGGTGGCAATTTCGCCACCCTCAGTTTGCCCTGCCGGGAGTGGATCGTTGCGAGTTCTGGAAGTTGACCCCAGAAGTCCCGGGGGCCAGGGGGCAGCGGGGAAAGCTGACTGCAACCGATGTGTGGTCAGCTTTCTCCTGACGTGTACCAGCAGCTTAAAAAGTTGCCATTTTATGTTCCTTGCATAACTGGCATTTGACCGCCACCTAAAAGCGCACGGATGTAGACTAGGCTAAGTTTCATGTTTTGAGCACAGGGAGAGCCAGACATTGATGGGCAGCACAGCCCGTCACCTGGTCTCTGCAAGCATTTTGTAAAAGATAAACCATGATCTCTCGCAGGGAGAGTCCTTCTCCAGGGGAAGTGGATTGGGGGGGTAGCGTCTCACACATCAGTTCCTCTAAGGCCTACTTGCACGTTTGCAGAGGTGAGACTCTGCTTCCCAAGCATTCCTCCCGCATCCAGGGGCACTGACTCAGGCCTGGCAGGTCAGGTGTGGCCATCACAGATGCACTGGTGTTTAACTAGGTAACTGCCTACAGCCAGTGCACCAGGATGCAGGAGCGCTCGGAGTTCACACATGGGAACGCTCCCAGTGCATCTTGTGGAAACGAGCAGCAACACGGCCTTCTTGGAGTGCGCACTCCAACACAGGAGACTTCAGAAAGGGTTTATCTGCTGAGGGTGGTTTGTTTTTTGGGTGGAAAGGATCGTCCTTTCAAAATGTTTCTCTTACTTTAAAATGGTTCTGCAACTTAAATGGCTACCAAAATAAGTAAATAAAATCACAGGTAGCCCTAGTTACCCCCACAAACTACACCACCACACTCCAGACCGTCATGATACACAATCTGCTAAAGATTCAGGGCCAAACTCTGCCTTCGGCTATGTGTGCACCATTCCCGTACACTCAGGCAGTTTTGGAGTTAAATGTCTCCTTTGCTGCTGTTTTCTCTGTTACCCACACACCCGTGGGAGCTGTTACTGTGCCGTAACCACCCAGCAGCAATGACGGTATGGATCGGTGTAGAGACATGGGAGTAGGAGCCTGATAACTCAGTAGGGTTACTGCTGGTTTTCATTTAAGCTGGTAAAGAGCTATACAGCTCTGTTTCTGGCTAAGCCTACAAACTGTAGAGCTTCCCACACTCTTTAATTATACAAACACCCTGCCTGCTGCCCAATGCAGCATATTTGATCCCATCAGATACCTCAGAGTTGTGGTCAGAGGAAGAAAGACAAATTTATTCGGGGGGGGGGGGGGGCCCACAAATCTTAGCCAAGTTCTCTCAAGGCCTGGGGAGTATGAACAGACGTGTACAACAAAAGGAATCGGCCCATGGTGCTGCCAGCCCACCACTGAGAGCCGGCATGGACAGAGACTGCTGTATGAGAACCATCCCAGGAGCAGAGACCACATCTCTCAGCCAGGTGGCTCCAGGATTTGTGCGCCTTAGGAACCGTGCCTGGCACGCTGCCGTCTAGTTGGCAAAGCCCATCCCCAGAAGAACTTAAGGAGGTCCATGGTACCAGGAGCAAGTAGACTAGCGTCCTAGTCACACAAGCAAAGGATACGGTCATGAGAAATCCCCCGAAGAGAAACATGAAGACGAAGTCTGCCGTCCTTCCCCGAAAGGAGCCTTCCTCTAGCATTCGGCAATATCTGTACCTGAGACCGGAAACAAGAGGGTTTGCAGTATAGGAAACTAACAGCTGGGGCCCTGCATCACTGCCTGAGCCTAAAGCCTTTTCCGACAAGCCTCCCACAGGTAGTTTCACTAGAGGAAGTTGCCAGCCATCTGCTCAAGCCCCAGAGCCAGTGAGATTCATCCGTCTCCTGTTACCAGCCTTCAGGGAAGGAGTGAGTCACGCACCCTGCTCTGCCCAGGGGAAATGGACAGATAGTTGAAGGAGCTAGCGTGGGTCTAGGGTCTATGGCAGGAGCTCACGTGAACGTCTCACTGATACGCAGGGCATTCGTCAAGAGGGTCAGACGCAGGGTGAACAAATGTGCTAGCTTGATCTGTTCAGCACTGGGCTTGGCCATCTCCCATCCCAAGATGCCAAAAGGCTCTGGAGCAACCCTGTCTGGGAACCGACTTTTCCGTTCGGATTGGCAGAAACCCAAGGAAGGGGAACTCTCCAGCCCAGCACTGATGCTGAGACAAGCCACCTAGCTCAAGGAGGCGGGCAAGTGGAGACCTCTAGTTAAAACGAAAAAGGAAGCAGAAAGTGCTGCTGAGACCAAAGGATACAAAAATATCATGTTGAAAAAGAAACTGAATCCCAAGGGCCCAAAAAAGAGGAAGTTGGTGATCAGCCGCCAGATCTGCAAGAGAAGAGACGGGAGAAAACGAGCTGGACAGCCGAATCCCTTCCCCAACCTGCAGGGCACCCATGCGTCGCCACGCAGACATTTCCTCAGTTAGATAATCAGCCCTGTGAAACCAGAGGCCTGTATCAACCACCTCCTGTGGATTCCACCTACCCTTTCAGGACCAGCTAGTGTTTTCTCCTTGGCAAGGGATATTTCCACACCTTCCCAAAGGGCCAGGACACCTTACGGTTCCACCACCCAAGACATGACTGCTTACTAAAGAAGAGCTTCTTCCATCCAGCCGTCGTAAATCTCACCCAGCCACCTTTTTGAAAGTGGACTGGCGTGACAGACTGGTCTTGGGACACTTTGCAGGCTCTGAGTAAAACAACAAAGGGGCCTAAGGAACCCATTGTGGAATAAGCAGATGAGGGTGAGGACATTATTACGGGTCTGGTTATAGCCAGGCCTCCACAGTTTCTCAGACTGGGAAGCAGTCCCACAGCAAGGCCCAGTGGACAGAGCACAAGAGAGGATCTGGAATAAAAAAGCCCCTCCATGGCTCCTTGTAACAAGAAAATACGGAAGTCAGGCTGGCTTGCTGATTGTCTCCAGCTCATGGGTTCTCTAATGATCAGGCTCAGAAGAGAGAGGAGGACACAGAAGAAATTTAAAACCCTTATAAAGAAAGAATCTCACCTGGAACTTTCTGAAAATCAGATCGGGGTTGAAATACAGCTGGAAAGGGGTGATGAATTCTAATTGCTGCAAGAAACCAAGAGAGCAACTGTTTAACCCTGGAGTGAGTCATGAGAAGGGGCTCGTGCTGCGCTCAATGTTGTTTATGCAGCACCTGGAGTATGCCAGCCTTTGCCCCAAAAAGCTTGCCACTCAGTTTTACACACAATGCCACAAGTGAGGGAATCAAGTCATGCAGAGAGGGTTGGGGAGAATAAAAGACACAGCAATCAGGTCCCACAAAGACTCAGTTTGATATGTCACGGTATGATGGTCAATGAACCAAGGTGGCTTTTATTTTTGGGAAGTTGCAGAAGGGAAGGAAGCGGGCACATACAGAGTTTCAAACATGGAGGGAGGTAGGGAACCAGAGGAGAAAAAGAACGAGGCCAGGATAGACACAAAACATCAGAGGAACAAAGGAATGGATCAACAGACAAATGCAGGTGAAATGATCAGACTGCGTTTCAACAGAAAGGTTGTAGTGCAAGCTATTTGGCGACACGGGCGGAGTTTGCTAGAAATGGAAAGCACGCTGTCACTGGGGGGAGAGGAAATGTACAGTTTTTGGTGACACCCAGGATGCTTGCGGCATAAATGGAGCATTATTCTGTTCTGGCCTTTTGCTGTCCATGCTGCCAGCCTATTGCTTTCTGAGCCCGGGATTAGCCTCCTCTGATGTTCCTTAGTCAAACAGGCATCGCTTAGGGCCAAAATTGGTTTTCTGATTTTGGGTGAGCAGCGTGTGCCTGCAAGGAGGCAAAAACATGAGCCGTCCAACACATCCTACCAACTGTCCCATGGAGGACATTACATGCAGCCTCCGAAAATACTGCCCATTCCAGGCCGCACCCAGCAAGGGCTGAGGTGATGTTTGCAATGAGGGATCAGGCAAGACATGGGGCACAGCCTCCTAGCAGATTGGGAGCCAGTGGGGAGCAATATCTGTAAGACTGGCTGGGGCCAAAGTTATTTCACTGCCGGCTTGCGGTAGGAAAGAGTGTGCCGCTTTGGGAGAAAATTAGGACAAATTATGCAAATAGGAAGAGGCAGAATAGAAGCCCACCTCTTCAGGGTTACCAGAACCAGCGAATACGCTCTAGGAAAGAAGAAAATCTTGTTGCTCCCCTTTAACTTGCATTCCAAAGGGGCAGCCGTGTTAGTCTAGCCCCACAAAACAAACAAGGAGTCCTGTGGCACTTAAAGGGATTTATTTTTTGCATGAGTTTTCGTGGGCAAAAATCCCACTTCATCAGAGGCTTTGAAGGCAGTTCCCACACTCAAAGCATCTGCCGAAGTGGGATTTTCGCCCATGAAAGCTCCTGCAATAAATAAACGTGTTGGGCTCTAGGTGCCCCAGGACTCCTTGTTCCTTTAATTTACCGCGCCCTGCCACAGGAAGGAACTAAGGCGCCGGCAAACCCACACGCCGACCCTCCAGCAGCAGGTACCAGGGCAGGGCACAGCTGCCCCCTTCTCGCACCATGCGGGACACACCAGCCCGGGCGAGGGCGGTGGAGCGTTCGCCGGTTCGAGACCCCGGGGGTCAGGGTGACGGTGACATGGGTTTAAATGCCATGTGGTGCCCACCGCTGGGCGCTCTAAGCTGTGCACATGCACGCACGCACACCGGTTGCAAAAGCTGTGCACACAACAAAATAATGCATGCAGCAGAAAATTCAAGAGTGCTCATTTCTTTTTAAGGTTAGCACCCAGTTTTGGACAGTGGGTGTGCAAGCTTGCAGCAAAGCCATCTTTTGCACAGCCAGGCTTGGACATGATGATCTCATGAGGTCCCTTCCAGCCCTATGATTTGATTGATTGATTGATTGATTGAAATCAGAGGGGCCCCTGCCCCCCTTACCACGGCGGCGGTGGTGAGGACGCAGGCGGTGGTGTAGGCGCGCGTCACGGCCGGGATCCCCAGGTACTCCTGCCGGAAGCCCTGATAGGCCATGGTGCTAGCCGGGGTCCGGCACGGAACGGCGCCGCGGCCCCTTTAACGCCTCGCTCCAGAGGCCGGCTCAGCCCCGCCCCGCGGCCTCCTCCCGCCAATCACAGCGCCCGGGGAGTGACGGACAGCGCTCGGCAGCCAGCCGCCGCCCGCTTCCCGCTCTGCCAACCCGGAAGAAACTCCCCTGAGTTTAGAGGGCGGGGGGGGGCGCCGGAGCAAATCAGAGGGCGGCGGCGCTGACAGAGGGCGGGACGGAGAGAAGAGTGAGGAGAGGCGGAGCCAATGAGAACGCTCGGATCGTGCCACCCTTCGGGGAGATGGAATGTTGTTGTTGTTGTTGTGGCGGGAGACGGGAGAGCCACGTGGCTGCAACGAGCGGCCAGTCAGCGCACGCGTGTCAGACCGCGGGCCAATCGGAGGAGCCCACGGTGGCCAGGGGCGGGGCGGATGATGTGGCCGGCCTGCAAAGCAAGCAGGGCCCTGGGGATTGGACGGAACCATCCCAGCTGGGCGGGGGGGGGCGCTGTGTCCTGGTCCCTGCACACAGGAGACAGTCAAATCAAATCAAATCAAATCAAATCAGATCAGATCCTAGGGCTGGAAGGGAGCTCGTGAGATCACCGAGTCCAACCCCCTGGGAATTGAACCCAGGACCTTCTGCATGTTAAGCAACTAGACTAGCCCCCCCCCCGGCCTACTTGTTAAGGCTCAAACCCTGGGAGGGGTTCTCTGCCCAAGGCCATGCAAAAAATAAAATCTGTCGGGCTTTAAGTGACACAGGGCGCCTTGCTTTCTTCACTAGGCTAAGGCGGCTGGCTCTTAGGAACGTGCATTGGCTCCGCCAAGAGCCACAGGCCAGAGCAGCTCCTGGCGCCATGTAACAAACTCTAACGGGCTCCCGCTACGCTATGTGGTTAAGTCGCCTTAAACGGAGCCCTGTCTACACTGCAGGGCAATAACGTCGCCATTAGGGTCCAGTAAAGTCAACGTTATAAGGGCCACTTATAAAGTTGACGTTACCATTAAGTCAACTTAAAGCAGTGTGGACTCACTAAGTTGACTTAGTGCAGTGGGGGGCCATTAAGTTGACTTTATAAAGTTGACGTAAGCCAGGGCACCCACATGAAGTCGACTTTATAAAGTCAACTTAATGTAGTGTGGACTCACTAAGTCAATACGGTTTACTTAAAGTCACCATAGCTTTTACAATGTAGACATAGCCAAGGACATTTACCCACACCAGTTAACTAGGGTGCACTTCCTGCTTTCCACGAACAGCAGTTCCCAACATTTGCTCTGCCTTGGGCCACCATATAGTTTCCAAATAAACTCATGAATATTCATGAGCCAATCCAGAGCTCTTGGAGTAGTTTTTCAAAAAATTCCACTGCACATGTGCTCACACCTGAGGGCACACTTGTGTGCTGTGGCACACTGCTTGGGCAGCACTGATCTAGAATAACAAGGGACCCGTGGCACCTTTAAAGATGAACAAATGCATTTATTGCAGGAGCTTTCATGGGTAAAATCCCATGGCACACACATTTGATGAAGTAGGATCCGGCCCGTGAACGCTCATGCAATAAATAAGTTCATTAATCTTTAAGTGCCACCAGCCTCCTTGCTAGTTAGATTAATATGGTTACCCCTCTGGAATAAGTCTAGGATGATGCGCTAGGTCTAAGGCCCATGTACTACTTAGTGAGTTCTAAAATGGTTTTTATGGTAGCATTTAGATCCATTTTCATATCCCAGCAGCTACATTTCTACACTGTTACCTCTCTGCCAAGGTCACTACCCTAGCCAGCATACCAGTAACTAATGTTATCCTGTGATAGCGCATAAAGGAAACAACAGACTGAGCCCGAGCGTGCTAGGCCCTGCTCAAACGTAAGCCGTTACAGTGCCTGCGCTAAAGAGTTTAATTCCCAAAGGTAAGACATAAAGGGGGCTACACCAAAGCTAAGCTTGGTGGCTGCGCGCATGTCCTGGGATTCTCAGGTAATGCTCCCCAAAGCAGGCTGGAGAGAGGGGGTAACAAATACAAATACAACAGCAACGCTGAGAATTGTGCAGTCAGACTTAGTAATGACGGTGCTCTAGCTGTTTAGCCAGGCTAATGTGTGTGCATCAAGTCATTCCAGCTAGGTGTTATTAATTTTCCAAGGCATGGATTTCAGCCCTCTAGATTTCTCCGGCTGGAACATTGTCTGAAGATGTCATTTGTTTACAAAGAATTGCACCTTTCCCCTGCAGCCTCATTGTGTGATGCTGTTACACAGAGTTGCATCTTCTTTGTATGACATCTGGCGACTAAAATGCATCTAAGTTCTCAGGGGAGCCATGGCAGTCTAGTTCAGCAAAACAAACAAGGAGGCTGGTGGCTCTGTTAAAGACTAACACATTTATTTATTGCATGAGCTTTCATGGGAGAAAATTCTTCAAGCAGCTGATGAAATGGTATTTGCTCCCACACGAGCTCATGCGAGAAATAAATGTGTTTGTTTTTAAAAGTGCCACCAGACGCTTTGTTTGACCGTCTCTAGTCCTAAATCTGAGGCACTGAGTAAACTTACCCAGCAACTCCCTATCTACCTTCCCAAATGTAATGGCAGTAGCATAGGCCCAGTGAAGCTGGCTTTAATGAAAAGAAACGAGTCATGTGGCACTTAAAGACTAACAGATTTATTTTTTGCATGAGCTTTTGTGGGAGAAAATCCCACTTCATCAGCTGCTTCGAAGATGGGCGAACTTACAGAATGGAATGTAAATAAATGCAAGGGAGTGTAAAGCTGTAAGACCCGATCCTATGTTTTACACTCCCTTGCATTTATTTCCATTCCATTCTGTAAGTTCGCCCAGCTTTGAAGCAGCTGACGAAGTGGGATTTTCTCCCACAAAAGCTCATGCAAAAAATAAATCTGTTAGTCTTTAAGTGCCAGATGATTCCTTGTTTTTTTGCTGGACTAGACTAAAACAGCTGACCCTTTGGAAATTTAATTAAAAGGACTATGTACGTTTTCTGCTTAATATTTTTATTTGATTAACAAAGGGGTCAGGCATGACACAAGCACCTTTGCCCTTTCTGTCCCGGTAGTGGGCTCACAGGGCAGAGAGACAGAGCTACACACAGCAATAGTTCGAACTGCGCAGCCACGTTAGTCTAGTTCAGTGGCACAGGACGCCTTGTTTTATATGGCAGTAGGTGATTTATGGAGGAAACGAAAAGAGCTTTCAAAGTTTCCTGAATTGGATACTCAGTTACAGATGGACGCTACATGAAACCTGAAAGGCTCTGAGGGCGCAAACATGCCATGATTAATCAAACGTGAAGGGCCCTGAGGGCAGTGGAGTGCAAGAGCCAGTGGGTCCTTTGAGGTCATTTCTGCAACATGAGAATTGCAAGGGCTGGGTTTAGGATGTGGTGCACTCTCGTGAATGCCGTGCCACAAAAAGGGCGCTTATAAGTAGTGAACTGCAGTAGCTTTGTGATTAGTGCAACCAAACTGACAGAGTTTGGCCTTACATGGGGGGGGGGGTCATGCCACTCTCGCAGTCTGGATGATATATAATGAGTTTGGGCTTGGTAAATCATTAGGGAGAACATCACATGGCACACTCACAGCTACACGCTGTGCCACACTGTCTAGCCTGTTCCTGTCACCTCACAATCACAAACACTCCGGACTGTTTTCCATTCACCCCGTACATCTTTTATTTCTTCACTCTTACACAGCGCAACACGGGCACGTTGTAGGAGCAGCTTGTCATTCAACTTCCCCTGGAGTCCTGTGATGCTGGGGCGTGCCTTCTACTTATAGCCTGCGACGTACTCCGGTAGCCTGGTGATTACCATCTAGTTGCTCATAATGCCACCACAGAAAGTGTTTAGTTGCTCCCAGCTGAGCCTGAAGCTGCTTTCATACAGCAACATCAGAGATCGGAGTGCTGCTGTCAGCACTCTAGCATAGGGATATTTTGTTAAAATTAGTCCTTCTGCCGAAGATCAGTTTCCCCGTATAGCATAGGGACGACATCACAGCAGCCTCAGAGGGCAATAAGTGGTCATTGTGTATGGGGAAAGTTCACTGGAATACCAACAATCAGAAACATTTCAACAAGTCTCAGAAATGCACTGGGTGAGCGTAGACATGCTCCAGCAATGTCCGTAGGTATCACTCTCCTAGCCGATGGTAAGAGAGATTATCAGTCAGTTCTTGAGGTGGTGGCAGAGAGACTCCGGTCCCCATGAAGAACTGTCAAATATATTATGAAACATGCTTTGAAATGAAGGGCTGATAAAGGTCTAAGTAAACCACTTGACATCCATTTATTCTGCAGAGTGATCCTGCTTTCCAGATTTCTCCAGTCTGCAAAGTCAGAACTAACATTGCAGCCATCCTGGCTTTAGACACAGGGGAACTGGTCTGGTGTTACGTTTCTGCAGAAGAAGGCAAAGCTGTCATCAGAGTCTTAATGAGCCCTGAGACGTCTCTTAAATCTTCATTAATGGGAAACGAAGTAATTCCTTTTCACCTCCCCCACCCTGGGCAGCTGTTTGGAAAAGAACAAAATCCAGCCAGAAAATGAGGGGATCATGAGGTTAAAGAAATACATCAGGGACGAATTAAAAAAAGAGACAGAAGTGGGTACATATGAAAGTAAAATAATCTGGATATAGAAGGCCCCTGGGCCTGAAGTGCTGAAGAAACTAGCCATCTGGAGTTGGATTATGGACGGGGGGGAAGCTGAACTCTGAATTTAATCTGTGTTCATAAACTTTGTTTTGTTGATGCAACCATCTTGGTGGGAGCTGGAAGGCACATGAGTGGCAGCTGATACATGTTAGAGAAGCCAAAACACTGGCAGACCTGACTGGGCGCTGGGAGGCTTGGAAAGGCTGCACTGCAAACTCAGCACTTGAAACTCCTCATACCTGACCTTGCTTCTACTAAAGTCACTGACCAAACTTTCCTTGTCTTCAGTAAGAACAGGATTAGGCCGTCTACCTTGCTATTGTACCATGGTACAATGTCCGTGAACACCTGGCAGCGACCTGTAGGTCCAGTGAACATGGAGAGGATTCAAGTGGGCTTCCCTGTAGGAAACAGTATAAAGGACTGAATTCTTCGTAACTCTGAGGCCACCTTGCAGAGGTTTTCCTGGTACAGGAAGGTTATAAAAGAGCCATAAGGCACCCTCCTAGGAATACCCACACAGGGGACTCTCTCCAGCAGATGCAAAGGTGCCTTTGAAATCTCCCCCACACAGAAGGCCTGGGACCGGAGGTGGTCCAGAGCCCCAGCTATTCCTTGGCTGCCGCAAGATCCCCAGGGGCCATGACAACTAGGCACAACTGAGGGCAGCCCTTAGAGCTAACCTAGCCTGCACCTAGGACCATGCAACCAGAGAGATGCAAGTCAACCCCCTTGCCCATTAGGGATTAATTCAGCCTATTTGACATCTCCACACACACACACACACACACACACACACCATTCTGGTCTGCCTCCTGCTAGCCAAACATTGAGCTTCCAAGCTTAAGTGTGGACACTTCCGCCCCCAAGAGCACGGGTGGTATCAGCTGCCACTGGGGTCATCTTTCCACCTTCCCCACAACTCATTTTCTCTAGCTCCAGGAATAATGAGCGATTAGACAGGGGCAAAATCCACATTGTTAGTTCTCCTCCACAGCACACATACCTGGAGAGTCAGTTCAGGGTGTTTCTATTTTACACTGAGGAGCCATCTTTGAAGAGGGTGCTTGCAGAAGCCAGGAGAGTCTTGCATCGGCTTGGAGCCAGTGGAGAGGCCCCCCAAGGCTCTTTTAGATTTGTACTGATCTTGAGGTTTAGGAGCAGAGCCACGGCACATGTGACGACTACAAACCCTTTCTACTACCATCATGTTAAGTGGGAGGAAATGGGCATAGCAAGCCTTATGAAGTTTTCCTTCAACCTGTGCCTCTCCCATGGGTTCTACACTGGAGGAGATGAGCAGATAGATGGTCTCCACCATCCACAGGTCAGAAAGTAGTGCACATGGTGCTTGGCTACACACCTGGAAAGCAGGTAAATAGGTGGGTGAGTTAGGCCCCTTCTGCTGAGCCCATCATTTTACAAATGGGAAAGTAAGGCCCAGGGAAGGCAAGTGTCCTCCCAAACCTCACCTAGGGAGGAGCAGCGCTGCAAACAGAATGCAGGAGGCTCAAGTCCCAGGCCCGGCCTTAACTCCATCAAATCTTGAGACTGTCTGCTAGAGTGAACAGTCAAGGCTCCAAGTCTTGTTAACGATATGGGAAAATGTAGAACTAAATAAATGCCTGTTCAGCGCTCAATATAAAAAACTCCATCCTTGGGGAAAAGGAATACCTGTTAAGTCAGTTTTAACTTCCACAATCTGTTTTTCCTACTTTTCCTTTACATGCAGCCTAAAAGGGGGCTAAATCTCTGCATGTCCACGCTTTCTTAAAGCTATTTCTTGCTTTTGTTTTAAGAGCAGCGTGGGAAGGGAATGAGGAAATGCATTGAGGTTGCCATCTAGTGTTTGCCAAAATAAAAAACTGCTAGAGGATATAAAACAGGGGTCTCAAACTTAAATCACCACGAGGGCTGCATGAGGATTAGCCCAAGGGCTGCACCACAAAAACCTTTTCATACAACTATATTGCAAATATTGGTAACAACAGTGTCGTTGAGGGCCGCAGGAAAAAAACCTTAGGAGCCATGTGTGGCCCACGGGCTGCGTGTTTGAGACCCCTGATGTAAAACTTTTAAGCACTTTCCCATCTAAACACCAACCCTGCCTGACCTTACTTCACTGCTGAGCTCAGACAAGGCTGGGTGCATTCAAGGTAGTAGAGCCAGGGACAGTTTTAATCTTTTTATCATCATGTCAACATTTTATGAGACTCAGGAATTATCTCTTTCCTCTATTGCACATTAATTCAGTTCCACAACAGTGTTATGCACACTTTTGAATGGCTCAGCTTTGGCTCTTTGTAATAAAGTAAATTAGAGAGGATTAAAAATAACCCTTATTTATTCAAAGTTAAAATAGAAAATACTGTACAGCAAGGGCTCACACAAACAGGAACATTGTCCTGGGGCTCCTTTATTGATTTCATATCTCTGTGGCATTGTGTCATCGACCCCACATGGACTCCAAGGATAAAATTAATGTTGACCTCCCGAGTCAGCATTAATTTAAGTTCGCTCTCCTGTCATTCCCTGGCTTCCCCCAACTCAGCCCCCTTTGAGGGGAGGTTTGTGGAACTGCTGACACTATCTTACTCTGTGGTATCCAATTCTGGGACCTCAGGGAGTTGCTGTCTGCTGAGGTTATGATCTGAATTTCTAGAAAACCAGTCTGACTGTTAGAGCCAGGTCATCATTAAATGGACTTTGACAGAGGCATATTTAGTACGTCTCTTGTAGGCACTGGACAGGCTAATGGCAAAACATTTCCATCGATAACATTTACTTGACAACTGCGCAGGAAACAAAAGAAAAGTGCATAGGAGCCAGCCTTGTGAGTGATACAGGACCACCAAAACCACATTGCAGTCCTAGCAGCTAACGTCTACTGAGCTTTGGAGGGCTGTCAGTAAATCAGGCCACGGGAAAATGTTTCTGTAGCCCAAATTATCTCCAGTGCAAGTTCACTAAAGTTACACCTCGGATAAATCTGGCCCTGCATTTCTGGAGGTGGGGAACAGCAAGCTCCTCTCTCCTGTTTAACCTGCCTATAGTACTTTAACTCTTGCAATCATTTCTCATGTTTTCTTTCCCTTGTGTGCTTCCAAGGAACTTGCCTCTCTCACTAAGGTCACAGGAAAGCTGGCCCCTTCAATAGGAGCTGAGCACCACACTCTTTCAGTTTCTGGTGGACTCAAAATAGCTAAGAGTTTGAAAACACCAAGACTGAGGAAGAAATCCATTTGGTTTCATCATGAAGTAAACATGCAAACCTCAGGGAGACACTGAAAAAGAGATAAATGGCCATGTCTCAGAGTTCATCTCTTTTGTTTGTAGTAAATTATTACTTGTAATTCATGTTTCCTGTTCATTAGATACCAGAGGAATTTTAAGACATGGAATCCTTTTTAATTTGTTGTTACCAAACCAACCCCCTCTCCAGCCCCATCTGGAACATGTTGGCGAGCTGCTTTTTGTTCTGTAACTATTTCAGGAACATGTCTGCCTTCTCTAATTGTTTCAAGAGCAAACAGATGATCTCTTTAGAGCAAGCAGCTCCCATTTTGCTCAGCACAGCATTCTGACAGGTCATGGGGTGAAAGTATCAACAGTGAAATAGATTTTAACATAGAGCAATAGCCTGCTTCTTCTTCGTGATGGGGCATCTAACTCCTACCAGAAACATCCCTCGGTGGAGGCGAGGAGAACATTCTGCAGACGCAGCACAGTTGTGAATGCTCAATAAACAGTCACAGACCATTTGCAGGCTTCTCAGCAGGACCAGCAGGGTGGTTGGTGGCGTGGCTACCTCTGAAAAATATCACACAGGTGCTATGAAAAGGATATCGAGGCAAACAAAAATAGCTTTACAATAAGTCTTGCCAGGGCATGTGGATTGGTAGCTTTGGTAGGCAACTCACCTAGGAAAAGGGAAATTCAGACTTCAAACAAGCATGTCGAGCTTGGCCAGCCAATCTGTAAAACGCATCCAATAGATACGTTCATGTGAACTGATGTCCATGTCAGAGGGAGGTTTGCAGGGAACAGTAGCTTCACCTGACTCGCAACTGGCCAAAGGCTGCTAAAGTCAAAGAAATGAGGGAGCATGCTGGAACGTGGGAAAAGTGACTGCAATTGGCTCAATCTGTGTGTGCTCTTAAAGGGAATGTCTACACTGTAAACAGAGCCTTAGTCAGCTTGCACAAGACAGATGCAGGTTTTCAACTGCAGTGTAGACATACCGAATGAGGAGAAGAATAAATGTGGCATGTGTACAAGAGACTAAATGGAAAGGTTGCAAAGCTAAGATGCTAGTGGAGGGTTACAAAATCTGCTACTCAAGGAGCTCAGCCTTTGGAAATGCTGTTTGAGTTATTCTGGATACAATCACACAGCAGCATATGATAGAGGGTTACCAGCAGTTCAGAGCAACTGAAAAGTGTTCAACTGTATTGGGAAGAGATACTTATCCATGTAATAAATGGATGTGCACCACAGTTAGGAAAAAATCAATGAGCAAGTGAATAGTTTTTTGCTGGGTTGTTGTGCCTTATTGAAAACATACCACCTTGTGAGAAGACAATTTTCAGAGCACATCTTAACGCACACATTGGAACAGCAAAGGCTGCATATGAAACAGATCATGGAGGGCATTTTAACCCAAAACTCTGAGGGGAACACTGGACATGGTGATTGCAAATACACCTTCAAAACAGAAAGCCACTTCATAATTTATGCCTCTAGAGGACAAAAGTCCCAAACAGATTTATTTTTAACAAGACACAATAGATTGTGAATAATAAACTGTAAGGCATGTCCAGTGAGTGCATATGAGCCAGCACAGACTTCAAAATGCAGAGGCCTCAGAAACCTCTGAAATGCTGGGCAAATGAAAGGCATAAACAGTGGACACTTGAAGATGGGAATGAAAAAGTATTTAAACAAGAAGCATTGCAATGACTTTCTGACAACATACAGGGATATGTGAAGGATACAAACTAAAGTTACCACTGCTAGAAATGGCATATGAAGGCCTAGGAGTGATAAAAGCATGCTAGAAAGGAAGCCTTGATGGCAGAAACCTCAAGTTAAAGAATCAGTTGAAAATAAAACATACTGGTAATCTTGAAAAAAGACTGCTAGGCCAGTGCCTTGAGCAGTGATAAGATGGGGCATACAGAGGGAAAAACAAAAGTCAAAAAATTCTGACAGCTAAAACTTTAGCCTTTGATGAACCAGAGAACCAGCTAGAAAATATAACGAAGAAAAGATGATCAACAAACTCATTAAAATTAAATGATGAGGGATGTGAAGGAGTTTGTTTATATTAGAAATGAACATGGCATGTGGCAAACAAATGACAAAACAACCAACAAGAAACTGGAGTTAAGAAACAGCGATGAATGAGAACCCAAGGGAAGACCTCAGAACATGTAAGCCATACTAAGGAGTGATAGTCTGCACAAGCAGGAGGAATAGGTTGTAGAGGCATTTAAGAAAATGAAAAAGAAAAAGAAAACAGCACCTGAGCCTGATGAAGTACCAGTGGGTGTGCTGAAGTCTCTGGGAAGAGGAGGTGTCCAAATGTTTAAAAAGTCTATTCCATTATAGTCCAAAATGACAGATAAGTGGCCTAAGTTTTGTGGTGCCCTTTTCTACAATACAATATGCTAATTATCACTCAATTAAGCTGATGTCATATTCTCTGAAAGTATGGGAGAAGATTGTTGAAAACAGCTGAAATTGGGAAGGATCAGTCTGGATTTATGTCAGAAGGTTGTACAGCTGATGCCATGTTTGCTCCACAGATCCTCATGGGAAAGTTTAGAGAAAAGAGGTTGCAACTGAGTATGAGCTTTGTGGATTTGGATAAGAGATACGATTGTGTACTGAGAGAATTAGTTTGGAGCAGTTTGCAAAGAAAGTTGTACCAGAAAGATGTAGCTTTCTTGTCCAGAATATGTAAGATAGAGTGACTACCACAGTCAAAATCAAATGGGGCTGAACCAGAGAGTTTACAGGAAAAGTTGGCCCGCATCAAAGAAGAGCGTTGAGACTTCTTTGTTGATGGTTGCCATGGAGGTGAGGGGCCCAATGTGGGTTGTCCTAACCAAAGATAAATTGAGTGGAGCTAGTGAGGCTGGTACCGACACATTGAGGAGACCCAACAGGTATATTGGTAGGCTGGCCCTTGCAATGATCGTCGCTGGAAGATGGTCGAAGAAGGGAGATCAGAGACTGCATATGGACTAAATATCAGACCAATTTCTGCAAAAGCCAGGCATACAATCATGCATTTTGTAAAAAGGCTATAGAAGTTGCTGATTCAAAATAGAGAAGTGGTAAGATAGAAGAACAATAAACTGCTTTGGCATGTAAGTTAATCAGCTGGTGCCTTCAGCCATTAGATGCACATAACTCATGCCCTCAGCCACCCAAGAAGTGCCGGAAATAGCCTTCCAACCACACTGCAAAGGGGCTCCAAGTGTCAGAATGTGGCCCCTTCATTTTACGATTAATTTATAAAAGAATAAATAATTTGTCGGAAAGTCCCCACATATCTTTCCACTGTAAAGAATAGTTCCTGGCAGAAGATGATGACAATAGGAAAAAGTTTGTTAGTACTTCATTTAACTCTCTGGAATTTACAGATTAACAGTGACATTAGCAAACTGTCCTTTTGTTCTTCAAGCACTAGAGACCCTGGGCTGGGAGACCCTCCCCTCTTTAACTGGCTGTTCTTTCAACTCCATTGATAAAATTCCCACATTAACTGAAGACCCCACATTAGGTTTTTCAACAGGTAATGTGAATGGACCAGCCTCAATACCTAACCTGGCTCAACTTAAGGTTAGCTAGTAAAAACTGAAAACTAGGAAAACTGACTTCTCTGGAATCACCGTCATAAGCATGAGTTAAGAGGTGTCCGTTCTAGGAGGTATACGGCCAGCCTTGGAATATTTTCTCAAAGAAGAGCCGTCTGTCCGTCCCACTCCTCCTCTCTCAGTATTAGAAAAGTAATAGCAATGCCATTTATAACGTTACCCACATTTTCGTTAAGTGTCTGATCAGCAATGTGATGGAATGTGTGGTTTGGTGGAAATGAGAGTTCACAGACTTTATTTCCAGCATCATTAAGAATACATGGCGCAGTATTGCTAACACAATCTGTTACCTTTCACAGTGAAAAGCTGTTTAATCATAACCACTTTTCATTTCATAAGATTTAGTTTTAGATGTCTAATGGCCACAAAGAAATTCTTTCCCCTTTGATTAAGGAAAATACGTTTGTAATCTCTCATCCCCAATTAGATTTACAGGTTAGTAGTAAAAGATCAAAGAAAAGTGAGCCATGCAGATTAGGTAATTTCTTACAGATAAATTGAAAGTAAAACTGAATTCAAGCCCCAGAAGAACATATGGTTTGTTTAGGCCTCTGCTGTAGGTGGAAATATGCTTCCTTTATTATTTCATAGATTGTAATGCCAGAAGTGCCACTACATCTAGTCTGACCCTCTAACACAGGCCACAGAATTTTACTGAATTCCCTGTCCTTAGCTCAAAAGCTTACATCTGATTAATGCATTTCTTCCAGAAAGGCAACCAATTTTGATCTGAAGAGGAAAAATCCACCACTTCCCTTAGCACTTTGCTGCAATGGCTAACCACACACATGGTTAAAAATTTCCACTTTCTTGTGACTTGGTCCCTTCCAGCACAGTCCAGCTTCCTTTGATGTCAGTGAGAAATGGATTAGGCCCTTTTCTGCCACATGTATTTCGTGACCCTCATGGTCACAACATCAGCAAGGCAGACAGTGGGGCCTAATAAAAAGGTTTCAACCTTTGGTTAGATGGTAGCAGCATGGGAAGTAGTAGTCAGCAAAAGGCGATTTAGCAGCCGGTGGCACTGGGGGAGGCATACAGTGAAAGGGTTTGTTCCACACCAATCATCTTTAAAGAAAGACGTCTCAGCAGCATCAGGAATATATTCATAGTTCTAGCTTTGCAAACTCCAGTGCCAACGAGAAAGTATTCGTTTGCTCCAATGCACTCTTCACAAATAAGTTTAACAGCTGCCAATTTGTCCTCACTCATCTAGCACCTTGACAGGTCTTCCTGTTTCTCCTGTTGAAACAAAGATTCAGCATCCCTACTTGCAGAGTCTGTATTCCTCTCCTTCCTGCCATGCTCAGGAACAGAGATGTGGGCAGTAGCAGAGAGAATGGCTTGACTAGACCCCCAAGTTCCTTCCATGCTTATCCAATGAAGTGCCACCTATGACTTTTTTTTTTGCTGAACTAGACTAACAGGCCTATCCCTTTGAAACTATGACTTTCAGGAAACCCCGTCTGAAGTGCTACAGCAACACATAAGGAGAGAAGACAAGTGAGAGAACTCAACAGCTGCGCATACTGTGTGTGGCCCAAGGAAACGGGTTTCATGTGCTTGAAATATTAGAGCCTTTCTGGAGTTTCACGAAAACCTGCTTTTCATATGCAGATGAAAACGAAAAAACCACTTCCTTTCAGATGCCCTCTCTTCTGCCTGACCCAGCAGACAAATGGAAAGGCCATCCTTCCAAAAGGTTCAGAGAAATCTTAGTTGACAGGAGAACGTAACATCTGGTTGCCAATGGAAATATGAACTAAAGTCCATCGTGTCAAAGTTTGCGTGCTCAGTGATCTTACACTGCTCAACAGCATTTTACGCATCCGGATTCTATGCCTTTGGAACCAACCCTAGTGAATCCGTGTGAAAAGAAAAGCTCCCTTTGTGCTGGGCTCTTGCCCTGAGAAATCTCTTGAATATAGACCATCTGGAAATGCACTTAGATCTTATTACCAAGCCTTGCAAATTCTTCTAACCAGAATGGATTAATGTATTTTCTTCTAATGCACACTGAGCAGTGTGGGGGGGGGGGGGGGCAGAATAATGGTATCCTGGCAGGGGACTCATTTTCTCCAGAGAAAATCCTATTTAAGGACCAGGTACTGCAAAGCACTACGTTATGCACTAAAAATTTTATCTGCTTCAATAGTAAGAGTTGCTTCTTTGTAATCTTGGTGATTTATCCACCTGTACAGTCTGAGGAACTCTGCAATGATCATTCATGACATACAGAGCAGAAATAATCTGTGGTGTGACTTCACTGACTTGTGTAGAGTTACAGCAAAGATGGATTTGGCCTGCATTGTATTTGTCCTATGGGCTGTTCCAAACACATGAAATATTTGTGCCTCATTGCACACAGAGCAAGAATATATATTTTTTTAAATCAAGCTAGTGACTATGAGGCTGAAGTATTTTTCTTTCCATTCTGCTCTATTTTTAGTCATAATAAAAATATTTTTGCCTTTAGCAATTGCTTCCAGATCATGACAAGACAAACTTATTGCAAAGTGGCTTCATGTGGGAGAATCATCTTGAGAATCAGATGAATAACTCACTGCAAATAAACTATTACCTCCAGTTATGGGCCAAAGAAAGAACAGAATGGATGGGTCTGCCCATTTAACAGGATGAACTCAGTCCAGTTTGTTCTGCTCGAGGAAGTGGCACAGACAGTAGAACAATAAAAGTGTTAAAATTGTCAGGAGCTTTCTTTAGCTATGTGTATGTTTATAGCACTGATGGATAAATTTAGGTCTTCAGACTGAGACGGGCTGGTAAGGAGCCTGGGCAATACAAAGGGCTTTAAAAGCAATGTTTTTAATAGAGGTGGCCTATGAGATTAGAAGAGATGATCGAATATCTTGTTCCCATAGGATACCTGCCAGTGGTTGTTGCAGTAGAAATCAATATTGTCCAGCTAGTAGATTCTTTTAGTAAATTGTTTTTAATACATCTTGTGGTCAGTGATTCCTGCAAAGTAGGAAGGAAAAAAAAATCAGAGTCCTGAAGATGCCAAATAACATGTGCCCATTGCTGCCACTCTGCTGCCCCGTGGTTCTGAACAGCTGGACATTTCCATTCTGTATCTGACTCTTAATCGCAAGGGAACTACCTCCCCCAGCAACATTGCTGCTGAACTATGTCAGGGGGTCCTGTCTTTTGGTAGAAAAGTTCTAAAATGTACAAATGTCTCCGTGCGGTGGATCAAAGAGCCTCCTGCTGCAATGACTGTCTGTTCCTAATGGCAGGATTGTTCATACAGTCAGATAATTACAAGCAGAAAAGCTGCCATTTCGTTCTCCAAATAACCACTCTCCCATGCTAATGGCATCATATTTCACCTTGATAATGACAGGATTGAAGTTGGTTAAAAAAATGTAAGAGGCAAAGTCTGAGGGGAGAGGTGTGCTGGAACTGAGCCAGCATTTGGAGCTTTTCTTGAGCTATGAGTTCTAGTGAAAAGAAAGTGCTGGTTTCTTTCTAGGTGATAACTTTGCTTGGTTTCTGATCACAGAGATGCTCCCACAGTTGTACAGATATTCTCAGAGGTTATGGGGGCTGCTCCAAAGGGATCTGCTTCAAGATACATTTTTCACATAATACAGGCAGAGAGCAACTAAACACTTCTGTCTGGGAAGAACTGAACCATTAGTTGTCTCAAAACTGGATTTCCCACCCACCCAAGATATACTGAAGTCAGGCATCTAGTTAGTGTTCAAACTAAGAAGGCCACTGAACTAGTTGAGTGTTTTATGTTATCGGTGTAAAATGCCACACAAAACAGTACAGTCCCCCTGCCCTCAAGAACTAGCATTGATAGCGGTGTTGAGGACTCCACTCGTGTGTTTGTGACGTCATGGTTTCAATGGCTATTGATGATGGATTCACTAAGAGATCTGGGAGAGAACAAAGGGATTTTTATTAATATGATTCTCAAGAGACACCAAGCACCGAAAAACATTGCAGCCAGGGCTCCCAATTTACTGTGTTCCACATTAAAATCACATCACATCGGGTCTCTTTATTCTTCACTAGCTTCCTATCCACCTCTAGATCTTGGTCTTGATCTGTAAAGTTATTAGTGATCTAGCCCTAATCTATCTCAAAGACTACCTCTCCCCTGCCCTGGCAGTTAGGTAGGGACACTGTGAGTGACTGTCCCTCGGACGAAGCTCTTCTATTCAAGATGCAGGGTTTCGCCCATACAGCGCCTTACCGTCAACAATGAGGATGAATCAGTTTAGCTACCTGTAACCTCCTATTCAAGATCCTTCCCTTTACGTTGAGCTTCTCCCCAAAATTAGACCTACAGATGGCCAAGAATTGGCCTCCCGGAAGACAGCAGCAAAACTGATTGTATTCAGGACAACAGCTAAAAGGATGGTATGGAAAGTCCAGATTCTATTTTTTAAAATATCTTGTGACGTCTGTTGATGTCTATAGCACTTCTATTCTACAGCGATAGCCACTCTAGATCCTTCAGCTACATATTGGACTTAGTTTCAAAGGGGCAGCCATGTCAGCCTAGTTCAGCAAACAAACTAGCTAGTCTTTAAAAGTGCCACAAGACTCCTGGTTTCTTACACAGGACTGGGTGGTTGGGGTATTCCATATCTGGAACTTTGCACTTATTCTGCCACCTAGTGGTCAAAGCTTTACGGAGCATTAAATTTAGACTGAATGCATGCGCACACACTCACTCAGTTTCTAGTTTTGAAAGGGTAGAGGCCACAAATTTCTCCTCCGAACAACAGACATTTTAAAAATTGTTAATTTTTTTCATCCTGACACCTGCCTACAAGAAAGTCTGGATACAAAAAGTATTTGCAACATGTGATGGATGCTTATGAATTGTTTTTTGAGTGCCCCTAGAATGATGTGAAGATGGCTCACAAACAAGATGGGGTCTCTGTCCAAAAGGACGTATCTTGTTGTGATATGATTTGGACGAGACAGCGGAGAGGCAGGACAAGGGTGATGATACAAAGATCACATGGTACTGAGGAAGGCATGCATACATCTTGATTGTTTGCTTTTAAGTGATATTTTCGCTGAGTGCATTTCTCCCCTTTCATGTTTTGCTGGCTTCAAGGCAAAGAAGGTTTTAGGTGAGAGATGAATGAGGGGAGAGACGTAAATTTGTGAAGCCATAAAAACTTCTCCCCGTCTCCTCAGAATCAGAAAATCTTTTGTTACTTCAGATAATCCACTGTATTAAGCCACACCACCTGTGTTAAAGATGGGCAGGACTAAGTGAATTTATAGCTGCAAAGGTCTTCTGGTCTTACAGGAAGCCATTATCCCCACAGATGTGCCTGAGCAGTAACAAACATTGCTGTGCTGTGTGTCATTAGCACTACAACGTTCATGTCTCTCTTCTCAGCAACACAGTGGCAGTGTTAAGATCCTTAGGATCTGTGCTTTCTGTTCCACTCTAGTTTCACCCCATGAGAGGAGAGGACTGGGGCCAGCCACGCTAACCTCAGAGTAGGCTCTGTGTGTTTAGAATGAGGACTCCAGCCCTGCTCTGCACTTTCTACACATTAACTTGCTCCCAAAGATAGAAGGGGTTAGAGCCAGCGGCTGCCTCTTATTCCAGTCCACACTTCAACCCCTATTAGCAGCTGAGGAAGAGAAGAAAGTCATCCTCATCTACAGCCCTACTGCATAGCACAGCTCTGGGGGACTAAGAGACAGACCCTGCCTGCTTTTCCATTCCAGATTCAAAGTCCTGCTAGTTCAACCCCTTCCCCCCCAACACAACAGTTCTGGGAGTTGGGATAGACGGCACTAGACCCATTCCTGCTCCATGTCACGCTAAATTCATTCAGGGACTGGCAGGAGCAGGCCATTGCTAGTGATTCCTATGTGACTTTAATTCTAAGAGGAGGGGGGAGATCGAACGCTGTCTGTAATCCTTTCCATGTTATATAGCATCATTGGGGTAGAGAACAAAAACAACTGTCAGATTTTTATCCTATCTAGCGTAATTGCAGCTCTTATTCTGCTAAGTTTCTAATCCTTTTTGAAACCTACTATGTTCTTGGCCCCACCAATATCTTGTGGCAATGAGTTACATGGATTAGTTATGCAAAGAGTGTTTCCTTTGATCAGCTTTAAATTCATTGCCTTTGAATTCAGGTGGGTGCCCCTAAGGTTTTGTGCTATGATGAAGGGAAGCATCCTCCTGATCTCTATGCTATTAGGTACTTCCTGCAGCTACGCATAGCATGCAGCGCTCTCTCTTTCCTTAGCTGGCACCTGCAGCTGATCATTACTCTGGCAGCCTCCCTTTCCACAACTCAGTCCTCCAGTCAGGTCACAAATTAAGTTCACTCTCTTTGGGATACCAGCTGTTCAAGAAGTCCTCAAAATACCTCACCACAAGATTGTTCTGTCCCCCTTTGGGCTATTCCTCAATTCATTTTCAATACTCAGCCAGCCTGAAGCCCCATGGGTCAATAATCTCTGCAACAGACCCACTCTCTGTTCCAGGTTCCAGCCCAAAAACCCTGTCCTGAATCGTTAGCTGCGCTTCTTAAATATTCAGCATTTTTCCTGGACCTCTGCCTCTCTCTAGACTTCTTATGCATCTTCCCCATTGTCTATAATTACTCCTACCTCTTCTTCTGATTAATCATGTCCCCCTACTCTGCCTCAGCCCTGCTCCCAAGGAGACATTCTCTGCCCTCTCTCCCAAATGACTCCTGCCTGAGCATGCTCAGTCCTTTTATACAGACCTGCCTAAAGCTCTTTCCCAGCTGGGCGTGATCACTGCTGCAAGCAGATGGGCTACTTGGCCATCCAGGCCCAGCAGCTCCTAGCTGCAGGTGTGTGTAGTGAGCACTCCATCTGGTATTTCCACTGGCCAGGTAGGGAATCAGTGTACATTCTGCCTCCCTAAGTTACTCTGGTTTCAAATTAATAAGAGATTCTTCACCTCAGATCAAAAACGGTTGTTTTATGCTGCTCAAGATGCTGTATTCCACCCTGGAAGTAGCAGTGCTTTGCTGGTTACTAGATGATCGCAGTATAGTTTTGTGCAGTTGTTAATAGAGATTTGGGATCCTTCAGGATGAAAGTTGCTACATACCATCATTATTTACAAATGTCAGACAGCCATGATGCAGCAGCTCTGCTATTAGTGTTGGCTCTAAATTAGTGCCCTGGGCCTACTGCTTAAAGGAGAGAAGCAATTCTCCCATTATTGTTGCGACTGATGCCATATATAAATTTGTTAATCTTTAAAGGGGCCACCAGACTTCTTGTGTGTTTTCCCAGATAGAGGGCTAACCAACTGCTATTTCAGCCAGCCTCACTGGCTGATCGCTTTCAGGTACTGTGTCCTAATTTAATGGCATGCAAACAATATTACCAGAAAGTAGAATGTAAAACTCACAACCTAGTAAAAAATAAGCCAAAGAGAAGGAGGAAAGGTCACATGAAGAAAGCAGAGTTCCCTGAAGTGAAATAATAAAATCTCCTCTGTTGAAATTTAGCTTGAGCATCTCTTAGTTCTTCATTACTAGAAATTCATACATTTTTGACAGTAACTCAGCTATATTTTAAAACTCAAACTAAAAGAATAGTCGTGCATTCAGGATGTGTTGCGAGGTAGGCCCCTTCCCCCAACTCATCCAATTTCAGATGCATCCTCCTCCATTTTACTAATAACAGAACGTTAGGTGAAAACTAAGTGGAGAGACTTGATTTCAGCTCATTTGTTGGCTGACATTTTTCCATAAAGCAAAAATTGCCAGCAGCCACTCCTCAGAAGAGAGCAAGGACTGAGATATATACTGACCAGTTTTCTAGAAGAAATGTGGATAGAATTAGCCTGTTGCATGTAACCACCAAAATTAATTAAATATAGATATTTTTATATGATATACTTGCCCTTCCCCATTACAGCTTGCCACACCACTGCTCTGTGATAAGATCTGCAACATCAGATTTCAAACAGTGATGTAATTTAGAAAGGGTTTTAAAATTCAGTGCTGCTCTGAAAAGTGACTACATAAAAACAGCACCTTCTTACTCATCAAATACGCTTCTGTATTTAAAGTCATATGTGCCACATCAATAACCAGAGATTTTACTAGTTTTTAACTCCATCTAGTCTGTAACACCAACACAGCTATGGGACAGCATGCAGGATTCTGGTTCTTCCTGTGCATCGCATGATGGATCCCTACTTATCAGTTATACCTGTCCTGTGCTGACCCAAAGACAAGAAGTCGGTTGTGTGGTTTTCTCTGAGGCATACTTTCATTATAGTGGGGTTGCACAGGTATCACTCAGGGCCCAAACTGACATGCAAGACTTTCATTCCTCCTGGGATTTGTTCGATGGAAGGAAATAGCCAATTTTGACTTTCAGATCCCAGACTGAGTTTGCACAGCTGCAAAACATTGTTTTACCTCTAATCTCAGACCATTTCAAGCAATAAATATGGAACCCCATTGTGTTATTTTCACAGAATCACTTTTCAATGTAGAAACATGCTTTATTTAAAAGAGGTGACAGCCGAGTGCCAGAGATGCTGTCCCAAGACCAAACTCTCTAGGTATGGCAGGCTGTAGATGGAAAAACTAAGACTTGAAAGGGGATCTAAATTCTCCCCAGCTCCACCATTTGTTAAATTGCATAGCAAGTGACTATCATTAACATTTGCAAATCACTGACAGCATGTTCAGTACTGTATGAGACACTTCCTGATCCTGACCACAGGTGCTTACAGGAATTCAAAAGCAGATGTACCAACTCCTACAAGATATAGTAGTGGCATCATGGTCAACCTTATAGAATTAACAAACCTTTTAAAAGTTCTGAATTCTGTAATAAGACCCCAGAAAATGCTCTTTGGCAGAAAAGGATGCAGTACAAACCTCAACATAACATGTTGCCTGACCCAGAAAGATCCTCTGTCCTCTCAAATTATAGAGATAAGGAAGCCAAATCTAAAGAAATCTGGCACATACGCAAATGGATGAAACTACTTAAGTGAATAAGAAGGCTTTTCTCTAGCATATATATCATGTGTTTTCAATAAAACTGACCAACCAGGCCGTCATATACGATCATGCAACCCCTTTTTGAGAAGTACAGTTGAGAAGACACCTGCCAAGTCAAGTGTCTGTCATGCAATTTAATGGATGACTAAATACACACATTCCTGCACTGGAGATTTAAATAATCCTCTAGAACTCTCCCCAAAGTACAAGAGATTCTTTCAGCAGAAAAAGGCAGACGGGAAACATACCAAGGAAGAATGAACAAACTGCAGACGCTGGTACAATTTTATATTTTACTATTATTATTTGTTAATTAGTATGGCAACTTCTGCAAGCATCAAGGAGGCACTTTAAAGAAACAGTGAATTAACCGATCAGATCATAAAAGCACCCAACACAAGTACAGGAAGGATTGGCTAATAGTTAGGACTGACTGTCATGTCCCTGGGCTTGCCAAGGACAAGACCAGTGCAGAGAGAGTAAATTCAGTATTTTGGGGAGGTAACACTTCACTTCGTATCGTGCTGCAGCCAACTCTCTGGCTAGTTAGAAGCTATTTTGATAGGTTCTCCCCAAAACTTTCTTCAGAGTAGGGAACAGACTGTGATGCATGACCTATGGAAGAGGGAGAAGAGGGGAATTCTACATTGAGAATAAGAAAGTGAGGCAGAATCCCAATCTGTGAGAAAATAGTAAGATGTTGATTTGAAAGGAAGGCTCTGAGACATAGCTTTGATCAGTCTCCATGATTATTTGGATCTGTGATTTGAGAACCACCTTTTTATCAGGCACGAGAAAGGGTTACTACTCACATACCAGAAAGAAAAAGGAAAACGGATGGAGAAAGTAAGACAGATTCCCAGAGAGACAGATTCGGATCTTAGTTATTTTGGATTTATACTAGTGTAAGTACTCTGATGCCAGTGAGGGAAGTATGGATTTACACTGCTTTAAATGAGATCAAAATCTTGCCTATTACCATCCATGTGAGACTTTGCTCTACAGCAGCGGTTCTCAGCCCACGCACGGGGAACCTGACCCTGCTGCTCCAGGAAACTCCAGAGGTTTCTGCAGCTAGAGGAAGTTTCCAATTTCCCCACCCCAGCTGGGACTAGCAGCTAGGGGGCATCTGTCTGGGATGCTCCCAGCAGCACAGAGGAGATCAGACTCACCTCCCAGCAAAGAAGTGAGGGTGACAATCTAGATGTTTCCCTACAATAGGTTTGCCACCCCCCACCCCATTTTGGGTTGTAACCTCCCCAAGGTTACAACACTGTAAAATTTCAGATGAAACCATCTGAAGTCATGAAAGTCACCAATTTTAAATTCCTATGGCCGTGAAATCGACTAGATCGGACTGTGAATTTGGTAGGGCCCTACGCATAATGCAGAGAGCTGCATGTGCAGGCCACAGTGGGAAATGGGTTGAGAACCAGCGTTCCCCAGCAACAACAAGGCAGTAATGAATTATGGCCATCCATGTTACCGACAGTTGGTCAGAAGTTTCCCACAGGGATTACAGTACCTTAGTTTTTTTCAAAATTGGAATTGGGTTTGAAGGAACAAGAATTTTCCAGTGATATGTATGAGGGGGACTGAAAAACAGTATCTCTTCTATGTGGGTAGCACATTGAAGTTTCTATTTTAATTTAAAAGCAAAAGTGCTCTGTGATGTTCTAGTCATCTGCCATCGACCCCAGGGACAAACAATGAAAGTTAGGCTGTCTCTTCATCAGCGTTATTTGGGAAGTCTCTGACTTTTCTACTGCACTGCTACAGCTTCAGTTGTGGGAGAAATGATGAGAGCACTTGTGCAGGCAGAAAACAAGCAGTTTTCACTGTCACGTCATGGCAGAGGTTACCATGTCCAATTGCTAAAATGTAGACAAGGCGCCAGCCTTGCATAAGTGGATGACCAAATTTCACTTCTTGAGAAACAAAGGCAGTTGAACACAGCCTCTGTTTTAACAATTCAGCATTACAGGCTGTGTGACTGGTTCTTGAAAGATGAACCCCAAAAGCTGGCTATTTCTTCCTTCTGGTAATTCATTCTGGTAATTCTAGATATCCATTGAAATGCACTCCTAGCAGCTGCTGATCTCTGAAAAATGACCCATCTGACTTTTTCCCAGTCTAACAAACAAACAAGGAGCCCTGTGGCACTTAAAGATTAACCGATATAGTTAGTGCATGAGCTTTCGTGGGAGAGAATCCCACTTCATCGGAGTGTCTGCCGAAGTGGGATTTTCTCCCACAAAACCTCATGCATTAAATATATTGGTTAGTCTTTAAGAGCCAGTGGCTGCTCGTTTGTTTGCTTTACTGACAGGGCTGCTCCTTCGCCTCTTTCCCAGCCCAGACTGTGCTCCTGGATTCCAGCTCTGGGCAATAAAAGATTTGATGGGAGCGAAGGTCTTGCACATCACTGCAGCTCACAGTGCACCTGCGTGTGCGGGTGTGGGTGTGTGTGTGGGTGTGGGTGTGGGGGGGGTGTGGGTGTGTGTGTGTGTGTGTGTGCTCTCGGCTGGAAGGAGGCAGCAGGGCAGGAGAGACCCTGGAGCAGCCCCAAATCCCGCCCAGGCTGCGGGAGAGGCGGAGCCGGGGCCGGTGCGGCAGCGGCGGATGATGGAGGAGGAGGAGGAGGGACCGGATCCCGCAGCGCAGGGTCAGGTGACTGGGGGGGGGGGACACCGGCCCCGCTGCCCCCCAAATCGGCCCCTGCCCGCTGCAGCCCGGGCGGCACAACCGGCTGGGGTCTGCGGGGGGTCCCCTAGCCCCCCACCCCCCGAATGCCCCAGCCCCCAGTTATCAGCTAGTCACAGTCTCATACCGATTTGGTGAGACCCCAGCACCTCCCTCCACCTACCCCCCCATGCCAAGAGCACCCCCCCTTAATATCCCAACACCCCCCAGTTATCAGCTAGTAACAGCATTATACCAATTTAGTGAGACCCCGTACCCCTGCAAATGTCCCAACACCCCCCAGTTATCAGCTAGTAACAGCATTATACCAATTTAGTGAGACCCCAACACCCCCCTCCACCTGCCCCTATGCCAGGAGCGCCCCAGCCCAGAAAAAGACTGAGGGCTCACATGCTTTAAGCACGCCCACACTGCAGCCACCACCACGGTGGAGTTGGGGCTCTGGCGCCAGGACTCAGGGCTCAAGCCCCATAAGCCCAGTGCCAGTGACACCCCTGCCTTACCCCCCCAATGTCCCAGCACTCCCCAGTTATCAGCTAGTAATAGTGTTGTAGCAATTTAGTGAGAACCCAATACCCCCCTACACCTACCCCTACACCCCCTGGTGTGTCCTAGCACCCCCCAGTTATCAGCTAGTAACAGTATTATACCAATTCAGTGAGAACCCCCTACACCTCCCTGAATGTCCCAACACCTCCAGTTCTCACCTAGTAACAATGTTATACCAAGTTAGTGAGAACCCACCACCACCCCTAATTTTGCAGGTGGCCCCACACAGCATCACTCTTCCTCTGTCACTCAGAGCATCGCCATGGCCCACCTGGTGCTCAGTGATCCAGGGGCAGGCTGGGACCAGTTTGATCTCACAAGGTCCCTTCCAGCCCTAATATTTGATTGATTGATTGATTGATTGATTGATTGGGGAAAAGACGATCCCTTGGCTGCAGTGCTGGGTGCACAGAAAATGAGCTCTCCCCTGTCTCAGCTAGAGCAGCGCTTCCTCCCCTACTGAAGGCTTGAGCTCACCTTCCTAGCAACTGAGGCAGGCTCTGTGGACGGAGCAACTTCCTATGCCTAGCAGGCAATCCTGCTCACTACTCGAGATGTGAGACAGCCTTTAAAAGACTGTATCAATGAGAGGTTCTGATCACAAATCACAGTGAAGCAGGCAGGTACGAAACCTGGCCAAGAACCCTCACACAAGCAGGTACCTCACCACAGTGAAATATGAAAAGCACAGCTAGGCCCTCCCCAGATACAGAGCTGCTGCTCATCACAAATGGTGAGGAAGCATAGCATCACCCAGTAGAGCTGTGCCTGGAGTTGTGACAGGAGAGTGAAACTGAGAGAATTCATCTGCTGCAATGTAAGTAATATGGAGGCATGCAAGAAAGTCACTCCCTCAAATTATCAAAAGGACTTTCTGTTAAAAAGCAAGAGTAAAAACCTGCATAATTGTAGATGAACAGGAAGAGATGGCACAAAAATCCCACCAAATCAGAAATTCAAAATATCTGTTAAGGGTTACAGGGAAAAACCCAACACTTGATGGGACCCCTGTCTGAGGGAGACATTTCACCTTAGATTGGATGATGTTCCTGTGGTTTAAACTTTGGCAATACTTGTGGAATACATTTGTCTTGTCACTAAAGACGTTTGAGTGGTGTTGAACTGGTGGTAGCGTGAACAGCTGTGCATGTCTGTGGAGTGATATTTCCACACCGATGAACTGACTTTTAAAAATACACAGTTAAATATTTAACTTTGGATGTTCTCAGCACTGCAACCCAGAACCAGGCCTGAATTAACTCTCTGCAATGACTTCTTAAAGTAATTTTTTTAGGCACTAGAGGGCACCTTGAAGTTTAAAATCTGCTGTGATTATTTTGTCTTTAGGAACCTTTCATTTTAGAGCTAGCACTCTGCCTTCACCTATTATCATTCAAAGAACCCAGACAGATCATTGAGACAAGTTCTTGTTGAACCATTTTACATTTTCAGTGGAGGAAAATTATAAAGGTTTTTCATCTGTTTAATATATTTGGTTTTCCTCAGCGTCAAGGCAAGATCCTAATTCTTACAATATGTGCTGCTGGGATTGGAGGGACTTTCCAATATGGCTACAACATCTCTACCATCAATGCTCCAACTACAGTAAGTACGCTGCTGGCCTCTGACTGCAGCCACCTCCTGAGACAGTGAATCTTGGGAGCTCCAAACTCTGCTGACCCTTACAGTGATCCTCAGTGTGCATCGGTCAGGAAAAATGTTGCATGCATATGTCGCCGAACGCTTTCTGTCAGCCACTCTTGAAGGTGGAAAATGAATAAATCGAACTGTTGCATTGTGCTAGTGGTGCTCCCACCCAGAAAGGGCACAGGATCACCAGTCAGAACCTTTTACAATCAGTCATAACTTTAGCAAATACCATTCTGACACTTTTGATTTTTAGAACACTTTTTATATGTTAGATAAATCTGCCTTACCTTTTGAATGGAAAATATTTTTTAAAACATTTGCAAAAAATCCAGACTACATAATAAATAAAACCCACTTATCTGATTCCCTGTTGGCTTGCTCCATTGGGGCTCCGTGGAAGCTGAGATGTGCAGCATGCTACTCACTAAATATCTTAGTAGAGCTGGAACTTGCTGGTGTGGCTGGGGGGAGATCTGAAATCATTGAGAGAGACAGGTTGGTTTAAAATGAGTTTATGTGCTGAGGACCCCTTTTCATTTTGCTTTTGGGGCATTTAGCATATAGTGTCCAATCCTGCACTCTTAGAAATCAAGTTTACCCGCTGAATTCAGGATTGGGCTCATGAAATAAATTTAGATCATTTTTAAGTATGCAGATAATTTCACTTTGTGAAGGCAATCTGTCTATTACAGTTTCTTGATAACACAGATTTTATAAGGCGATGTGAAAAATACAGCCTGGAATTGAATGTTTCTTCACGCTGAACTTTAGCATCATGATCATTGCATAAATCAGACTTAATACAAAGAAAACTCTGATTATTTCTTAGTGATCTTTATTTTAATCCTACAGTAAAGTGACTCTTATCCTTCACTTACAGTACATTCAGACATTTATAAATGAAACTTGGCTAGAACGCACGGGTGCACCGCTAGAGAGCAGTGTGATATTGCTGATATGGTCTTTCGTTGTTTCTGTCTATTCTCTGGGAGGATTCATTGGAGCTCTCATTGCAGGACCCATGGCAATCAAACTGGGAAGGTAAGGGGCCTTTGGGTTTGTACATTGAACTTTGTTTTTCATTAATCTGATGCCTACTGCATCTGGGTGCAAAACTGATAAGAGCTCAATTCAGCATTACCCAGCTCTACTGAAAATCAAGGACATTCTTAATCTAAGAAAATTAGACTATATAATCTGGCATTAATCCTTGAAGGCAGCTGCCTTGATGGTAGCATTTCACTTATCAGCCAAGACAGCACAATACTTTGCACCACTGAAAAAATGAATAAATATGGCTTTTGGCTCACCTGGTATAAATATAACGTACAGCAGCCAACTGTGCTGTCAGCAGCTTCACTTCACCTGAGTTGTTATCACAGTTCAACAGAAAGTGGGGTAGAATTAATGGAGACCTTTTCTTCAAAAGTGAGGGTGGGAAATGGAAGGAATGATCCAAGGCATCCATAGCTCGGGGCAGCATAGGGATCTTCAAAAAGAGCAAGCCTGGGTCAGTTATATCCCAGAGTACTGGGCTGCAATCACTTTAGTTCTCATGACTGAAATGTCTTACAATATAGGTGATTATGTATTGAGTCTTCCGAGTTCCTTTCCTCTCCTGCACGTGGGACCTATTTAAACAATCTGTATTTCCCTCCCTTCAGATTTCACATATGGTGTAACTTCCCCTTCTTTCTGGAGAAACACAATATTTTCTATTGTGAAACCACAAAAATTACATAGTACTTTCCTGTTTCCAGAGCTTTCTTTAGTACGGCCTTCCAATGCTATGCTTTGGATAAAAATTCCAGCTCCCACTTACATAACGAAGGAATCAGTTTTACCATTTCAGTAGGTAATAGGTGGATGAAGTAATGCTGCTATCTTCAAAGCTCACCTAGTTTCATGGGGTTGGTCATAGTGATTTTGTGGTTCTTCTGTCTCATTAAAAAGAGGATAAGTGAAGGTGTGAGTTCAGGAGCAACAAATCACAGTTATCAAAGTGATGATGAGCTCTCTTGGTTTTCTGAATCTTATCCTACCAACATCAGTTATCTTAGATGACAAAATGGTGGGATTTACCCTAGATGAGCCATCAGTTTATTTGCCAGTTTTCCTAGATGGGCACTTAAGTAAGTGGACTCTATTTACCATGTAGATACTAGGGCCCACCTGACTGTTCTGGGCACCTGACTTAAACTTTCAAAGTTGAAAAATTGGACTACTGTATCCCACATTTGCTTTGGTAACCAGAGCAGGTGAAATCTGAGCCTTCAATTCTGCTTTTATTCTCTCTGAAGGAAAACATCCTTGCTGCTGAATAATGCATTTGTTATCATCGCTGCAATCTTGTCAGGATTCAGCCGGATGGCCAAATCCTTCGAAATGATCATGCTTGGCAGATTTCTTACTGGAATCAATGCAGGTATGGAACAGTAATACCATGGTAATGATGACTATAGGAACACCAATACAGATAGAAATGTCTGTGACATTAAAAGGATTTCCAACTTGGTCTGTAGTCCCAGGTGCTGCATGTGTCATTGAACTCATGACCCCTGACACCAGAAGAACATACCACACTCCTTTCCCTGCCTTTAACATGTGAAATAAACCCAGATTATCAGCCAATATGTGGCTTCTTCCATGTAATGTTTCACCATATGCTTCCAAAACATATTACACAGAAGCCCTTATCAAAGTCTCTGCCCAATATCTGAATAGGGGGCACCAGAGACATATATGCGCGTGTACACAGGCACGCAAACAAGTTAATTTTCCTAAAGGGTATTTTTAGTGACAAGGATTACTTTACACCTATGGAATTTCTGTATCATTTAGCTTACCCTCTCAGACTATTTTATATCCTCCCAGATTGACTTGGTTCATGACAGTTGCTTCAGGAACACGAGTTGTGCACTAGCATCTTTCCACATCCAATATTGTAACAAATGTGGACATGGGACTGGCTTGGGACTCAGGAGACGTGGATTCAGCTCCCTGCTCTGGCTTAATGTGAGAGCTGGGGCAAGTTATTTAATTTCTTTGCCTCAGTTCCCAGTCTGTAAAGTGGAGTAACAGTAATTTCTTTCTTCCAGCTTTTGTCTGTTGTCTTATCCATTTAGATTGTAGCGCTTTGGGGCAGAGACTGTCTCTTAATGCACCTACCAAAGTAGGGCCTTCATCTTCCTCAGGGCCTCTCAGCTCTACAGTAATACAAACCAATACAAACAGCATAGTGCCAAGAATGGAATAGCAGGAGTGCTGCAGTTTATATTCTGATATATAGGCCAAGTTATGCTGGAAATCTTCCACAGAGTGTAGCCACATTTAGGCCTGATCATAGCTCTGGTTCTCCAATTATTCCATTAAATTGCACAAACACACCCATGCCTGCGCTTTGCATATGCAAACACCCCCCTCAGCACTTGAAGAATTTTAGCATTTATGTGTACAATAATGAAAAATGTGCTCCCGCAAACATGGTTGCAAAGCTTTTATGTTTATAAATTCTAGCACAGGCTTGTATACAAGGGTTAGAATCTTTAAAGAGCAGAGTAGAGGTGTGGCAAAAAATGTAGCCCATATCTGTCTCCAGCCAGTATTATTAGCCATTCACCTTCAAGGGCACCAAAAATTTAAAATATTGAGGCAACTTTAATAATGTATAGTAATGGTAATTGAGATCGCTTATTTTTAAAATGTGACATTGAGTTTTGCTAGCCCACAGTATTTGCAGATCCATGAATATGTACTGAGCAAAACGCCACAGTGAATTAGAGTTATATTGGTATAAACAGTAGGCATTGAGAGATCAGTGTAAACAGATACACTGTAATAAGCCAAAAGAATACAGCTAACTGCCTCATGTAGCGACAGTTTTAATTTTTCTTTTTTCTCTTTTACATCTGGAGAGTACAAGCTGAGGTCAGTGTTTGTCTGTACTCTCTAGGTGTAAGCATGAATATTCAGCCCATGTACCTGGGGGAAAGTGCTCCCAAGAAGCTCAGAGGAGCAGTGACCTTGACTTCTGCATCATTTACAGCCTTTGGGCTGGTGCTGGGGCAGGTTGTTGGACTTAGGTAATGTATAGACATCACTATGTTTCTGATTCATTAACCCTCTTCTTTCCTCTCCCTTCTTCTCCTGCTCAAATGCCTACGTACACCCCGGAGGGCAAGTTTTCACTCATTTGGTATTTGGTGGATCTATGAAATGAACATAACATGCATGATTGCGGGACTCTGTGTGGACCAAATTCTTCTGTGATACTGAGATCAGTGGGAAATGTACCTGTGTATCCCAGGGCTGAATTTGGCTTTGTGTGTTAGGACAGGAGAGGATGTGAATTAGTAAGTGGAACAAGACTTAGGTTAGTTGCCTTTCCTGCTACAACCTCACCTCTGTCACCTTGATGCATAAGATGCTTTCTCCCACCTCCTCCACTGAATAGCAAAGTGGTGCAATAACTGGACCTACCTTTTCCATCAGTGGAGCTGAAAGCACTTAACAAATGAGATCAACATCATTAGCCCCCTTTTACATGTGAAGAAATGGAGGCACAGAGCTGTGAAGTGACTTGCCCAGGATCATGAAGCAGGCTAGAACCTGGGTCTCCCAAATCCCATTGCTAGCTGCCTTCTGTCAAGCAACACTGCATAGCCCCTTACACTAGTGTGTAACTTACACTGTCATTTATGGCACCTCTGATTGTGGCCCAGAAACTTGCATGGATGTTGCTATTTTATTCCAACTTGCATTTGGCTTTGTGTCTGAAGCGGCGCCAGGGGTTTCAGATGGGTCGTTGTGAGTATAGTCAACTTGTAAACCTGCTGCTTGGTCAATCCCAAAATATATGCATTGCCCCTTTGTTCCTGGATCAACCCTACACCTTACACTGTACGCTGTTCACTTTGATCCCGCAATCCTAAAGTAGCAGCAGAATTTTGCTGTTGTGTATTAAAATCCCTGGAGTTGATCCAGCCATCCCAAGAGATGAAGAATAGGCAGCCCAATGTGGACAGAGGACAATGTGTATGACTGAAGCTTTGAGAGTGGAATGAAACACCCTCTGTAGCAGAATGACAGAGTTGCTGGATCTTTGGCCCAGAAAGAGAGCCCTCTTCTGCTCTATAGCAGTCTTCACCAGCACCTTCCTTAAGCCACACATTTTGTAAAAGTGCACTGTTATTTTTCACTTGTGCTTAAAATGTTCCAGGGAAACCTCATTGTTCTGGACTTCCTTCAAACTCCTCTGTCCTTGGGTATCTTATTTACCTCTCTAGACCTGTGGGCAAATTCCTTTTCCCCTCAGAAAATGTTTTTAATCATGCCCCATCTCTCCAGGTTGGCAGGATTGTTTTGTCCTTTAAAAGCAGCTGTCCAACATGTAAAAACAGCAGGAATTCTTCAAGAAGATGAAAAGGTTTTATGGGCTATATAGTCTTGGAACATGGTTGGGTAGGGAGTTGCGGTGTCACACCCTGCCCCCAGCATCACAGTTTGAGCTTTTGGTGCCCCTGGCTGTGACCCAGAAGTCTGTTCTGGTGGTGTTTTCTTACCTTTCATTCTGTGGCTGCCATTTTATGCCCCTGACTTCCTGCCCTCTTGTTATATCTCAGCACCATACCAACCTCCAGGGAGGTGTCTTTCCCTCTCAGATGAAGGCAAATGGCACTGTTGTTTAGTTCTTCTCTTTGCATGATGCCCAAATGCTCTCCTAGCCCAAAGAGTGGGAGCAAAGGGGACTGGCAAACCCAGCTCTCTTACAGCACGTTGTACTACCAGCAAGCTCAGAGCTCTGTATTTTATGAAATATTTAATTGATTTATCTTAATTCTGTTTTATTTTTCTTCAGAGAAATATTAGGGGGGGAGGACATCTGGCCTCTTCTTCTAGCTAGCAATGTGGTGCCTGCTCTGATACAGCTGATAACTCTGCCTTGGTTACCAGAAAGCCCCAGGTACCTCTTGATTGACCGAGGTGACAAGGAATCCTGCATCTCTGGTGAGTGTAAAGTGGTCGTGTCAGTGTCCAAGTCAGAGGGCGAGATTTATGGATCATGGAAACAAACTGATGTTAGTTTTGTTGTACGTTCTTAACATATTGCACGGATAGCCTTATGTAAACAGCTTGAAATGTATGTTTTTTCCTCATAATCAGTATTCTGTCCTGGAGAGCTCCTGGTCTTCTTTAATGGGTACCAAAGCTTTGCTCAATCGATGTTAATTCCATTGTCTGCTGAACATTTCAGGTGACATTTTTCAAAAACAGAGGCCCATGTTCTTTGTGCCTAAAATGCATACACAAAAGCACAGCCATAGCTGTGCAGGCAATTACTTTGGCCGCATGTTCCCTTGGACATTGCCAGGTAGGCAGCCACCTCACCATTTGTATTTACATTTCAATAATTGTGCATTGAAACAAGTGTGTGAAGGTACCTTGGCACAGACCAAGACCTTCGCTGCCTGAGAATGTTGCTTAGGGTACAGGTGCAATTATTTCCTTTGTCCAAATTAAATTACACTTTACATGGTTTTTTTTTTTTTACCTGTTAAGGTACTTATTTGTTGCTGCAAATGGCTTTTCACTACATCTAGCGCGTCTAAAGGCACTTTTCATATAACCTATTGAGACCAAGATAACTTTTTATGTAGTTTGTAACTAGGATGTAAAATAAAGTCTAGGTAAAGACTGTAGTGGCCAAATCTGAATCCACTTCATATAAAGAAATTTGTTGACTATGTTAACATAGTTTTCCATATGTAGATCAGGCTGGAATTAGTTTCCATTAAATATATGCAGTGCACCAAAAATAAAATAAATAAAACTTTAACTTCCTGAGATTCATTGGAGAGCTACCGTAGATGAATATTCTGACTGTAAGAGTCAGAGTCAGAAGCATGATAGCTTAATTTGTGCTGGTCAAAAATATTCCCTGGTAAGACATTGCATGGATTTTATCACCTGTTCTCCTCCAAGTCTCACAGGCTTTCTAATAGCTACATCACTTCTTGCCTTCTCTACTTATCAAAGGTGATTTCTTGGATTACAAAGTCCTACCACTACACTGCTTTCTGTGACTGTCACTTGCCACATGATCCCACACCCCCAAAGGGAGCTGAATTGATGAAGTTAAAGTGCTTTCATATATTGGACAAGCTGCACCTTTTTCTCTTCCAGCATTGCAGAAACTGAGAGGTAATGATGACCTGAACAGTGAGCTAGAGGAAATGCTAGCAGAACAGGCTGCCATCAAAGGTCAGAGGGCAAAGAGGCCATGGGAGCTGTTCCAGAATCCAGCTGTAAAATGGCAGCTAATAAGTATTATTGTGCTGAGCAGCGCCATGCAGCTCTGTGGAAATGACTCGGTAAGGATGGTAGTAGCCATGTTGTCAGTAGGTATCATACGTGAGACACCAGCACAAGTTCTCAGAGGCTGGGTTTTCTGAGGTTAAGAACTTCCCCCATTCTGTAGGGGAGGGCAAGATAGTGAGCTTCCCTTGAAGAGTTCCTCTTGGTGATGTCTAGAAGGTTATGTGAATCTCTCAAGGCAGGAGTAGATGGAGAGGATTGAAATAAGAGCCGGTAAAATGGTGGCCTAAAAAGAGTGGTGGGTACACAGGATAGGTCATTGCTCAGATGTCCCCCTACATGGATGGGGCAAAAACCTTTCGCCATTCTGTCATGGGCAGGAAAGGATGGATGAGGAATGATCAGACTAAGGTGCCCAAGAAACTAGAAAACAAGAAAATGTGAATGTAGATGCATTAACAGAAAATTTGCATAATGGTCTTCTGAGATACCAGGAAATGTGGAGGGGGATGGAGTGCTGAAAGTCGCTTATGCATCCCCCTACCATATATGGAACATTGGACATAATGGAAAGGGTCATATTTATTTTGGTGAGAGATCTGTAGTTGATGGTCGGCTTTGCCTGCCCTGTTAAAATAACATTGCAGCTCTTTCTGAATCTGGTTTGCGATAGCTTGCAGAAACATTTCATTGCTGTCATTTAGATGCAAATATCAGCTCTTTGGCTGCTGAAATTCATGGTGCTTGAGTGGTTTCCATATGGACACTGTGGAGAAGCAGTGTGAATGGCAGCACAAGTATCCAGTTCTCTCCAGATCTGGAGGAGGAATGTGGTTTCTGAGGGGGTGGAACTGGCAGTGGTTTGCAATTTGAGGGCAACTTCTCTTACATTCACTCTCCCTTTCTTTTCTTCCCAGATGTATTTTTATGCTTCTTATGTGTTCCAAGAGGCTGGAATTCCATATGATAAAATCCAGTATGTTGTTATCGGCACGGGGTGCTGCGAACTGATCACAGCTGTTACTTGTGTAAGAATCTCTAATGCATTTTGCTTAGTTGAGCAAACCCCACTGATGTACAACAGGCAACTAATTACAAGTTTCATGTCAACAATAACTTTCTTCCCAAAGAAGCATTTTACAAATTACTTATACAGCAATCGCTAAATCTGCTACTGTTTGTTTAGCTATCACATTTGCATGCTTTAAAAGGTCCTTCTATCTTTATAAGATGCTTGCTAGAAAGGAGTTCTGTTTGAAAGTGTCTCAGTGGACTCCAGCATAGTTTTGTTTGTGAATATGGCAACAGTGGCAGGTACTGCTGTTCTCTTGTATCCCTAGTCTCTGAAATCCAGCTTCTTCAGTTAGACATAAGTGTGTAAAATGTGACTTATCAACCCAAGTAATTGTTTGTCATGACAGCTGCTGTGGGCAAGGCCTCTTAGGCTGGCAGAGAAGAACATTTTTAAACTTAGTGGCTGAAGAGAACTGTAAGAAAGGAACAAGATAAAAAAGAGCCCATCTTTGGATTCCCAATGATTGCTGCAGTCGGAGCTCTCCAGCTCAGTTTAGTTGGGTTGCCTCTTACCTTTCAAGTCATGGCTTGCAGTCTTCGCATCAGCATCTCTCCTCACAGTACAGCATCCTAAGAACACAGGCTAGGCATTGTGAAACCTTTGATGTTCTGAAATGCTGTCGCCTTATGAGTTTTACACAAACTGCAGCACTCCTAGGGAATGTGTTCTATCCAGCCATACTGATACTGTAGGTTTTGGTCAGTTTTCCTCCCTGTAAAATAGACAGCAAGAGAGAAATAAATTTGAACAGCGACAGAGAAACAGACTCTTGTCTCTTTGGCTCACTACTTTTCAGTAAAAAATTTCTCTTAATTTCCCACTAAGTTATGGGAACACATTTCACTTTTGGATGTTGTCTTAGAGTGATACCTTATTCTCTCTACCTGCAGTCCCTGGGGCAGCATACAGCTTAGGAGGTGGAGGAAGTGTCCCCCTGAGAGCTTCAACTTTTTGCTATATACATATACATTACTGTTCCTAGCAAGTGGGTTTAGGTTGCAGTAGTGACAGATTCTTGGCACCTCCTTATTGCGTGATTGAATCCAGTGTAATCCTTATTGTCTGAGCAGCTGTCTTCTTCCCGAGGAATGGGGTAGTATCCCAAAGTAGGTTGTATAACAAACTAACCATCAAAAACTGAACTGGGAGATGGGGAGGAATGTGGCTGAGAGGCATAAATAGCTATGAAGTGTCCTGTGTTGCTTTATTTCAGAATGCAACAATAGACCGTGTTGGTCGACGATGGCTAGTTCTGGGGGGATACAGCCTCATGGCCATATGGGCCGTCGTCTTCATGGTTTCTCTATCCCAGCAGGTAGCAAACTCTATCTAATTATCTAAATGAAATGGGGTCTGGTTATACCTCTGACATTGATGGGGCATTAAGTAGGGGCAAGTCATAAAAGTGTCTTAACCTATATTCCCTTGTTCTCTGTGGGAACAGAATCGGATTAGCTGGATGCCTTACCTCAGCATGGCCTGTATTTTCGCCTATATCCTGAGCTTTGGAATTGGACCAGGTCAGTTACCTGAGGTTTTTCACTCAACCTTTGTGAGAGTGCGGGGGCTTAAGACTCTACTTATCCCCATCACATTTCAATGAAACAAAGGAACATTAAATTCTGAACACTCACTACTTACTCATTCATCAGCCGTGCTTGTGGGCAAAGTGTGGTTATATCTCAGAAGGTCTAGTGACAATCCACCGTTCTCTTTAGCCATATCTGTTTACATTCTTTTAGGCTATGTCTACAATGACGAGTTAGTTTGAATTAAGGAGGCTTAATTCAAACTAATTTAGCCTCTGTCTACGTTAGCCTTTCATTAGTTTGAACTAAGGAATTTCTTAGCTCAAACTAATGAATGCTTAGTTCAAACTAGTAACTACCTCTGGTTAGTTTGAACTAAGCGCTTAAATTCAAACTAAGGGCAATTAGTTCAAATTAACAAAGTGGACTAATTCAAACTAATGTTAGTTTGAACTAGTCTCCATTGTTAGTTCAAACTAATAAGTTCGAGGGTAGTTAAAACCAACCTTGAACTTATTAGTTCAAACTAACAAACTCGAACTAACTTTTCCTAATGTAGACATAGTCTTAAAGTCCTGAGGACACAAAGTTTGAAAGGAAACTCAAAGCATAAAAACCACCTTTGGAATGCTCCTGATTGAAGTTCCTTTCTTGTACGTACATCATGACAAGAAAAGTAACTTCTTGTCTAATTAGTGACAAGAGAGAGCAGTTCCTTGTATTGGTAACCAGTTCATTAGGTCTGCAAGCAAGTGCTCCTACAGTACTACTTCACTCTTTCATTGTATGATTTTAAAGATTGTTGGCTCTGTTATTTTGGAATTTTTTTGGAGTGTACATTTAAACACCTATTTTAGTATGTTTTAACTGATGAACTAGTAGTTTTTATCAGAACCAGTATATATGGGAGTGAGTGGGTGTGTGTGCATGCACGTGTTGTGTGCTCTGTTGGTATAAAATGTGGACATGATTCTGTGCTGCTGTCACCATAAATAGCTTCAAGCTAGAGGAAAACTAAGTCCAACTGTCATAAAATCATTTGGGTTGCAAGTAACTTCCAATGAGGTCCATCCCTGCAATGTCTCAGGGTTGATTTAATTATTTTTAAGCCATGTGTATCAGTCAAGCCTTGAAAATATGAAGTGATTCTGATTACAAAACCTTTCTTGGCTGGTCATTCCATTGCCAAATGGCTTCTATACATATTTCTTAATAGGTAACTTAAAACTTCCCTGGTACAGTTAGGCCCATTACTACTACTTCTGGCTGTGTTGCCTAACAAGAAAAATTGACAATTTAATCATCTAATTACTCCCTCTTCTTTTTATATCCCTTTGAGTATTTGTCAGCACATGTTCTCTAGTTGTAACATTTCAGACATATTATACATTTGTTTGCAAATTCTTTTTCTAGCTGGTGTGACAGGAGTTTTGCCAACAGAGATTTTTGATCAAATGTCTCGTCCAGCTGCTTACATGATCTGTGGCTCCCTGCTCTGGTCCAATCTGTTTTTGGTTGGAATGGCCTTTCCATTCATTGTGGTAAGTTTGGAAGCTGATACACACATGGACAATTTTTCAGTTCACAAACAAGCACTCTTGCAGTACAGCCTGCACCATTGCTTACAAGATAAGGCTTGATCTGCAGTATCTGCCAGTGCTGGGCAGCCAGCATGGCAGCTTATGGTGATGTTGGCTAGAAGTTGTGACTGGAGTAGTTGTGACTTTTCTCTTAGCCCAGATTCCTACTGCTCCCTTCCCTCTAGTGATTTCTGCTGGAAAAGGCCAGAGTTGGAATAGTTTTGAGGCCCTGACAGCCAATATTCCCATTCTGTCCCCAGCTTGGAAAGGCTGGGAGTGGAGAAGTTATTACCTACCCCTTAGCCAGCACTCCTGCCCCATTCCCTACAGCGATTTTTGTGAGGAGATGTTGGGACTGGAGATACTTTTCACAGCCCATGCTCCTGTATTATTTCCTACAGTGAAAAGAAAGGTTGTTTTTATGTCATGTGTTAGCTTGATAGAAATTGAAGGTTAAGAGAAGATATTAAGCACTTCCCTCTTTATGCCAAATCTCCCAAACTTTCCCTTCCAGCAGCTGCAATCCATTGCCAGTCAGGAACAACATAATGAAGTAATATATTGTCAGAAGTAAATATCCTGTTGTTAGTCCTTTTTGAAGAAAGCTGCTCATTCACACATATAAGATCCTTAAGTCTATGCAGAAACATTTGATGACTGAAGCTACTTTATGTGGGAGTGAGTTTGTAAAGATGCTGTGCATCATACATTACTACCTTTCCAATGTTTTCCCTTTTTCTTTAATCCTCTGCAGGAAGGTCTTGCTCATTTCTGCTACCTTCCATTCTTTACGGTTTGTGTTTGCACTGCTCTCTATATTGGATTTTTCCTTCCTGAAACAAAGGGGAAGACATTCTTGGAGATCTCCAAGGAGTTCAACAAGCGCAACTTCAAAGCTCAAACTTGTGAGAAGCTTTGGAAAGGCCCTCAGGAAATCAAGTCTACCATGTTATAGTCTGGGCATAACTAGAGGTACCCATCCTGATTGTTGGAAAATATATGGAGATGTTTACTTTTTCTTGTTGGGAGGGAGACAGAAGAGGTACGAGTTAGGGAAAATACATTACTTTTGGTTTTGTAGTGGAAATCTTTCATACTAAAGCAGGAAGTTGAATTGATGTTTCTTTTTCACTTTATTTGTTAAAACCAGTTTGTTCTGCAGTTCTGCTTAGAACAGTAGCATTTATTTATTCCACAGTGCTCTTTGCCATCTCTTGGGAGCATACACAGTGATATGATACTTTGACAAATCATTTTGAAAGCTTCTTTGAAAAAGAATGGATCACTATGTAATCTATAAAATCACAATATATGTATATTATGATTCCATTTCTAAATGGCTTGTAAAGACTTAAGTTATTATTAGATGTTATAAGCATGTTACAAGCTTGTGTCATAGATGTACCAAAGCACATCGGCAGAAGGTACTATACATGGTTGTAAGTAGGACACTCAATAAATTGTGATTTCACAGAGACCATGAAAATCATAAAAACACACCCAAACCAGGACCAATTTCAGGGATAGATTTCATGGTTTAGTCAGTTTCAAAGATGAAATAAATTTTACACATAGCAGTCAATTTAAAGGGTAGGATGTATTTTACAAGTCATGTTAGTCAATTTTAAGGATGGAATCAGTTTCTGACCTTGAAATTGATTACATTTAGTTGTAAAATTCATTCCACCCTTGAAATTGATTGTTAGCTGTAAATACAAACTCCTTGAAATTCAGTACTTTGCCATTTACACTTCAGTAGATTTAAAAATATATATATAATTTACAAAGGGCTCTAGTTAAAAGCCACCTATTGACCTTCTGGCCTCTATTAGTCTGTCACTCATTCATTAACACAATCATTCTTTAATCCAGTCTTTTACAAGCCATTTATAAATGGAACAATAGATTAAAGTGTGATCAAGTAATGTGGTCATTTCTGAAGATTTTTCTCTCTCCCCTTTGTCTCCCTTTCTCCACTAAAGTCATCACTTTTGATTTATTTTTAATTTTAGATGAATTCTAAAGACATCTTTAGATGACCTGTGTGAGGGTAACAGAGACTGTGCAGTAAATGTAACTTCTGTCGTGTTCTGCACAATCCACAGCTTCCGTTTGCCTCTCACCTAACTACCTTACCTAGTTGTGATTGAGATGACCTCATCCATTCAGATGAGGGGCATGGGAACTTCTTGTATCAGAGATAAGATTTAGTTATTGTTTTTTGTAATCCCATACTCTCACATGCAGCACAGTGAAATTAATCTTTCAGAAGAAGAGTTGATTTTTAACTATAATGTTTTCATGCCACACAATATTGAGACCATACCTGGTGTCCAAAAGCATGAGTTTAATCAGTTGAAGTCTAAAACACCCTCATGTGCTATTGTTAATTAACATCATGCCACTTATTCCAGTGATGATCCGATATGGATTTAGGTGACTGAGTTTAAACACCCAAGTGTGAAAACTGGTGCCAAAAAATTAAAACTTAAAAGCATTTAAAGATCATACAAATGGGTTTAGAAAATGGGTTTTCCCCCAGATTAGTCATTGATTGTTTGAGAATTGCAATGACCCACCACAGACTGCATGTTTGACAGTCAAATATATATAGGCCCATTAGGTGTGTTGAAGTACTCTGCCATGTCAGCTGCCCCAAGGTGTGTATATGTTGATTGTTGTGTCATTGCTCACGGGACAAAGGACTGATAAATCTCAGTGAAAGTTTAATGATCAGTCTGTATTTTTGATGTCTAAAGGGCATGTATTTAGGAACCGAAATTTGTGGTGTAAGAAAGTGATTGTGTGTCCTCTTTATCTCTGAACAGTACCAGACAGCAGTTTAAGACTTAACTATATTTCTTCTTTAGCCCTTCTTCACCCAAACAATATCTACTTCACCTAAGATTGGCCTTAATGTGATTGATTAAGTTCTGATTTCAGAAGCCAGATGACATTTTATTCCTAATAACTCATTTCAGTGCTCATGCTGTTTATGATATACAGTGATCTCAGATAGACACCTACCTGTTGAGCAGTAGTGGGCTGTTAATCATTTAAGAGATTGGGAAGGAAAACACCACCTGGTACTTTATCTATCACTTGTTATACATCTGACTTATGGACATTGCTTTTGGAATTATTTATTCTGAACTGGTTCTCTTCATGGCTTGGTTACAATTGTTTATATACATTTTAAAACTTACAGAGCTATGGTACTTCCCTTGCTCTGTTTGTAGGTGAGGCATATGGGCTCCAAGGGGTGCTCTTGTCAGTTCTCACAGGGCTTGGCTCTTCATGAAAGCTCTGTCAAGCTTAGAGTGAGAGGAGAAGCTGTCAAGGACCCAGTCATGGTACCCTGATTCTCACTCATGTGCACCTGGCTCAAGCTCAAGCTGTATTAGGCAGCTGTAATTTACACGGTTCTGGAGAATCAGATGTAGCAAAACCCTTGTTCCATGCGGTCCATTTCCATTTGCCCACTGGCTTTCCTCCTCGGCATACAGGGCGTGGGGGTTCTGTTCATGGAGGTAGTGAAGCCAGCAACAGCAGAGCAACAAACAGAGCCTCTTCCAGCTTTACATCCACAGAATCTCCCATGTGTGGGTAATTTTCCAATGGCAATTTCTGGCTCCTTTAGGTAAGCTGTGAAGACTGGAGAATGTGGCTTATAAGCAGGATCCGTTTCCACGATACTAACACTGAAATGTTTGTGGGCCAGAATAGCTGGCATGCTTTATGTTATCCCCTACCTTAGAGGGCCAAAATGCCTCCCTAGTATAGATCCATTAAGGCTTCATAGAATCTATTTGACTTCAGTCTGGTCCACTCCAGAGATATTTGACTCAAAGCACTGATATGCTGCTGGTCTCTCTCACTGGTTTGGAAAGGTTTGACAAGGGGAAGTGGTTCCTTTGGAGTTTATTCTTACCAATCTTTGCTTTAGAGGCTGCAGGAAAACCACCTCTTCCTCTTCTTTTCTGTAACTTTCTGGCTTCATGTGTCTGCCTGAATCCTGCAATCTGACCAGCCCTTCAAAGGGCAAAAATGAAATGCTCAGAATACATCAGGGACATGCTGAGCATCTGCCAGCCACAGAGGTGTACAAACCTCACCCTGAGAGCCATGCTCCTTGCTGTCTTCTGTACGTTGTGCTGTGTCTGTTAATCACTCACACGATAAAAGTGTGTGAGCTTTGCTGGTTGCACTGACAGGAGCCCAGCAGAGCAGTCTCATGGAAGCAGAAGCTTGTAGGGAAGCTCTGATTCAGTTTTCTTTGAGCACTACAGAGATTTCAACTTGGCCAGCAGTTATCATGGTATCAAAATCCTCTGAGCCACTTACTTCTTAGGGCCAGATTTAGTTATTTAGGAGCTTAGTGGGATATTCAAAAACATCAGGGGCTTAGCACACATTGAAATCAGTGAGTTTTTAGCACCTATGTGCTTTTGAAAAATCCCCTAGATGCCTAAACCTCTTTCAAAATCTGTCCCTTAGTGATCAAGTATTAAATACAATAGTGCTTATTTGCCGTAGTCTAGGAACCCTGCAAGGGCCTGAGACTGCATTTGCCCTCCCAATCCTATCAAGGATGTCACATCTTTAAATGGGTAGTAAGAAAACTGGCCTTCAGCTGATGCATCCCCTGTAGGTTTATCTATCATAGTTATTTTGAGGTACCTAGCACTGGGGTGCTTGTGCACCAAATTGTAGCTGACATCGTTAGGGATCTTCCCAAATGACCCCACTTTCTCTCACACTGCATGAAATGAAAAAGCATGGTTAAATGTTCCTAAAAAGAAGGTATCACGTGCCAGATGCCAGACCAATGTATGTTCTTATAGCAGATGGAGCAGCTTGTTTGTGGTGAGCACATTGTGTTCCAACAGTAAGCAAGATATTCCCAACTATGAAATACTCCTGGATAGCTCTGTAATCTGTGCTATCAATGGCTCCATATTGCTATACAAACCATTTTAGCAAACCAAGTGCAGGACATAGCAAGGGCTTCTCATTTAGTACATACCTATTACCATAGCCATTGGGCACGTCTGTGAGAGCCATCTGTGTTTTCCTCCAGTTTCTATTCATAGCCTGCTGCCATAATCCATCCAGCTCCTCTTCTGAGTTTGCTTGTGAAAAGCTGCAGAATTGCTGCCGGCTGGTTCCAAAAGAGTATGTGCAATAGCGCAAGAAACATGTTGCCAAACAGCTGCACTTATACAATTATTTTTAAACTGTAGAGCTTAAAAAAAATACAATATTCTTAAAAGCAGTGAATTTAAATGTAAAATCCTGAATGTCTGTGTATATCATGCTGGGCATGAACAGAAATGAAGATTTGTTTTGCAGAAAAGGAGGCTGCCTGAGAATTATTCTATATTTCAGTGTCTAATATATGTAATATATAAAGATAAATCTGAAGTTTGGTATTAGTGTTGTTATTGAATTGTCATTCCTCTCTTGCGCACACGTGCGCGCACACACACACACACACACAGACTATTTATATACTTATTGTTTTAGAAATCTTTGCTAATAGACAGCATACAGACATTTATATTTATGCTGCAATAATAGTCTGCAGGCACTGGGGCAAACATAGTGGTGCCTATGGGCCCTGGTGAATAATCAAACTATTGCACTAGGCCCTGTACATGTATGTAACATGCAGCATACACTTGACCTTTGGTTTTAAGGTCACATCAAACACACTCTGACATACCTAAACGGCATGAAATTCAATGTACCTACTTTGGAAAGATGAACTGCTGAGGGGAATTAAAGCTGTGGTGCTAAGGAGTTTAGGTGTTTCAAACCTGAGAGCTGAAAGAACAGACAAACTGAGACATGGAAACATGGTGAGCCATTGAGCTTAACCATCTCACTTCAGCATTGCCAATGGGAAGTGGGTTGAAAGTGGCTGGTGGTCCACAGAGTGCTGCTAAAGGGAGCTCATGGGAAGGGCAGGAACTGGAGGAGGAGGCTCCAAAAAGTCCAGTAGCCTCACTAGAGTGCAGAAAAATAATTTTAAATAGCTATGTTTGAAGGAGAAGAGAAAAAAATTAATCACAGTTTCTAACTATTGTCTTTTCTGATTTCTTCTAGCTACAGCTCTATTTAGTTGAAACATTATTTACTGCAGGCAAGCAGCAGAATAGTTATATAGTGATGCACACCTACTTATCTAAACATTGAACACACACACACAAACAAGTGTAGCTTCATGATTTCAGCTACACGTTAACACAGCTCGTAATAAATGCATTAAAAACTGGTTAACTGAAGTCTCAAAATTAAATGAGGAATTGTCATTGAATGGTTTCTGTTTCCAGTGAGTTCCACCGGAACTGGCTCTTGCCCATATGCTATTTAATGCATTTCTCAATGACTTGGAAGAAAACATAAAACAATCACTGACAGAATTTGCAGATGACATAAAAATTGGACGAATGGTAAATAATGAAGAGGACAAGTCCCTGATTCAGAGCAGTCTGGATTGTTTGGTAAACTGGGCACTAACAAACATTGTGGTTTAATACGGCTAAATATAAATGTGTGCCTGTAAGAACAAAGAATGTCAGCCATATTTATAGGATGGGGGATTCTACCCTGGGAGCGGTGACTGAAAAGGATTTGGGTGTCGTGGTGGACAATCAGCTGAATATGAACCCCCACTATGACCGAAAGAGCTCATGCAATCGTGGGATACATAAAAGGGACTCTCCTGAGGGAGGAATAAAGAGGTTATTTTACCTCTGTATCTGGCACTAGTGAGACCATTGTTGGATTACCATTGTCTAGTTTTGTTGTCCACAATTCCAGAAGAATGTTAATAAATTGGAGAGGGTTCAGCAAAGAGCAGCGAGAATAATGAAAGACTTAGAAAATATGCCTGACACTGAGCCTCAAGGAACTCAATATATTTAGCTTAACTTAACAAAGAAAAGGATAAGGGGTGACTTGATTACCACCTGTTCATGACTACATGGGGAACAAATATTTAATAACAGACTCTTCAGTCTAGCCCAGAAAGGTACAACATGGTCTAATGCCTGGAAGTTGTACTACACAAAAATAAAGAGGCACTGGCAATTATTAGATTAAGACTGGATGGTTTTTTGAAAGATCTGCTCTAGGAATTATACTGGGAGCATTCTATAGTCTGTGTTATACAAGACATCTGGGTACATGAGCACAATGGTCTCGTCTGGCCTTGGAGCTTATTAATCATTTTCACTGACCAAAAATATTCCATGTATTTGACACATTTTATTGCTCCATTACACTTCAGTGGCACATTTACAACATGATTGCCTGTTGGTTACAATACTGAATTAGCACTGCTTACCAGTCATGCCAAACACTACTGGAAGATTGTTTTTCATGCAAGGTTTATGAAAGGCTCCAGATTGGCATGAAGGTATATTTATTTGACTTCTTGTATTTAAGGGCTTTTCTGTTGGTGCACATGTTGCAGAAAACAAACATCTATCGTCAAAACTTTTTCCTGAGTTTTATTAGAAAGCAGTTTCCTTTAGCCCAATCAAGCAGAGGCAGACAAGAATTGTTAAACAATTACGTTTTACTTGAGCATTTAACAGGCTGGTGAGCTGTTTATCAGTTAAAAGAACTCACCCATAAACTGTAAAAGTGTAAGTTACATATTTAGATCAGTATTAATACACTAGTATATACTCATTGTCCCAGCCTTTGGCCACCTGTACATTTGACAAAAACTGAAAGAGTCGTAGCTTGACTTAGTGCCTCCCACAATAGACACTGTTAAAAATACTAATTCTTCCTTACACACGCATCTCTGACAGATGCTAAACTGATCAGGGCTTCTACCATATTCTGAAAAACAAAATCTAGCTGTGATGAGCCAAGTGCAGCAGCATGCAGGACTCAGAGGGATATCCAGCTCTGAAAACATGCTGCCAACAGAAATGCTGAGTTCAAACCTTGGACCTCCTAACAGGAGCAGCTTGCATAATTGGAACTGTTAGAAGGCAACAGAAGGAGAGGCCCTTTCTAGAATTACAGACAAAGTAAAGATAGTAAAATATTCTCTTTCGTCACATGGAGTGCCCCTACAGTACATGCTTAACTGGTGAACTTTCCTTTCAGATAGAGACCTTTTAAAGGAGTGGCTAAACCTTCAAAGGCTGAGAGTGCACAAGCCTGCTCATTTTCTACATCTAACTCAAGACTTCATCCTAATCAATTTTTGATATTCAAATTTTTATAAGAGGTACTTGTGTCCAAAGGCTTGGACAATGGGTATCCAGTGTATTAATATTAATCTAAATAGGTAACTTACACTTTTACAGTTTATGGAGGAGTTCTTTTAATTGTTAAACAGTTAACCAGCTTGTTAAATGCTGGAGTAAAATGTAACAGATCACACAGAAGCCTGTGAGAAGCAATCCAGGGCAGATGAGAATGCTGCTATCAAAAGGGTTTTAAAATTATAAAAGTTTGAATAACTTTCTTTATGGCTGAATTTACATTCAGATCCACATAATGCTTAGTGAAGAGCTTTCTTACGTACCTTACATGAGAATTGTATGTGCTGTTTTTCTGTAACACAGTTGCAAAAAATAAAATTAATAAAATATTTATACTTATTAATAATGGTTGCACTTATGTTTTTGCCTAGTCATGAGCATGTCTTCTTCTGTATTTTTAAGATGCCAGTGTTGCTTATGTTTATTTCATAGTCTTCTCCCCACTAAGAATTTACAGAAACAATTCTTGGAGCTCTAAGATTTCTCCAGACTGCAGCTGTAGGCATATACTACATTATTTACAAAGCTGAGGAGTATTTTCTCAGCTCTAGCATCCATTGCACTTAGCTTATTGGCATTTTTAGCTATGGATACCTTTGTTACACTTTGACCCAAGGCACTGGTGGAATATATTTATTTAGAAAATGTTGATTAATTACCCAAGGCAGTAAAAATTCAGAACAAAAGCCTTAGGCAATATAGCTATGGGACACTCAGCCAGACCATTCTAGTTTACACCAATCCCTGGTTCTTGGCTTCCACTAGTGTCCTTTTACTGCCCTCTACCCAGCTCCTTTAGCTGCATATTATGTGTCAGCCTCTGTTATAGCTCTTAGCCTCAAACAACCTGGAATGAATGCAGCCAGATCATGACCCATCAAAATTATAGGCAGATTAAATCAGTAACCATCATGATAATGACAAACTGCATAATAAGAATTCCATGACTTGGCAAAAAGGGTGTGAACAAGACGCTGGGGGAGAGCCACTTACATGTTGAAATATTATCTGAAAATCCCACTTTATGTAAAGGAACCATCAAGAGAGGCCTGAGCTGCAAGCTGAGATGGCCATCAAGTTGATATGCATTAGTTTTTTTCAACAAATAAATAAATGCAATATATTTTTCCTTTCTTTTCTGTTCTAAAGTCTTGCTGCATAAAATCAGTAAGGGGGGGAATCAATCCAGTTCTTATCTGAAATCAAATATAGTTTAAAATAGTGGCCTCGGAGGTCATATCTGAGATCAAATATTTCAATTTTTAGTTTAGCAAATAATTTAAAAGAAATAGTGAAAATGGATCTGAGACCTCTTTCCTTTAAAGCAATGAAATGTGACAGATGAAGACAAACCAGACGGAGTTCAACAAGGACAGTGACATGACTAAGGAGCCAGAGGGATTAAGTTAGGAGGAAACAATTAAAAGAGCTTAATAAATGTAGTTTGGAAGAGTGGTGGCAAGGATGGAGTCACATGAAAATTATCTGTAATTATCTGACTGATGTAAACAACAAAAGATGAGAAAGAACTGGTTTTTTTTAAGGCAGTATAAAGGGGAAAAACTAGAAATAATAGCATAAAAATAGAAAAAAAATTTAAGAAAGACTATCAAGAAAAATCTTCCACAGAGTGGGATCTGTAAGGCTGGAATAGACCCCAAGAAAGGTGGTGAAAGCCCCTCCTCCTGAAGGCATTTTAAAACTAGCTTGTGCTAATTACTAGAAATTATGCTCTAAGTAGGATATTAATATAAATATAATTAATTAGACCTCTGCGTTTCCTGCTGACAGTGGGTCACTTGCTGAGGAGTTCCATCATGTACAATACCAATAATATAAAAACCCTGGTGTTAGAGACTGTAAGCTACATTCCTGCTGCTGTAACAACCAGGAAAGTGTCATGGTTTAAAATATGAACAAAATGCCAAATTTACTCCTGCTGTGACTCCACTGAAGTCAGTTTTATCACACCAACAGGGGAATTTCGCCAACTTTGTCTTCAAGCAGCAACCTTCTTCTAATCATAATCCCGTTTATAAAGGTTCCAGAGTCATTGTGCAACATTGCCATTGACAAAGGTTTGTCTTGTGCGATAAAAATGCTGCATCACGTCATGATATATGACATCATAAGGACATAGCCTAATCCACACAGGAGAAAGGTGACTATGTTTCCCTCACAAAGGTATAGCTGGGATATTTTGGACATCCTGCACAATACAATTCTAGGACATGGAAGCAACCCATCAAAATCAGGTACGCCTTTCAAGATCTGGGAATAAAGACAATGTGGGGGTCGGTGGCATGTGGGGTCATGTGCTTCCCCGGATTTGCTGCTTGGTTTGAATTGAACATGTTCATATGGACTGAAGCCGGTTGCTCTCACTCTAGTCCCCACTCCCCACTATCGGTAGGCATGAGTAGTCTCTGCCTGGGAATCTAGCTCCCTCTGAGTGACATTTCCCCATTCGTTCTGGTTGCTGAGCATAGCGTTAGTCATGTAAAGCAACAAGAAGTGGGATAATTGGAGGAGTAAGGAGAAGCCATGCCATAGGTATGTATATGGTGCCATCAGCTTGGGTACTGCAACACTCTCACGTATCTATTGCCTCACTGATACCAAAGGCTGAGAGTCTCTGAAACTATTGACATGTGGCACTGGGTAGTGAGTGGCAAGGGCAGACTTCTCTCGTTTTCATGGATTCACACATTTTTTTTCCCCTGATTGCCCTGCCTTTAACACTTAGGGTCCCTTGTCCTGTGCTGTACCCTTACTCCCACATCTCAAGGGCAGGCTGTTGGCTCCCTAGGAGCTTTTTCCCACTGATGGCCTATATGCAGAAACAGAATAGCTATTTTGAATATGATTCAGCAGTTCCACCTGTCCTATTTTTTTGTTTCTTCCTAACAGCTGAGCAGATGGAAGCTCTCTCTCTCTCCAGGCCTTTGCCATAGATATTGGTGAGTCTTTCCGGTCTGGGTTACAGCATCAATTTCCCTGCTGAGTTATGTGCCAAGAAAATGTACAAATATGCACTGAGAAAAATCAGATATGGAACAACAGGCTTCACTTGTCATTTCAAATTCTTTCCTCACATTCAGGCCTTTTTCCTGATCCTGTCTGCAGAAAGTGTTCACATCTCTTTCTAATATTCGTCACTTCACACTTCTGGTTTTGATGATAACATCACAGTTTAGTAGCATTGTAATATTCCAGAGCTGGGAAATGGAGAAGGGTTATGGGGAATTAATGGCACTCAATGCTTTGCTATTATTCAACCCTGGAGCAATCCCTTTCTCTTGCTCTGTGAAGTCCTTTGCACCTAATTTCTTGGCTCATGTTCAATATCTGAGTAACTGTCCATAGGTCCCAAAAAAGTGGTTCTGTAATCAAAACCTGTGTCAGGTACTGACAACTGGAAAAGGAAAAACGGGGCAGAGACTTAGATTGGGAAGGTGAAAATTAAAAGCTGACAACATTGAAGTTCACATGGTCCTGCAGCTGACACCACCACTGATACTTATTACTTATGTTACAGTAGCATCCAGGGACCGCAATTGAAAGTCAGGGTCCAGTTATGCTGTTCATTGTACAGACAAGTAACAATGACGTCCGGCCCTGCCCCAGGAAGCACGGACTTGGCAGGGTGAAATCCTGACCCTCTTGATGTCAATGAGAGTTTTGCCATTGACTTCAGTGAAGCCAGGATTTCACCCAAGACGTCAAACAAGATACAACAGGTGGACAAAACAGGTGAGCAGAGTGGGAACAGATGGAAAAATGAAGTAACAAAACAAACCGCATGTAGTAGATAAACAGAAGTCAGCTCTCCAGCAGCCAAACAATATTTACCATGGATACCTAATATTAAAGTCAGTGGCAAAAGTCTCACTGATTTCAGTGGGGGCAGGATTTGATCCAAGGTGCCATTAGAAATGTGTCAGGAGGCAAAGAGGCAGAAGAGATACAGAATGAGTCATTCGCAAAAAGGAATGTTGGTCAAGTTCACCTGTTTTTGTTTTTATTTCCAAGTGCATTGAAAGCTTCCTCAGTGAGATCTGGCTGAAGAGAGACAACTCCACCCTTAGCATGGAGGCCATCACATTCCTATGGTCCTTCACTGTATCTTCAAGCTGCAGTTGGGGTGTTCAAGCTTGGATATTAAGAAAAATTTCTGATTGGGAGGGTGGTGAAGCATTGGAATGGGTTACCTAGGGAGGTGGTGGAAGCTCCATCTTTGGAAACATTTAAGGCCTGGTCAGAGAAAACCCTGGCTGGGATGATTTAGTGGGAATGATCCTGCTTTTGGCAGGGGATTGGACTAGATGACCTCATGAAGTCCTTTCCAACCCTGTGATTGTGTTCCTTTACACCAGGGGTCAAATTCAAATCACCATGAGGGTCACATGAAGACTCATATGTTAGCCTGAGGGCTGCACTACTGAGACCTTTTCATACAATGATATTGCAAATATCAATAAAGATGGTGTTGTTGCAGGCCACAGGAAATAACTTTAGGGACCACATGTGGCCTGTGGGCCAGGAGTTTGAGACCCCTGATTTACACCACAGGGGTACTGCTGGTGTCCAGGTGTTTTGGATGCTTTTTTCTGTTAGATTTGGAAGGTAGGAAGCACCTTTGCACTCTGTTCACTCCAACGCCTGCTAACTCAAGTGATTCAAGATTGGCTGCTGATCTTGTTCTACAGGACAATTCATTGCTCTGAGCTTCTTCAGATGAAAGATCAGCAGTAGAGAAGACACAGACTGGGACAGAAGGTCGATATATTAAAAAAAATTCTTTAGGGATTTTAAGGGCATTATCTAAGTTGAGTCGATACTTCAAGGCAAACTACTTAGGGGAAATTTCAACATTAACTATAATTTACAGCTCATCCTCCAATCTCAGCATAGGACCTTGTTTTAAGAGGCACACACTCGTGCAGTGCATTAGCCGTTGAAAACTCCAGCTAGTTTTTCACTCTGTAAAAGATTATCCCATCCTTCCTTGCCTGAAAGTATGGTATCACTGAGTGAATCACAGCTCAGAATCTTTAGCCATTCTACATGGCAGGCAACTGTTAAAAACTGATGAATGACATGCACACGGTATTTAGATTTGCTTGCTGTGATTTCAGGAAGAAATTACTTTGTATAACAACATCCCTGCTCTCCTTGGTGTAGCTCTGCTGGGATTCAGTGAGATGTCTGGCTTACTTGAGATGATCCCACTTGGAAGATTCTTCTGTGGATTTGGTTCAGGTAAATTTTGCACTGCATTGAATTGTATAAATAACATTGGTGGGCCAGCTAGGAGCCAGTACAGCTACCTGACCACTCCGAGGATTTCTTCCATGAGCCACAGAGTGGGCCAGTGCAAATCCATTGCTTGATGCCTGCAACTTTTTAAAAATCTCTGTAGAGACCACAGAAAGCTCTGTTGCCACATATATATTTTAGTTTAATAAATGGTAGCAATGAAAATTGCAGTTAGTAATATATGCTCTTTCCTTTCCTTTCTCTGAACACCCTTCTCTTTACACCAGAGTTTATACCAGTGTTTCCCAACCAGTGTGCCATGGCACACAGGTGTGCTGTCAGGTCTGAGCAAGTGTGCCACAAATTTTTTTGAAAAACTACTCAAAGAGCTCTGGATTGGCTCATTGGCTCATGAATAGTCATCACTTCATTTGGAAACTATATGGTGGTGTGCCTTACATTAATGAAAGTTAGCAAGGTGTGCCACGGCAGAGAAAACATCGGGAACCACTGGTCTCTACAATGAATGCACCAAAGCAGTGAAAATGTCCAAACATACATGACGTATCTGAGAACAAGCTCACTGACTAGGAAACTAACACTGATGTTCTGGTTGCCACTGTCTGTGACAGGCACTGTTTTCTGTATTACAGGCAGGGGCTGTTTTTAAGATTGTCAGAATGGAACCTGCAGGGGCCTTTAGATATTAGAACTGCTAGTGTAACCCTTCTGCCAGGGCGAGATGGCAGAACAAGGGCCAGGGGTTTCCCAGTGGTGTAACACTACCAACCAGCTTGAGCCCCCACCCAGATTTCTGGGGAATCCTGCACTGTTTCCTGGGCACCCCAAAGGGATATTGCTTCCCCACTCACAAGCATGAGATGAATGTAGTATACAGAACTTTTAATAATAATAAAACAGAATGTAAAAGGTAAAATAACAGAAATCATTACTGATCTGGAAAATCAGTACAGAGCAAAGTTTCCAACAACCAACATCACATAACAGAACATACAAGACTTAATGACAAAACCTGTGCCAATCTGGGGAATCAGTGCTAATCAGGCTTCCAACATGATCCCACATATCATAACAGCAAAGGTCAACTCACTAACAAAAACTGGCACCAATCTGGAGAATCAGTGCTAACTAGGCTCCCAACCAACCCTAGGATACGTAGGGAGTGTCTTTCATATCAGCTGACCACTGGCACCAACCACTGGTCACTCACTCCATCCACTAGCACCACCCAGCTCGTTGTTCTCACCATCTGCCAGCTCCGCCCACCAGTCACTTGGGCCACCCAGCTCACTACTCTCACCATCTGCTGGCTCCACCCACTGGTTGCTCTATTTGCTGCTCTTCTTCAGTGATTTCAACTCTTAAACCTCATGTAACTACACACAGATTCTTCCATTACAACAACAAAGAAAAAACCTCTAAAAGAAGCCCAGGCAGATCTACCATTTGACAGTAGGGCTATAGAGTAAGGCAAAATACCTCAAGCATTGCTCCAGAAGTCTATTAATCTTTTCCTAGTTCTGTAAAAGACAGGTATTGTAAGGGAATATTTTCTTAGTTTTGATGCAACCCTCATTGTCTTTTCTGTCAATGAGAAGGTAGCAAGGATTAGTCATGGCACACTGACTAAAAGCTGAATAGATTAATGGAAAATAATCTATTAATTTTTCCACCACTAATAGGAGAAAATGGCTAGGTTAATTGAAATCAATAATTCTGTCCTCAGAGCTGGGTTAAATGGTGTGCAGGAAATAAGGCCAAGGACCACATATTGAACAATGAGAATAAAACAAAATATTGAATAGCTGCTTTTTAAGTGAGCACCACCCATTTTGTGCACTGAATAAAGCAGGGGTTCTGTGGAAATAAAAGTATATGATAAAGTAAGTAAAGACATACCATAAAGCATACATGCAAGATGGTCAATGTAAGGCTGCACAAGTAGATCTTAATTCTGGCACTTCCTAACTCTCCAGTGCTTGATTTTGCAAACTTTACAATGTTCTTTTAACAGTTTTTATGTGCAATATACCATAAAAGAAATAAATAGTATAGGACTGGATCTCTTGGGGCTAGTGGAAGTCTAGATAAAAGAATCTATATCCTGTATTCCAGGGCCCACATTTACACAGGTATTTAGGACTAAAGCTGAAGATAAGTATGCGGTGGGATTTACAAAAGCACTTACATCAGTTAGGTGACTAATTCCTACTGAAAATTCATGGGAGTTAGATACCCAACTCACTACAGTACTTTGGGATTTTCAAAAACTCCTAGGTGCCTATCTCCTACTAAAATTGGCCTCTCCTATTAAAATCTGACCTGCATCTTTAGGTACATAAATGCCTTTGTAAATGAGGCCCCAAGTCTATGCATTTTGGATCCACTCCTGTGTAGTGCTAAACATCCTCAGCTCTCTTTGACTTCGATGGGGACTGAAAACACTGAACACTTTTTAAATTAGGGCTCCTAGAATGTAGTGAAATTATCTGCCTGAAAAGTCTTTTCTCTCTCATTTGTCTGCATCACATTTCCTGGTATTACATAGCAGTTTTACCCTGTTACGTGTTTCCATGCAGCAAGCAATGTGACTCACCTGATTCCTGCCTGACTTTTCATCCATTTCCCTTCTGTGTGAACACAGTCATCAAGTTGAGAAATGCTCCGTGTAACATTAACATAATCGCAAACTAGAATGGATTTTGGACCATAGGTTAAATGAGTGCTCAGAAACCCGTATCAACTCCCTGCAGAAGGAAGAAACTATGCACTTTCCAGGAATTTCTTGTGCATACAAGATACATGTGATAACTTTTAAATATAAATACTACCATGCTGAGGAATAGTTAGTGATCACACATCATCAGGTTTGGAATAATTATATTTGCTGGAAACACAAGTTCAAATCCTCGCAGGATAAACTCCGTCCCTCATCCTTCTTAAGAAGGCAAAATGTATCATGATGAAGTCTTAAAAACTAAGTTGCTGTCTTTTCTATGTAGACATTAAATACATATTAGTGTGCTCTGCAAGAATAAGGGTTTGCCTCAATTTCTTGGCTAGTATTTCCCTTACCCCTCACCATCAGCTGGCTCCACCTGCTGTCCGCTGGCTCCACGCACTGGTCACTCACACCACCCAGCTCGCCACTGGCCGCTCTCACTGTCCACCAGCTCTGCCTGCTGTCTGCCAGCTCTGCCCAGCTCTCTGCTGGCTGCTTCACCATCCGCTGGTCACTCCATTGTTGCTCCTCTTCAGTGATATCAGCTCAGAGAGAGGGGAGTTCTCTCCCTCTAATGATTTCAGCTCTTAAATCTCAAGTAGCTGCAAACAGCTACTTCCATAATAAAGAACAGGCCTCCAAGAAGCCCAGACAGATCTACCATTTGACAGAATGGGGGATGGGGGAGGCCAAATGCCTCAAGCATTTTGCTCCAAAAGGAGCTATACAAAACCCCACCCGTCTTCAACTTCTTTCAGGCTGAAACATGCAGCCTACCAATCTCTCTTTAACTAAGGGTAGCTTTTACGCTTTAACTAACCAAGACAGATTTGAAACAAACAGAGAGTAGCAATTCACAAAAGACAATATTTTATATTTCCCTTCAGTAGCATTACAGATATTGACAGATTTGTGATCAGATTAACCCCAGATACCATTATCCACTATGCCCTGCACCCAATATGCTAATACGTTATTGTGCTCTTTGTGTTCATGTTAATACAGGACCCATGCAGATTAGATGCCCCCCTCTTCAGAAGCTGTTGGATACAGCTTCTAAGCCTGCCTTATATCAGTTTGTTAGTCTTTAAGTGCCACAGGTTCTGATCCATACAGGCTGAAACGATAACAACAGAGGTTAGGTCTAGGGATGGTGTTATCTGTTTACACATTTCATCAGCCTTAAAATGGAGAAGTCACAATAGAATATACCTCCAAAGTAAAAAGAGAAACAACCTGAGAGCAAATTTCTCCTTTCATACCCAAGAATCACAGTGTGTTATAATAACTGGAAGACCAATAAGCTTTGATGTCTGAATTAGCTGCCTGCTTCTTCCCATCCCAGCTCAGCAAGAGTTCTCCAAATGCAGAGGGAAGAAAAATCTCTCTTCACGATGGACTGGGTTTGACATAACTGTTTCATGAAATATTTAATCTAATAGGTTTGAACCCTGTCCAGTGACTAAAAACAACATAATTCACTGAAAATCTAGGAAGTAAAAATTTAACTTCAGTCCCATCATGTCAAGTTCTCATTACTTAAATAACATGCTTGGGTAAAAAAAGCATAGGAAGCATATCACTCATCTGACAGGGGCTTGCCAGGGACTAAGAATAGTCACACTTTTAACAGGAAATGGCCAGCTGCCTCTCAGTCCTGGTGAGTACCCTGTTTTTGATTGCATCCAATAATAATAATAGGAAGGATCTGTCATCCTCTTTCTATCCATTACTTCCAATACTGGAAAACCTATTGGACATTTTCATTAAACAATATTCTAAAAAGTGTGATGTATTTATATAGAGCACAACTAGGGTGATACTTGATTCTCTTTGGGATACTAAATATGATGGACAGAGCAAGAAAAGAGTTTGGGGGGCAGTATTTCTTTAACAAAAATAGGGAGGCAGTGTTGATAAAGGTGATTACCTCAAGGTGCTGGTCCAATTGGACGCATAGTTAAGGAGGGAGAAGGTCAGAAAACTGCAGTGTGGGGTTGTGGTAAGATGCTTGTGCAATGTTCCCTCTCATTTCTTGTGGGCTATGTACACAGAAAGTTTCTGTGTGTGCACTAATATTAGCACTGTTGAATTTTTTTGTGTGCACTTCATTTTATTGTGTGTGCGGGTTTCATAACCTGTGCGCATGAACAGCTTAGAGGGAACAGTGTGCTTGTCCCTCTTCTTTGACTTTGAGGTGCTGATGAGGCGGCAACATTTCATAAAAATGTAGACGTATAAATGAGAGACAGTTGTATGCAAGGTGAGATGGGAAAGCAGCAGCAGCAAAGCCCTGTGAACAGCACAGAGTTTGAACTAGTGGGTGAAAATTCATCTCAAAATGCATTAATACATGCATGAGCAAGTTCTTCCCCTTCATTGAGAGAGTGGGACCTTTGCCTTAAAGTTAACAATTTATAATACAGACAAAAAAGAATTCATCACACTTATTTTAGAGCAAGGGTTCTTAAACTGAGGGTCAGGACCTCTCAAGGGGTCATAAGGTTATTATGGGGGGGGGTCATGAGCTGTCAGATTTAATATATGCCAGTGCTGTGCATGTCAGCCCTGCACACAGTTGACAACCAGAGCCCTTCAGAGCTGGGTGGCCAGAGAACAGTGGCTGTGCAGAAGTGAGGGTGGCCCGAGAGGAGGGACAGGGATGGGGACAGGGACTGGATGGCATGGCATGGAGGGGTCATCCCATATTTTCAAAGGGGGTCCCAGCAGAAAAAAAGCTTGAGAACCCCTGTTCTGGAATATCATTATTTTCATAACTATCTCATGGCAGTATTTTTAAAATCTGTTTTATAATTTTTGAACTATGATTGGCAATAATAAGGATTTTAAAATGGATAGCCGTGTTAGTCTAGTCCAGTGAAAAAACAACAAGGAGTTGTGTGGCACTTGAAGACTAACAGATTTATTTTTTGCATGAGCTTTCATGGGAGAAGATCCCACTTCCTCAGATGCTTCGAAGATGGGTGAACTTACAGAAAGGAATGAAACTAAATGCAAGGGGGTGTAAAACATAGGATCAAGTCATATAATAAGGATTCAGTCCTTCCAGGATGTGGGCAAAATACAATGAGGAGGTAAAATGCAAAGGAAACCACATTAAATTTTTCAGCAAACATAATGATGTGAGTTAGGACACAATGTGCTGTACTGGAACAGATATGTGATACACATAATATTAATACTAAAACTTAGCTCGTAAATAGTGACTGCTCATCCACAGATCACTACTCAAGTGAATTTAGAGAATGAGTGAAAAGGTCAGTTAAAAACTCCTTAGATTTTCAGAGTGAAAACCATGTTCCCTGCCTTCTCATTCTCATTGTGTGTGTGTGTATGGAGAGAGAAAGACAGAGATTTATATTTACAGCTATAGTCAGTTAGCTCTGTGGTTGCAATGATATGGCAAACAGAAAAAAGCAGAATGGTGGGTTACTTACCAGTAACCGTCCTTCTTTAAGATGGGCTGCTAAGATTCATTCAGGAATAGGTGTCTCCATGCCGGAGCGCCGGATTAGTCGGAACTTTTTGCCCTCGCCTGTCAGAAGAGGACAGGTGGCCACCACCCCCCACGCCACTCCGTGGCTATATATGTGGCCACTGCCTGACCCCTCCCCAGTTCCTTGGAGTCACCAACTCCAGATGCAGGGATGGAGGGAGGGATCTGAATGAATCCGAGCAGCCCATCTTGAAGAAGGACGGTTACTGGTAAGTAACCCACCGTTCTTCTTTGAGCGCTGCTCTGATACATTCAGGAAATCGTGACTGCTAGCCATGCTGATGGATGGCAGGTGGAACTGGGTCTTCCGCCTTCAGCATGGCATAACTCTGACATGGGTATTTGTTCATGCCCAGGGTCCTGGAGAGGTCAAGGAGATCGACCCAAGGACCATCGCTCAGCAAGGGTAAACAGCGATTGCCGGACCTAAGCCAGAGGAGAAAATAGGCCTGGTTGTCCAAGTGCCTAGTGTGGCACCTACGCAGGAGGGCATGAGGTCACCTTATGGATAGAAAAGATACCAACATATCTTGATTAAAGATGAGGATCACGACTCTAACCGCTCTGCCTAAAGGCATACTGGCAGAGGCGAGAGAAACCCAGATGATTAGTGTTCTGGCAGCAGCACATGATAATGTACCTCCTACAAGGGAATTCAGGAGGCCGTAGAATCATTGGGCTGGCATTGGTTGATGCTGGCACCTCCAAGACCGGGAAAGAGAAGATGTACTGTGTTTCCCTCAGTCCGGCAGTATGAGACATTCGCATGCTATGAGTGCGATAGGTGCAGGAATCAGACATTTGGTGTCCTGTATAGGGGTGGGCTACCAGTGGTTAGGGCCTAGGAGAGCTACCTCATCTTAGGTTGGACAGAGTGCTAGCAGCTGGACGCAGCAGCCAACGACCTCAAGGAGTACACTGTGAGTAGAGCACCTAGATCATCACAGAGAAGTCAGTGCCTGGCCACTAAATGGCCCTATATAAGGCAGACCAGGAGAGGACTTTGCATGAGCCTGACAGATATAACCCAGGTGTACGTGAGTCTACCAATGACACCGTGGCGGTCCCAGTTGAATAAGACTGCCAGTAATCGATAACCTTACATCAACACAAGGGAGCAGTAATACAATTATTTCCCCTTGTCTCTCTCTTCTTTCCCCCTTCTCTCTTTTTTCTTGGTTTTTTTTTTTTTTTTTTTTTGGTGGCTGGTAATCAGCCAGAGGAATATAGAAGGTGAGGAGCCGGTTGTGATAAAACGACACCCAGGGGTCACTCATAAGAATGAGAAACCTGGGGGATCAAGACTCATGGCCTACAGGACATTGGTTTACATGACCTCATACCACCAGGACAAGACCAGCCAGCGCAGTCCAAACTTTACAACTGGTGACGTACAGACACATGCACCCAGGTAAGGGTGCCCTGAAGGGAAGGCCCCCTAGGGGAAAACGGGACATATGTGAGGAAGGAAAAGCATCTATCAAGGAAGCAGGGAAGGAACGTCACTGAGGGTACACATCCTGCCGTCTTCTTATGAGCCTTCAGTTTATCTGAAGGGCCTTCTACAAACATGTTATTGCCCTTATGAGACTTGCCATGGGAGTGGACTCTAGTGGAGACAGCTGGCTCCCGAACTCCCAATCAGTGGTCTGGTTGACAGGTGGTGTAATGAGGTTTATTGAGTGGGAAAGGCCATTAGTCGTCATTTGGGCCTGAGTGTAATACCAAATCGCGACTGCGATGGCTAGAAAGTCCTCAAAGCATGAGGAGGGAGAGAGAGTTGAACCCACAGGGTATACAAGCAGGGCGTCCCGGAGTTATGCCATCCAAGGGACCATCCAAGGGAAGAACTATGAGAGGAGCCCCACTGGGTATTCCTCAAGGGATGATGACTTGGATCAGGCTCCCACCCCGGTGGCAGGAATGGTTTTTGGCCATACCCACTGAGCTCCGCTTGGAGCCTCCACCAGACCTTGAACCCCTTGCTCTTAGGCTAAAGCTTCCTGGCTACTCGCTACACTGTCCAAGCAGCGGGGAAGAAAGAGAAGCGAGTATCCTCACCTCTAACCCGAGAGATAAAGGGGGACATCGGACCATTTCATCAAGGGAAAGGGGCCATCTGCAGATGTTCAGACTTTGAGAAGTACTCTGGTGGCAGTGATTGGCCGGCCTGAAGGGGAAGAGAGGCCTTTGGCCATTAGGGCGGCCCATCTTTGAGGAAGTAAGGCAGGGCAAAAGTGGGGCAGGGGTCTAGTTGGTGGGATCCCTCACCCAGTCATTCGTCAGGCTGCGGACCAGTTGGGAGTAGCGACCGTTGGGCTTAACCTCAGGCATGGAGACCACGAGTGAGCTGTCTAAGGCCAGCCAGGCTCTGGTCTGCGAGTCTGGTACTTGACAGGCGAGAGCAATATGCTCTCCCTAACGGGTGAAGGGGGTTGTAGTACCCTGGGTTAGAAACATATACCTTAAGATCTCGGTGAGGTCAATGAAATGCGGCTATGTTAGGCCCAGCTAAATGAGTTTGATAATCGTTGGTCAGGGCGGCAGAAGAAAGCAGGGGGAACAAAGATTAACTGGGGCTCTACCGTCCATCCTATTGGAGAGTAGGGCGGAGGGGCTTTCTCCATGGGGAGGTGTGCAGGAGCTGCACTCCCTGGTTTGGTAATGGTTGCAGTAAACGGAAAACCTCATCTTATTTAGGACAGGGATCAACCAAATGATACACTCTGATTATTGGAGTGTGTACCGTGAACCTCTGAGTGTCCCGCAGGATGAGGAGTTGCTGCCCAAGGTGGGGGACATTGTGTGGGGGCATGGTAATGCACTGGAAGTAAGACCTTTATCTAGAGGATGTAAACAGAACCACAGGTCTCCATTGTGACCACCATTGTGGTCCAAGAAGGTTCAAGTAATGAGGGTCAAGCCCCCCCTTGGGGGTGTAATAGGATCCACAACGAAAGTATGGATAAGGTTGGAACCTTCATCCTACTTGGAAAAAGGGAGAGGCTACTTAACCTCTGAGCTGTTCACCTACAGTCAGAGGGGCAAAGGTTTGCTCACAAGTTGCTTTCATGAGGAGCCAGCCAGGCAGGAGGCTGCTAATTGGCTAGCCATTGGGCAACAGAGAAATGGGATGGCCGCCCTTTGTAAGCATCTCAATTTCTTGAGACACTGCACTCTCTGGCCTGGTTTGGGTGATTGCCAGAGGGGTTGTGAGTATCATCAAAACCGCTGAGCGGCCTGACAGAATCCCTCCTGGGAAATGGATCGGGGGTGGGCCTTGCCAAGAAAGGTCCCCCAGAAGAGGTTCAAACGGAAGTTGTGGTGGTGAGGATTGAGTCCTCACCAGTAGCTGTTGAACGGCGAGGAGGAGGAGGGGGTTGTCAGGTTGTCCCAGGACCTATGGCGCTGAAGGGTGTGGTAGGGACCCCATCAGAAGGAGGCCAAGGTATTTCAACTCCCCCCAGGGGTCACGGGCAGTACCAAGGACGGTGGACAGTTCTGGAGGAAAGAGGGCGTCGCCCCCAAAGGGGAGATCGAGGGCCACCTCTTGAGAGGCCAGGAGTACTCTAGCCTCCTGTAGCCAGGGTGCGCAGCACAGGGTTACTGCTGAGGCCATGGTGTGGGCTGCAGTATCCACCATGTCCCATGCTGACAGGAGAGGGTCCTGGGAGGTTATTTTACCCTCCTCCAAGAAGGCATCATACTCTTCCTTGGCCTCTGGTGGGAGCAGATGTCTAAATCTGTTTAATGCCTCCCACACATCCAACATGTACCTGCTGGTTAGGGCCTGGTTATTCGTGACCCACAACTGGAAGGCCGAGGAGGAGTATACCTTCCTACCTAGCAGTTCTAACTCCCTTGCATCCCTCAATGTTGAGAGGAGATCACGGGAAGTCTGTCCCAGCCCCAAGGCTGCTTCCACCACAGCACGAGGTGGGATTGGGTGGTGGGCGAGTGAGGGGAACTCTGACCCCAGGACCCTGTATTTGAGCCCCACCGTATTGGAGACCAGGGAGACGGAACCCAGGTTTTGCCAGCAGGAGGAGGCCAAGTCCCAGATGCTAAGGTGAATGGGAACCATGACTGGTTCTGCCGAGGAGAACACCGAACCAAATAAAGTATCGGACGGTGCCTTGGAGTATTGGATCCCCATCCCCATGTGGGCTGAGACACAGCGCAGGAGATCAAAGTGCGCCGACAGATTGCCCATGTAAGAAGACGGTACCGGGTTTAGGACTTTCCCTGATGCCAGGGGTGGTACGGTCACAGTCACAGGGGCCTCTTGCGGTGACCATTCGTGAGGGCAGTACCAGAAGGGTGATGGTGCCGAGGCCTGACACCAAGACCGCTTAGAGTCCTTTGAAGTCCCTTCCCCTGGACTGGAACACAGGGAAGCATCTTGTGACCCACAGAACGCTACCAGAGACGGCAGGGTGATATGTTTCTGCGGGGACAGCTCCACAGTACCGGGGCTCAGGGGGGCAATGGGCTCTGGGGCTTTGGAGGCCCGGGCTGGTGGTGGGGAAGGGGAGCAGTGCTGCTTGTGTTGGGCCCAGGCCCTCGGCATGAAGGCTACCTTCCCCCTTCTAACTGGTGCCAGGGAGGGACGTGTAGGCAGCAGGAGGAGTGCCCTTGCAGCCTCCACTGCCTCCAGGGTTGTCAGGATTGGCATCCACCCCGACTGGCCCCAGGGGGAGCCCCGTGTCAAAGAGACAGGACTATGTTGGCACTGCAGTACTGGGGTCAAGCCCAACCAGTTCTGGGGAGAGCCCCATGTCAAAGACTCAGGACTATGATGGCGCCACAGTACTAGGGTTGACCGCAACTGGTCCCGGGCAGACCCCCGTGTCAGGGACCTGGGGCAGTGTTGGCGCACAGTACTGAAGTCGGTACTGAGCTTGTCCTGCGGCCCCTGTTGGCACAGTGCCATGCAGGTCCCAGTGCCAAACTGGCACGCAGTGCTGCAGGAGGTCCCGAAGCCTCGGCAGAGGGCTGCCGAGCCTGCTCAGAGGCCAAGGTATGGCACCTTTCCTCCCTGTCCTTGATTGTCCTCGGCTTGAAGGACAGACAGATGGAACATGCGGTGACCATGTGGCTCTCGCCCAGGCACCAGAGACACTTCTCATGGGGATCATCCCATAGGAAGGCCTTGCCATTTGGCACAGGGTTTGAACTCCGGCATGGCAGATGACGGAGTAGCGCAATGTTCTGCCCCAGACAGGGAGACGCTCTTCAGTGGAACTACGTTCACAAATGGGTGCTCCCAGTCGGGCGAGAAGCTCATAAAGTGAGTGAAGGACAGGCTGCTTCTGAAGCGCAAGGAGTGGGCAGTTTCACAACTGACACAAAGGCGGAAGAAATGAAACTGGGGAGGGGTTGGGCGGTGGCCACATATATAGCCACGGGGTGGCGTGGAGGGCGGTGGCCTCCTGCCCTCTTCTGACAGGATAGGGCAAAAAGTTCCAACCAATTCAGTGCTGCGGCACGGAAACACCTATTCCTGAATGTATCCAAGCAGCGCTCAAAGAAGAACAAAAATTCTGGCACTTGTTTATTGTCTTTAGGTTGTTCCAGGAGCAAAGAGAAAGTATAACTCATCCTCTGGTGTTAGTGTTCTCTCTTGGCCCAAAGTAATTGACAATCCAAAGACTAAATTTTTTCAGTGTAGTAAACCTAATGTGAAAAATCCTTTCTTTTAGCAAGTTTCTGAAATATTGTTTTGACAAAGATAGGAAAGAAACAAAGTTCTCACTTTGCAGAAATAAAACAGGTAACATGGCATAAGAGAAGATGAAGAACTTTCATCTTCACACATCCCAGTATCAATAAGAATTTGGACAGCATATTTACATGTTCATTGGCACATTGTCAGCTCTACTGTCTTGAATGCAGTGGTCCTTCCCATGTAACAGATTGCAGTTTCTCTTTGTCTCGTCTTATCAGATGAGGAGACTCCAAATGGATGCTGGTTCTCTCTGGCTGGTATGAAAGCACCTTTGAATGGCTGATGGTATTTGGTCAGTGGCCTTTTTGGTTGTAACCTTGCATACTGTGTACTTTGCAGGCTTCTATAGTTAGAAGGGTCTGCAGTGAATGAGATATGGTTCTGGAAAGGGAAAAATGTAGACGCTTTGACTAAGTCTGCACTAGAGGCTTAAGTCAACTTAAGCAGCTCCCTGGGCACGTTTGGAGTTCATTAAGTTGACTTAAGCACTTGCTTAAGTTGATTTTAAGGGTTAAGTTGAATTTATTAAGTCGACTTTACACAATGTACCCATTAGTGCAACAGAGCCTTTTAAGTCGACTTTATAAAGTCTGCTTAAGCAAAGGGACCCATTTAAGTCGACTTTATTAAGTTGACTTTAAAAGGGTTCGTTTGCTTTAAGTCAACCTTATTAAGTCAACTTAACTGAGCCCTGTAGTGCAGACATAGCCATAGGTCTGAGGGCCCTATAGCTGTGACCATAAAATGAGTGTATGCTTTATCATCTTCTTGTAGATTCAGTACCACAGGCTATTTCAAATGATGCTTGTGCTGGGAGTTGGTGGAAACCTTTCACTAGGTTTTCAGTTTTCAGTGATCACCTTCCCTTCCATGGTAAGCAAAGCCTTAATTCAAGGTACCTCTGTGGATGAATTTGCATGGGGCTGGGTCCAACCTTGAGGATGCTCCTCAGGACAATTCATCAAATGTTTCTATTGAGACTATCCCCAGCTATTTCCATTCCCATCCTGTACAGTAAGGAACAATAATTAGACTGTTTGGATACAGAACAGAACTTCACTCCACAGACTGAATTCTAGTTGAGTTTTGAAGAACTGGGGACACTGGGAAATAAGCACTACTGCCTATGTAGTCTACTGCTGAATTGAGGATGCTTGGTAAATCCCTCTCTGCTACTGCCTTCTTTTTGAGACATCTTTATAGTTCCTTAAGTCACACTCCATGGATTTGTTAGTCAACACTGTGTGTAGATTATAAACTTGATTAACAAAAAGGGTATATGTCAGTGTGACGGGGCAGGCCGGCCCCGCACTCAGGCGGGCCTATATGCCCGGAAGGGAAGGGAAGCCCCGCCCCTCAGACCCTGCTGGGCATGCTCAAACAGCTGCCCAACTATAAAAGGCTGGGATTCCCCTCAGTTGGGGCCTGACCAGCGGAGGGAGCAGACACAGGCTAGGAGCTCC